>CM055970.1:7695000-8295000 GCA_029531755.1 Holothuria leucospilota
GCTATTCGCTCGTAAAAAAAATCTTGACCACTTGAATACTGACATTGAAGTGCACTATTGTCACATGATATTACAAAATTGTGGACAATCTAATGGAAACGGACCTGTAAGAAACTTTCAGCATGTCTTCCCCTCCATCCTCTACTCAATGTTGATTTAAATAAAACGCGGTATTTTCTTCAGCGGTAAAATTTCATTCACCTTCCTATCAACATTTAGGAAGGACGCGGGCATATTTCCTAGATAATTTTTTCAAGATTGCGGATAGGACTGATTTCTTCCTTGAGACCTCTATAGACAGTAAAGATGTGAAAGTACATTTTTATGATGAGCCTGCCTAACTTTAACTTTTTCCCCCTAATTAGTTGTTATCCTTTCTTTTCGTCCATGCATTCGGACCATTCACCCTTCACATTGACGTCACTCAACGTCATGTTTACAGGGCAAACAATGATGAAGGTTAGAGGTACATAACTGTAACACACATACTATACACACGGGTAATCTTCACCCGCGGACGAAGACTTATGTGCGATATCCGACGGGTACAAAAATTAGCTGTCAGATTTGTGTATGCAATTTGTTATGCTAGCCGTTCACCTGGGCCGAGGGAGCACATTCTGTTCAATGACGTCATGTTAGTAACATTTAAATTTTCATTTTAACAGCCAGTCCGGGACCAGTCATAAGCAGTTGCCCGGGAAACATTGTACAACCCGCTGACAGTGCCATTAGATTTATTTTTGTTACATGGGATGAGCCAGTTAGTAGTGGCATCGGAGATTCTACTAACCAAGATAATCCTAATGGGTTTTTCGAGGTTGGTAGTACAGATCCGACACCATTGACGTACCAATACTCAACAGGAGCCCTTACAAATGAGTGCACTTTCAATGTGCTAGTGCCAAACAGTAAGTCTAGTCAGTGTGTGAAAGGTTAAAATTCATTCTACAGTTTTTTCTATAATCTTTAAGACTTTTTTCCTATGTACGACTGTAAAGGGGTAAAGTCTCGTAATAATGAAATTAATTCGCAGTTACTGATTTCTTCTATACAAATACTTTGCCAGTTTGATAACTACTACATTCTGATTCTTCTATTATGGTTTTGCTATTGCAAAAAATAATCTAGGATTAACAAATTTAGCACCATAGTTCACAATAAAAGTATACCTAGAATCTGATAAACGTGAAAAATATTGTTATTTAAAGTTTCAAACCGACTATTGTGCTACTTGTTTACTGCTAAAAACTAAGATTGTTTTCGTCTTTTTTTTTGTATAGTCATTAATCCTATAATTACAAGTTGTCCGGCTGTTGGAACCATCATAGTCAATAACGTGGGTACGACAGAAAGACAGTTTACCTATACTTCACCAAGTTGTAGTGAGGTAGGAGGTGGCGTCCTTCCTGTTACTTGCACACCTGCTTCAGGGACAGTTGTATCTAATACTGTAAATTCGATATCGTGTACATGTTCAAATGCTGAAAATGTACAGGCTTCTTGTACTACCAACAATATAGGTAAGTCCATTACAGTTTATTTAGCACTGCTGCAATAAATGCTGTCTTGAACACCTGAAATATATAGCCTTGAGGGAGACCTGCATGCCAAGAATGTCCAAGAAATTTTAAAAATCTAAAATCTAGTAACAAATTTTGTAATCAAAACTTATTATGTTGACATTACAGTGTAAATTCATCACGGCTGAAGTCCGAGAGCTCCATATTTGGTTATGTTATATTCCATGAAGGATCATGCCTCATTGTAAAAGGAACCCAAAGGAGCTAAAGTTTTACAAGCGCTGATCATTTTAGGTCAATTATCACTGCTTTGTTAGTATATTTTGCAATCGAGTCTTGGCATGTACATGTCCTCTTTAGTGCGGTTCTCTCCTTTGTTGGCCAGTTTTGTAAAGTGTGGTTTAACATACGACGGTATCAGTGTACCACTAAAGAAATACCCATTTGAGAAACAAAGTTGAATTTTGGGTCACTATAATTAATTTTGATAGAGTTGCTTTACCTTAGGTTCCTTCATGTTGTAATTTGGTACTAAGGTGACAGGGCAACACAGCATTCGGAATTACTACATAATACACCGGATACTTCTAGGTCTGGTCTTGAAAAGACAAAGACTATGATGCTTGGCCATGATGTATTCTAATAACGACTTATGTTGTGTACTGTGTCACTATTCTTTGGTTAACCAAGGCACTTAGGTAAATTATCTTTTGATATTGCACAGGATATACAGTTTTTAATTCATCTTCAGTACAAAGTCAAATCCTATCATCAGTATGTAATTATTTTGAATTTGCACTCAAAAATTCGGATGTAATTTCATCTAAGTTATTAGGGCGGATTCGTCTCTTAGAAGTTACAGAGATATTCAGTAAGAATGGTTAAAAGTCTACTTGGATAAATGCATGGGATTGCTAACGAAGCTTTTTTTAAAAAGTTTTTGTTTTGCGTGGCATTGTTCAATTTTGCCTGATATTGAAATTCCATTTGTGTGTAGTGGCAGTAGGAATAATATTCCTTAGGATGAAAACTTTTTTTTCAACCGTTTACGTCCTTTCTTGGATCCTTTTGCGGGTGGATATTCTTTTTACCACTCTAAGAGGTAAAAAGATGCGATTCACATTAATTTGTATCAAATAAAAAGTGTGTGGTACTTTAAACTTGGTTTGTAAATTTTCTGAATACTTCCTGTTGCTTGGCACTTAAGAGACTGCTTTAAACATGAACTTAAGGTTTGGTGGTAGAATGTCATAAATGTCCCTTTTAGTTCTAGATGATATATCTTGTAGGTCTCCAGAGATTCCTCAGTCTGCGCTTTCCTCATACGTTCCTTTACATTTGAAAATGCCGATATGCAATGCAACATTAGAAAAATATGCCCCTGGAACCTGGGCGTCACGACTTGGCCGATTTTTTAACGATAGAAAACCGCAAACAACAAACCGACCTTGGTATTTCTACCAGCTATTCACAGCCCGAACAAAGATTAGGGGTGTACCTCATTACTGAAAATATCAAGAAATAATGCTCGTCTGCAATGATGAGCACGCTATTCGTTAATTTCGGAATATGTAGTACCTATTTGGTATGTTTTTCGTCTCAAATATCAATATTTTGACAGATTATTGAATTTTATTTGACGGATTGTTGAAGTTTATTTCCTTGCGTAACTTCAGTAAATTTGAACCGGTTTTCATGGTTTAAAATTCATTTGGTAACTAATTTAGCCACTGAATCCGATTCTAGTCACATCATAAGTGGAAATACAAATCGATCTTTAAGAATGAATTAAAGGCGGATGTCCAGTGTCTTCAGGATAACCACAAACATGCGTCAATATACCGCTGGATTCGGAAACCAAGGTTAAAGTGTAAATGTCCAGAGTTCAAGACGACGAAATCTGTAATGAATTAAAAACAATAAGACCTTTTGCAATTCTTTCGAAATTAGTATTTTTTGCGTCTTGTGTGAGATTTACATGATTCTGTTTGTCCAGATTTGAACATATTGCTTCGGGGAAATTCCTGATTAAAACTCTGATTCTATTTTTTATTTGTAAGTTAGTTTATTCTATTCTAGGAAGGGGAGTTCTTTTCTATGCTCAAGTCGGTATGTTTCATTCATTACTTCCTCTGTCTTTAATGGGCATGTGTTAATAGTGTAAAAACCATTGATAACAATCGGAAGTCATGTTTGTTCAATAAAATCATTTCAGCACCTAAATAAAACCGGACGAATTAAATACCTAAAACTTGAAGTAAGTTAAATGTTACTTTCACAAGAGTATGGGCAGCTATTAAGTTGTCTAGATTATAAAATATAAACTGCTAATAAAGTGTCACTTTCGGTCCTCACTTCGGTATTAATTTTGAATAAAATTTGACCATTTTCAGGCACACGAGAACTCATATACTTGGCATCAAACATTACAGTGATTTCACACAACTTCAACACAAACCTCAGCTGTTCACTGCAAACATAAGTCAGTAGAATTGCGCTGCACATTACAAAATCTCAAACTACAAAGACAGCACAAGAGATGTTCATATTTTCAATTCAGAAGCCCGAACCTTGCTGTAGCATTGAAAGTTGTACACGTAATAATAGTAATATTGTGGTGTTTATTTGAAAATACTGGCCATGTGTGTTTCAACTTTCAACTATTCTTGTCAATTTGATAACTAATGTATTCTTCTCTTTAGGTTTAATCACAATTAACAACAATCCTGTAATCACAAGTTGTCCAGCGGTTAACACCATAACAGTCAATAACGTGGGTACAACACAAAGGCAGTTTTTCTATACTCAACCAACCTGCAATGATGCAGAAGACGGTGTCCGTCCTGTTACATGCACCCCTGCTTCAGGAACAGTTGTATCTAATACAATCAACTCAATAACGTGCACGTGTTCAGATAATCAAGGAGCAACTGCTTCTTGTACTACCAACAACATCGGTAAGTCCACTGCAATTTAGTTACTGTTGCGGTAAATATGCCGTTCTGAAAAAAAGTCTATCTGATTAGAAGGAGTAATTGGAACCACATGCCAAGAGCAAGGGAAGTAACTGCACCTGGGGACTTTATTGATGGACTGGCAGTGGACTCCAGATTAAGCAAAACCAAAAACGCCTAATTTGGATTCAACGCCCTTTATGAAGCAATAGTAGTATTTTACGTAAGGTTGATCCTTTTCTTGACACAGAGAAACCTTAAAACTTGCCCTTTCTTTATATTTGTTTCCATCAATCGTACCCACCTTTTTGCACCAAGCAAGTAATTTGCTAAAGCCAGTCTTTGGCAAATTAAAAATACGACACTTTGACACTCTTTTAATCACCAAAACAACTGGCTGTTTTTCGAACATCTCGAAGAAAATTACGGCTGTTTACTTGTTCCAGTTAACCGCGACAATACAAACACACCGTACAAGCCTTGTGTTCAAAGCAGCGTTGAAAAGATGTACAGAGAGCATACAACGGACCAGAAACACGTCCTGCTTTGTAGAGTTTAAACTCGCACGTGGATAATCGTGACATAGTATTGCTTAGTTGAAAAGACTTGCAATATGTCTTCTTTTTAACTATAATTTCGCCACGTTGATATCCATTGTATTCTTTTCTTTTGGTTTAGTCATACCTAATAACAATCCAGTAATCACAAGTTGTCCAGCGGTTAACACCATAACAGTCAATAACGTGGGTACAACACAAAGGCAGTTTTTCTATACTCAACCAACCTGCAATGATGCAGAAGACGGTGTCCGTCCTGTTACATGCACCCCTGCTTCAGGAACAGTTGTATCTAATACAATCAACTCAATAACGTGCACGTGTTCAGATAATCAAGGAGCAACTGCTTCTTGTACTACCAACAACATCGGTAAGTCCACTGCAATTTAGTTACTGTTGCGGTAAATATGCCGTTCTGAAAAAAAGTCTATCTGATTAGAAGGAGTAAGTGGAACCACATGCCAAGAGCAAGGGAAGTAACTGCACCTGGGGACTTTATTGATGGACTGGCAGTGGACTCCAGATTAAGCAAAACCAAAAATGCCTAATTTGGATTCAACGCCCTTTATGAAGCAATAGTAGTATTTTACGTAAGGTTGATCCTTTTCTTGACACAGAGAAACCTTAAAACTTGCCCTTTCTTTATATTTGTTTCCATCAATCGTACCCACCTTTTTGCACCAAGCAAGTAATTTGCTAAAGCCAGTCTTTAGCAAATTAAAAATACGACACTTTGACACTCTTTTAATCACCAAAACAACTGGCTGTTTTTCGAACATCTCGAAGAAAATTACGGCTGTTTACTTGTTCCAGTTAACCGCGACAATACAAACACACCGTACAAGCCTTGTGTTCAAAGCAGCGTTGAAAAGATGTACAGAGAGCATACAACGGACCAGAAACACGTCCTGCTTTGTAGAGTTTAAACTCGCACGTGGATAATCGTGACATAGTATTGCTTAGTTGAAAAGACTTGCGATATGTCTTCTTTCTAACTATAATTTCGCCACGTTGATATCCATTGTATTCTTTTCTTTTGGTTTAGTCATACCTAATAACAATCCTGTAATCACAAGTTGTCCAGCGGTTAACACCATAACAGTCAATAACGTGGGTACAACACAAAGGCAGTTTTTCTATACTCAACCAACCTGCAATGATGCAGAAGACGGTGTCCGTCCTGTTACATGCACCCCTGCTTCAGGAACAGTTGTATCTAATACAATCAACTCAATAACGTGCACGTGTTCAGATAATCAAGGAGCATCTGCTTCTTGTACTACCAACAACATCGGTAAGTCCACTGCAATTTAGGTAGTTTCTGTAAACATGCCGTTCTGAAAACTGCCTTTTTTCTTCGAAATATTAAGTTGAGCCCAGATGTCAAGAATAAAGGACAAACCGGTCTTGGGGACTATATTGATGAATAAGCCGTGTATTCCAGACTTAGCAAAATGCTTTTCTATGCCTAATTTGGATTCAATGCAGTTAATGAAGTAATAGTAGTGGGATACATAGGGTTAATTCCTTTTCTGACACAGAGAAACTTTTAATCTTGCCCACTCTTTATATTTGTTTACATCAATCGTAACAACCTTTTTGAACAAAGTAGATCAGGGTCACTCTTAAGCAAATTAAAAGTGCGACATTTTGACTCTCCTTGTATCACAAGGATAACTTACTGTTTTTCGAACATCTCGAATACAAAAATGGCTGTTCACTTGTTCCAGCTAAATGTGACAATAAAAACGTACCATACGAACCTAGTGTTCGCTTACTAGGTGACGTTGTAAAGATGTTCGTATCAAAACATTTCGGAGAGAATACACAAAAGACCAGAAGCCCGTGCTGTGATATAGAGATTAAAATTGCACATGGAATAATCGTGACATTGTATTGCTTAGTTGAAAAGACTTGCGATGTGTGTCTTCTTTCTAACTATAATTTGCCACTTTGATATCCATTGTATTCTTCTTTTTGGTTAAGTCATATCTAACAACAATCCTGTAATCACAAGTTGTCCAGCGGTTAACACCATAACAGTCAATAACGTGGGTACAACACAAAGGCAGTTTTTCTATACTCAACCAACCTGCAATGATGCAGAAGACGGTGTCCGTCCTGTTACATGCACCCCTGCTTCAGGAACAGTTGTATCTAATACAATCAACTCAATAACGTGCACGTGTTCAGATAATCAAGGAGCAACTGCTTCTTGTACTACCAACAGCATCGGTAAGTCCACTGCCACTGAGTATTGTTAGAATGACAGAATACGCAGGACATTAGAATATACTAGAGTGGAAGTTGAAATTTAAGTTTTAGTTTAGTTACCAAAGAATAAGAACGTAAATAGGGTTTCGTCTAGTTGTAGTACATGCTTACTCTTAAACAGTCATATTAGGGAGTCTTTATTGAAAAGAGATACAGTGCTACGAAGTGAGAATTGCACCTCCAAGGTCAGGTTAGTAATAAGTCTCTTTTTTCTTCCTCGACGTTTCTATAAGGCTTACTCTGGATTAGGAAGTCATAGCAAAAAGATGTGTCGTCCATTGTTGTCACAGGAGACTAGGATAATCTGTGATGACTTTATAGCCCAACATTTTTCTTAGGGCAAGATCTATCTGGGTGCCAAATTCCTTTCATACTTGTGTCATTAAAGACACAATTGTCCAAAATATTGTACCTACCTGCTGTTCTAGATATCTCAAGTATGGATACTTTTTCATACTTAGCATGTAGATGCGCAATAGTCAGAAAGTCAGAAAATTACCCAAATTGTTTTGGGTAAGGATAAAAGGTTATCTGAGGTCACCGGAGGTAAAACTAAGAAAAAATATAAAAAATGATTCGAAGCAAGATATCTCAAGAAAGGCATGGTGGATACTTCTTATATTTGGTACATAAATTTATCATATAAAAAACCATGTTGTGTTTGGATGAGGTCAAACTTCATGTGAGTTCACCAAAGGTCTATCACCAAACCCTTTGAAAACACGCTATTTCAAGGTAAGAAGCATGTGTACTTTTCTTTTTCTGCAAGTGAATGCATTATACACAGGAGATGAACCTCATTTGATAGAGGTCTAAGGTCATCAGTGGTCACTTGAGCTGTATCAGCAAAAACTATGTAAAGAAGAGGAATCGTTTTGTTTAAGGAGGTTAGAAGTCACTAGAGGTCAAAAACTGAAAACTTTCATATCTCAAGAAAGAAAGGAACCGTATATGCTTTTTATAATTAGCATGTGGATAAATTAATGTATGAAGATAAGACCTATAGGTTTTGGTAGAGGTCAAAGTTTATCTGTGGTCCATGGAAATCAGGTGATGAAACTCCTAAACTGCTTACAAACATGATATGCAAGAGGGCTTACATTGATATAAGCCTTTACTTAGAATAAGAGTCTTAGATATTGAGCAAAATACCTCTAAGGTTTTGTTGAGGTCAAAGGTCAATGATGTCTTTTAGAGTTAATCTTGATTGATGTTACATTTTTATTTCATCCCACCAGTCAGGTTATACTGTACCAGCGAAGCCAGCTGATGAAGTTGGTTAATCTGTTAGTACGAAGCATTCTTGAAAAGGCCAGTTAAATAGCTGTCTTTGCCTGCTTTTGGTAAAGCCACTAAAGACAAGTCTTGATTACATTCTGTTGAAGTCATTCACGTCAGGTCATTTCTTTACTATTAGAATTCTTTCTATAGCCTTTTCATAAAGTCTTGAGTCAATTCAGGCCGTTACTCTTTCTGGGAGTAGTGTCAGGTTTTAAATTTACCTGCAGTTGCAAGTAGTAGTACTTGGTGCTTGAACTGTGACAATTTTCAAACCAGGAGAGTAAAAACATTTAAATATGTTTTCTTAGGCAAGAAATCACTAAGCGTTTCGGTTTTCTGGTTTAGGATAAGTAATAATTGTTTCAAGTTTTGAAACGAAATAAAAAATAAATTATGCTTTATGAGTGGGCATCCAAAATGGGCTGGTCTGATAAACACTTTCAGGCTGGGGTACTACCGAGGAGAAAAATAACCGTCAAAGTTTCCTATCAAGCTCATTTATGCTGCCATACCATCCCATGTGTCATCATAAGCCCCCTCCCATTTTATAATAAGTAAGGTCTTTTAGCTGTTTGAAACTTTTTCAAGCCTTGTAGAGTCTTCATAAACGATTGAAAGACACATGCTATTAATATAGAGCGAAGAGGACTAGGGCAGATGAATCCATTATGTATTCTCTGCATCAACTTCTTGCCTAGAATAAGCCTCATTGATCATCTAAAATATTGGCGGCTAGTATAAAGTTTACATAAAAACAAGGAACGGTCTTCGTGCTGTTTTTTTTCATCGATTGCAATATGAATGTATTAAAACTTTGCAAATAGACATTTGAGGTTCTCTCAATCGGGCCCTTATGACTGCCCACCAGAAAATTTGCAGAACATTGCTCCAACCTTTTGCTTTACGTTGAGGCTTCTGAATCTGATACCCCACAATTAAAGGTAAATCTTTGCTATGCAGCCTTTTCGAACTATGGCTTTTAATGGATGATGAAAGCTGTCCATAGCACACAATTTAACGGAAATGGTGGAATTAGTAAAAGCGTTATGGTAAAAGAAAAAGGGGAGTGATCCTGTTGGTGATAAAGTGAGATTACACCTAGTGAATGATGATGTGTGCCATCTCTCTCAAACCCACACCCGGCCAAGTTGACTTCGATTCAAGAGTGTATGCACAAGCTCTCTCAAATTGCTGTGCATTTACGAGGTACATAAGCAAAGCACACTTCAGCTGTGAATACGTGTGATGAGATACTGCCTGTAGGTTTCATGGAAAGCTTTCAACGTTGCACTGCCGGGACCTTGGATTTTATAGTAAAAATGATTAGAAAATTAGAATTAGAATTAGAATATTGGTTTTTGTCACAACACACATGACTGATAGACGGTGAAAACAATTGAATGAAATTATATAGTCAGTAGTAGCCTTACGCTGGGCATGACTCCATTCTTTAATTTTAGATCAAGTAGTACCCAGTGAGAAAAGTCAAACTAAAGGAAATATCAGACCTATTCTGTCTTACGCTCAGTGACATACCTTATCTCACACCACTCTTATTTTGTATTACATTTTGAATAAATGCAGTCTTTTGCAATTGGTGAATGGGATATCTTCATATTCAAGTGTTAAACGTTCGATGAGTTCCATGACTTAGGCATGGAACGGTGTAATATTAAAAGATGGTATTCATAGTGGGAAAGCTATAACTCCCACAACCAACACTGAAATGTGATGATTAATGAATTCGTTTTCGTCATAATTTTATTGTGACCTTGCATTGGAAATGACTGCTACGTGTTCAGTTCAACAACAAAGCTTAAAAAATTATCTCAAATGACTTCAAATCATGATATCATGACTATTTTGCAGTAGGTGGAAAAATTTGATACAACGTTTAAATAGAAAAATGACGTTAGTCTTGAAATGTGCAAGCATAGTTATCATAACTGCTTCTGTAAAGTTCACTTATGGTAGCACACCTTTCAACTTCAGCTGTTAATATCTTGAGTTTGGCTATTACAAACTAAACAAATTCTAGCCTCGCCAGGATGCTTAAACACATTTGTTTTGACTAAATTAACCTTTGCTTCGCCTAGTACATAAATATTGCAATAACATACTATGTCCTGTGTACAAATACAGACATGGGAAGTATACAAAATCTCCAATTTTAAGAGACTCTCTTTGGCTATGCTCATATTGCAGTGATTAAAGTGCATTTCGCACAAACAAAGACGATCAACTTTTTTAGTATTAGTTTGGATAGCCTTTTTTCAGCCAATGAATAAAGTTTAAACCAACATATTTGAATAACTTTCATATGTGCTGTAATACAACGCAGCTTTCTAACGAAAAGCTACTCCCTGCGTTTATTGATAAGGCAAATGCTTTAACGAGAATAAAACACTTCTGTTTGTCCCCTCTTTGATAGAAAATAATAAAGTAATAAGCAGTATGTATTTCGAGTGTACACAAACTAATGATATACCAACATTTTTATTTAAAGTATCTGTCTGGTCTGTTTCTTTTCACTTGTAGCCAATAATCTCCCTCAGATTGCACCTTGCCCAGGCACTACTCAGGCTATAGATGTTCCTGTAAATCAAGCTTTTGTGTACACTCCTCCTACTTGCACTGATCCGAATCAAGCGCAGATCCAGACATTTCCAAGAGGGGGGCTTTGAGCTCCTTTTAAATACTCTCCTAGATTTACATAATGCTAATTTTCGCGTATTTGTTATTGTTGATGTGGCGAAAGGGGGCCCAGATATTGTGTACATGTACAGATACATCTGGAATGGCAGATATTTGCACAATACCTGTACCAGGTAAGAGAGTTAGCAGGACACAATATTTTCAAAACTAATAAATACAATCTTTTCAAAGCCAAAGTCCCAAATTACACTACATTTATCACAGGAAAACCAGACGTATCTTATACCACATATTAAAAACATTTAAGACCAGCAGGACACAATATGTCCAAAACTAATAAATACAATCTTTTCAAAGCCGAAGTCCCAAATTACACTACGTTTATCACAGGAAAACCAGACGTATCTTATACCACTTATTAAAAACATTCAAGACCAGTTAATCAAATGAACCTTTTTGACACATTACATGGGTTATTGTATCTTTTAATCTACAAGACTTAGCCCTCACGTATGTGGTGTCTGAAGGCCTGTACTTTTGCTGGATTGCTTAAGGTGTATGGGAGTACTTTTCCTAAAATGAGCTTTTAAAGAGTATAGGACTTTGATAAATGATCAGCAAGAAGCATTACTGTTTTATTTTGATAAAATGGATATGAGCAAATGAATGGTCAAGTCAAACAACCGATGCACAGATACTTTAGCTAATCAATGAGGTGCAAGGTATTCGCAAATATACATTGTGTCAAATGATCTGGCACAAAGGACATATTCCCAGTGTGTGCACCTGGATGCATATTACGTACTGAAGAATCTTCAAATAAATCAAGTTTGAATGATAGAAATCTTTTCTTTGTCTACAAGGAATGCAAGGTGTCACATTAACGTACCAAGGCACTTCATGCTTCCAAATTCGTATGCCTTACAGTATACAGAGGCAGTATTAAAAATATTACAAAATTCCGTGCAATAATCGTACTTATCATAACAATACTGGTTCAAACAACAGCCCTTCTTACTATAACTGGGTAAACATTGTAATATCGACTGACGTGCCTGTCTATTAGAGTTTTAAACGCTGTCCATGTGGGGGAAGCTTAAAATTCTCAAAAGCATTTAATATTTTTTCCTACATTATCTGTATTCCGACTTCTGGTTAACAATTGCAAACTTGTAGTCTCCGTCGTTCAACCGATCTAACTTGGGTACAGTTATCCTTGAGTGCCATGCCTTATCAAGAGCTAGAAATTCAAGATCTAAATCTTTGGAGTCATTTGGGGTCAGTGTCCAAAATATGCTAGATTCTTCAATACACCTCGGTTCTGCATGAACTTGCCAGAAGGGTAAACTTTTTTCTTACATCCTACCTTATCATAATTCAGAATATATGTATACCTACATATCATAATTCAGAATAATTGAAACAGCTTATCAGTAGTAGTCACAGTGTCCAGAAAGTTGAGGTCAAAGGAACTGATGGCTAATAGGGGTCTTTGTTTGAATATAGTCGGATATACTCCCAAGACAAAGCTACAGCTTTTAATTTCCAAGGCCATATTCTGTAGGATAAACTAATTGAATACTATGGGTAATGTTAATGCTACTAAAATCTGCCTTGTCAATGCTAAGGCTAAACTACATCACACTCACTGATGTGTACAAATCATCATCGCCATATTAGAGAATATATTATTTGAATTCACATCAATGAAATTGTAGTTGACCGTGAATCAACTGCAAATAGAGACCCCAAGAAGTTCCTATATGTTTAAGGAAGCAACGGCCCCTGTGCACGTATTCGGATACCAAAGTACTTGTGGAAGAATTGCAGAGATCCAACCACACGCACACCTTTCAGCTAACTTAAAAAGTTTACTCATGTCATATACCATATGGTTACAGAGAGTAAGTTAAATGTAATAAAACTTGTATATCCATTTATAAAAGATCTGTGGACAAGTAAATGTAATACCCACCTATTTTATGTACCAAGAGAGACCAAAAGTTTAGTACTTGCTTGTTGAAAAGAAATGATTTGTCGCATTGTGGTGTATTCCTCAAAGTTATCCTTCTTAATTATCATGTTTCACGGAGTTAGATAATTTGACCTCTGATGAGGATGACCTTTGAAGACCACTCAGTATGGGGGCATCGACATGCTAACTATGTGATCCGCCAAGATTACTCTTTATGGTCTATCTGGTTTATGAGGTTTTTATCATACGACCTCTAGTGACTGCGAATGCACTTTTACTTCTACCAAATACAAAGGAGTTCTTGTAATTAAGCATACAAGTATGAGATAACTGTGTTAACAAGGTTTTCGTACTTTCATAACCGGTGACCACAGATGACTTTTCAACTCTACCGAAAACAACAGAGCTATGTTTCGAAGTATGGCACATCCACATTTAAAGTATGAAAAACATTCATGATTCCTAACTTGTGTCAGATAGTATTTAGTTCATACTATCCCTTTCCAAGTAATTTACAGGGAACGCCACGCAGACTTGTTTATCCCACTAGATTTATTTATTCCCACTCTTCTAGCACACCTGGTAATCTTTCCGGTTTCCTGTCACGTGTTTTGGTGTACGTGACTACTTTCACGTCTCATACCACGCCGGAAAATCCCCATCCCATATTTCCCTAGGTGTGGCCAATTTCACTTTCTGTGGCCTCCCCATTGGTCATACAGTACCGACACATTAATTAATATTTATTTGCTTGAGTGCGTGTTAACTTTTAACCAATCAGGAGACTTCATCTAGTTCCTAAATCTTCCCACACCCTTGTGGCTTGGAAGTACGAGAAGAGCTCCAAGCCCGCAAGCTCTCACTCGTGTTGCAGACTTCGAAATGTAAACAACATGTAATCACTCATCTTCTCGATTTGTAAATAGTCTTCTAACTTTTTTTTTTTTGCCGGCCGTTGATTGAACCTTTTGGAATCATCTAATAAATAACTAATGAACTGAAATCTCTTTGTCTACATCTCTGGGTTAAGCTACACCCCAAGATCCCCGAACGAAGCCTTCGCAGGAGCGATTTGCCCATTATTCCACACTTGAAATATTGCGTTTCTGAAGTTCTCAGTTTAAGACTTCTGGTGACCTCAAATTATCTCTGACCTCTATCAAACAGCAGATCTTCCTCTCAATATCAAAATTCAATATCCCAAGTATGACAAATTACAAAAATAATAATTACATCTGAAAAATAGGTTATTGAATAAAATTCGATCTCAGGCCGTTGGAATGGGAGCATTTAACTTACAATATGGTCAAAACATCTCTCACCCAGGTCCATCATTAGGTAATTAAAAAGGTAATATTTAATGAATTTACCAGCTTATTCTTGTGAAAAGATGTATGTGTTTACTATAGTTTTATCCATCAAATGGTGCCAGCATTTGGCAGTCCCTATTTGTTGTTCACTAAATGACACCATTTTGAGGTACGACCCACTGTCTATTCTTGAGAAATGGTATTTACAAGCAGTCTACAGCGTTATCGTACTTTCACGTCTGGTGACCTCAGATGGCAAAAGGTTTGGCAAAATCTATATACTAATAACGCCTGAGAAATATCCGCAATTCCTATTTTGAAATATTGTTTTTACCTTTTTTATTTTTGACCGGTATTGACCTAGAATGACCTCTGATCTACATCAAAAGCAGTAGGAACCACTCTCAGTATTTCAAATTTATATACCTAATATGAGAAGTACTCACTATTACCATCTTCGGATAACTTGAACCTGTTTTCAAGCGGTTTACAATTTTCGTAGTTTAATCTCTGGTGACTTCAGTTGGTCTTTGATCTCACCAAACACAATACGGTTCTTTTTTGTAATATTCGGATTTTGACTTTGGTGACCTCAAATAACCTCTGATCTTTCCTAAAACGATAAGGTTTCTTTTAATATGAGAAAGATATATGCCAAATGTGAACAGTAAACATAAATGAGTAGTGTCATATTTGGTAGAGGACAACGATATCTGAGGTCACTGCCTTGAAAGTACGAAATCAAGAATATTGCTTGTAGGTACGTTTTCTCAGCAGATAGATTTGCCATATTGAGAAAAAGAAGTCCATCGCTTTAACGGAAAGTCAAAGGTCACCGGCGGTCGCCAGAGGTAAACCTACGAACGACATCTAACCTACTTAACCCCGCTTTACAAAGATGGCAATGATGGACACTTTTCATACTGGGTATATAGCTTTGGTATATTGCGAGGGAGGTTCCTGTTGGTTTCAGTGTAGGTCAGAGGTCATTTGAGGCACCAAAGGCATGAACCGAAAAATATGAACATGATGTTTCGATACAGGAATGGTGGATACTTTCTAAACTTAGTTTTTTAAGTGAAAGATCCTTATTGGTTTGGTGAAGTTCAAGTTTATCTGAGGTCACCCGACGGGAAACTACGAAAACCTTGTAAACTGTTCGTAAGCGCAATGTCTTAAGTAAAGGCGGCTGGCCGTACCTACGAATTGCTTTTGTTTCGTAGCCAACGTAAAGGGAAGGCTAAACATTTGTACCTTTCCATGTAGAAAATTATAGAGAACAACATATCTTAGCACACACATCTTTAATAAGTTCATTATTCATTCCAACTTTAATGAACTAATGATGGACTTGTCATAATATGCTTTGACCATGTTTTCATTTCAAACAACTGACAGTTAATGAACGTACAATTTAACGTTTATGATGATGGTATAGTGAAAATTGCTCGGATTTCCTTTCTCGTGGCCTAGGGTTCGAATCCAATGGCAGCACGTATTTTCATTTCTTATTTTTCCGTTTTTGTCTTCTGTTAATTATCATGATTGTAACATTCTTTTTTGATGTGAAGAGGAAGAAACCTATTGCTTTGGTAAGGGTCAGAGGTCATTTAAGGTCAACAGAGGTTTAAAGCAGAAAAAACCTCTGATACACCATAAATCAAGTTAGCAATCATAAATGTTTTTCGTATTTTGAATGTGCACTGGTCATACTAAGAAAAATACTGATGTTATTTTTGTAGAGTTCAAAGGTCATTCGAGATCACCTTCCGTGAAACTACAAAAACATTGTTAATTGAGGTATCTCAACCCGTGATGACACATAATAATAACAAGAAGCCTTTTGTTTTTGGTGGAGGTGAAAGCTTATTTTGAGTCACTAGTAGTTGTATGGTTGAAACCTTGTACACACGTTACATCATAAATCATTGTTTTGGCGGATCTCATAGTTAATGTGTGGATGCTCACATATTGTATCAAAGCATTCAATTGTTTTTGGTTGCGGTCAAAGGTCATTTGAGGTCAAAAGCGGTCACACTATGAAAAACTGGTATGTAACTGTAAGGATCGAATATGGAGAAGGTCGACCACCAATATTTTCAAGTACTCCATTGTTTTGGTGGAGGTCAATGGACATGTGAGGACACCCAAGATCAAAATGTGAAACCGTTTTAAAACCTAATATCTCTCGGAGGATAATTTTGAGTGATGAACCCTAGTGTCACAAAGTAATCTCTTTCGGCAAGCCTTTGGGCTTTCTGGTTGTTAAACATGGGTAAACCTACTGCAACTTGCGAGCCAAGCGACAAACTATTAAAATTAATCAGTGAATTTAATGTCATTTTTCCTTTGAAAAGAACATTATCATTCGTCTACTTTGAATATCTTCAGGTTTCGTGGCAACAAAATTGGGTCGTTTTGTATACACGCTTAAGTAGATCAAATAGGATTTAGATGTAAATAATATTTTTCGATATCAATCTCTGGTTACGCACTTTTTAAGAATCTAAATATCTCTAATGCGCTTTGTCTGATATTTTTGATATTTGATTTAAGTGTTTTTTAAAGATATTTGATTTAAGTGTTTTTTAAAGATATTTGATTTAAGTGTTTTTTAAAGATATTTGATTTAAGTGTTTAGGTAGAAGTGCCAACAAAAGTAGTAAGTTGATCATCACTTTATGGGCAGGGAGACTCATCTTAGAAAAATGTTCGGAAAAGTTAATTAACTAGGAATAGTTTAGGTGGACACCGGAGCAGTTTCATTATAATTGTTTTGCTGCCAGTCTACAGAAGTACATTTATATAGAAAAAGCAGCCGACTGGAAGGGTACTGCTTGTTGTCAAAGAGTAAGTCCAACTAGTATATAAAGGCACGTTTATGAATCCTTAATGAAAGGCTCATTGTACTAAACGTACTCTTAACGTAAAAAAACGATATAACTGAGAGTTTCATATACGTTGAATAAGTGTATTTACATTAGTACTTAAATATTAACACGGTAACAAAAGCTGGTTTTTGGTAGCCGTCCTTCCGGGATAATGCAGTAGTTCGGCAAAGAGAGATGATGTAACTGCAAAATGGATGGATATTAATTTTCGTGTATGGTGCAATTCGTTTGGCATGTTTCCTGTCTGAATTCAGGGGATCGTGAAATGCTTCCAAATGACTCGTTGCTTTGACTACAAAGATTATGTTTTCACCAACAGAAACATTGCCACAGAGTCCTCCTCCAGGCGTATTTTTTTCTGTAAGGTAGTTCCTACCCGAAACCCCTGTTTAGGGAATAAGAACGACCCTAAACTAGTAACCGCCTAACTTCTACGATCTAAGAATATTGTTTCAGAATTTCAGGCTCAAGTAGGAGTAGTAGCAGCAGTGGCGTAGCCATGAGAGGAGGGCAGGGGGCACTGATCGATAACTCTCAAAAGTTGTCAGTGGATTAAGAGAAATGTCCCTGTTGTTTTTATGGAGGTCAGAGCTAATGTGAGGTCATCAAAGGTTGTAAACAAAATATCTCAAGGTAAAAAGCATTCATACTCCCATACTTGGCATGTGGATGCTTTATAGTCAGTAGATTAACCTTTGTTTTAGGTAGAGATCAAAGGTTATTTGAGGTCACCAAAGGTGAAAATTCAAAACCTTGAAAAGTTCTTGTAACACAATATCTCTGGATATGAATGATGGACACTTTTCAAACTTTGATATATACATTTATCCTATTAGGTTAAACGGTTATAAATTTTGTGGAGGTCAGTGGTCTTTCTAAGTCACAAGAGTTCAAAAACAAAAACCTTGTAAACATGATATTTCAAGACAAGAGTGATGGATCCTTTTAAAACTTAGTATGTAAATTTATTGGGAGGTAAAAAGCTGCAAACCTTGTAAGATCATAAATCAAGACAGGGATGATGAATATTTTACATACATTATATACAGACTTTTCAAAAGAGAGCGAATCTCATGGGTTTTTTGTAGGTCAAATGACCACCGAAACGGAGAGATGAATTTTTGTACCATACCAAACATAGAATTATGTAGAACATCCCATATCTTTTCCCAAGTATATCTCTTACCTAATTATGAACACGCGCTAAGGATGCTGCGACAAAAAGGTGAGTAGATTTATCTTTGAGGGGAGTGTTCTAATCCTAACCAGGACACATAAATTTTTAGTTTCCTTTATTCCATTTTAGTTTTCCTACTTATCATACTTGGGATATATATATTTCACATTGATAAAGCTTAACATTGGTTATGGTGGATGCCAGAGGTCATGTAAAGTTACCGTAGGTCAAAGACATTATATATCTTTAAAACACAAGATGGGAATGATGAGCACTTGCACTGCCCAGCACCGATCGCAGTACACGGAATGAAAACTTGACGAGGGACTAACATAATCCCTTTGAGGGTTTCGTTCTTCAAAATTTCTCGGCCTTGACTTGCGGTTACTTACTGGGAATCAATTTTTTGAGGAATATTCACACATTCCACTTCATTCATAGTCTAAAGATTCTAATGATAATTATAATTTTACAACACAAATAACCAAACCTTGGAGGTATAACTTACTTTGAGCTCTGGTCTGATTTTGTACAGCATCTTCGTTGGCCAACCCCATGAACGAAATCTTCTCTAACAGTTGCTGGTAGTTCCTGTGCTAATGATTTCGATAAGATACTGATATCATGGCTCTTTGCCTGTAAAAAGGCCTCGGCCTAAAGCATGGCACTTTCTCTCGAAAGAATTTCTCGGCCTACAAACACAACAGAAAGAGATACGTGGCCTGAAACACAGTAATTCACTGTAAACGAGGTTTTCAGCCTACTCCATAACACGAGCGATCGTACGTAGCTCATACTAAGCAAAACTATGTTAAAGCAGAAAGCATACGTCTTAAACCATCTAAAACCTAAAAATCTTAGGTACTGACTTTGCATCTGTCTTAAATTCTTAACGGAAAAGCAGTAGTAACAGAACACGTCTCGTGAAGAGAAATTCACAATTTCTGAATCAGGCCCCTTGTAAAGAAACGACCTTGAAGTTATCTGTGACACTCGTTACTCAATTAAAATGTTGTTAGTTTAAGCAATGGTCTCCTATGGTGAGTCGTTGAGCAAGAAACTTCACTCATAGTTTTTATGCTTGAGGATATCTAGCAATGTGACAGACTTAAACAATCCCCTTTACATCATGACAACAAGATATGACCTTAAGGCACGGGACCTGAGAGCTCTAGGGTTAACGATAGTTACTTCTACCCCAAACAAAAAAGTGTGGCATACCTCATATGAACATATGTAATCACGTGTTGCAGAGCATATGAAAATACATAAGGAAAAAAGTGTGGTTATGCGTGGTGACACATATGGTATTGGAAACAATCTGGCACACAGGACCACGCTTTTCCCTGCATGATTGTCACACTTTGCAATCTGGGTCAAAGTGGGAAAGCTGTGTCAAGTTGACACATTTGGCAAACCAGGGCAAAGTGTGGCACACAAGGCCAGTGAACAAAATCGAACTATTGAATTTACTTTACTCAGCACCACACTTCTCCACACACTCCACACTTTGCCTACTTTACCCCAGTTTGCCTTCTGTTACATGTGTCAAATCGTGATTTTCTGTTTTCCACACATTGCCTCGTGTCCAAACTATGAAAATGCCTGTCAATGCATGGCACTTTGGAAAAGTGTGACAACTGCTTATTAATGACACACATTGTCACTCAAAAATTCACAGAAATTTCACGCCTCTCCACATCTCACCATAGTTTTGCACAGGTCGAAACAGTATTTCACGTGTGGTATTGGAACTTTAGCCACACAATTTTTTGTAAGGGACCAGAATTAAATTAAGTATATCCTAATAACAGTGGACAGGGCTTGGTAAAAGAATCTGAAGAAAGGAAAACCAATCCAGGGTAATGTTCAATCAATTAACGACACCTTCAATGTATTAAGTTTTCATTGTAACCTGTTAAATGTGGACACCTAGTTGCAGCTTTGCTTTAGATCTGGATATCAAAACGTTAAAAGTGAAATTCAGCATTGTAAAGACTTTTCGGCAAAATCATTTCCCTTCTTTACACAGTTACCAACACACCACCAGGCCCTCCTAATTGTCCACCGGGTGGATTAACCGTGACTGCAGTAGGAACAACAGCCACAGCCACGTATGGTCCCTTTGTCTGTAATGATGCTGAGCAAGGCTCAATAACAGCCCAGTGCGTCCCACCTTCCGGAAGTGTGTTTACCCTTGGTGGAAACAATGTCGTTACATGTACCTGTATAGACAATGGAAATCTTCCAAGCAGTTGTAACTTCGTTGTGAATGTTGTGGGTACGTATTGCTACTGTTTTCTATTTTCGAGTTAAGGTTTTGATAATCTTGTGGCTTTATTGTTTTTGCAACTTTTTAAGTAAGTAAAATGAATTTATTTGACATAAGCTCCACCAAATTCAGAACCCTTTGTAAATGTTAGTACATACATGTTGAATGGTACGTTTGATTTGCGAGATGATGCAGAAGATATTGTGCAAATAGCTATATTTGTAATTTGTATTCATCTACCATATCACCTTTCAAAAGTTACATATATGTATGCAGGATACTTCATACACGCAATCATTTTGTGACAAGAAAAACTCACAGGAATAATTATAGTCGCACTTTGAAGTCGCACTTAGAAGTCGCACTTTCATGTATATGAAATTTTTGCTCTGTCTATTTACTGGCCTTGGCACTAGCCTAAGATTTCAAAAATATGTGTTACAAAGCTTGAAAAGTACATCCAAATGGTCCAAATCACATCTTCACAGAACATTCCTGATCTGAGATAAAAAATGATGAAGCTTATTTACTCAATTTAAAATGGTAGATAGAACAATAATTTCTGATGTCATTCTTGTACTACTCAAATAGCCGTCTTTGTTTTTCTTTGCTTTTGGAAAGCTACTGCCCCTTTGTGCCGAAATGTGATCACTCTCTTGCTATTATAGGGTGACTTGGCTATATAAGCCCTCTTCGTACAACATGCTACGGAAGGGAACAGCTAATATTTTGAGGTTATATAAACAACTTCATTTCAAAAGAAAAGAAAAGCAGCCAGCGTGTTTTGTACAAGGAGAACATCACAAATTTATTGCTCAATCACCATTGCAAATTGAGTGAATAATTTTCATTTTTTTCTATCTCCGCAACGAAGTAAGCTATGAAAATGGAAATTACATGGATGAAATTTATTTTTCAACCCCTAAAATATATTTTCTTGTAATTCTAGACTTTAATACATTTTAAGGATTATCAGGATCTGAACTGAAGTCTATAGGAATGGGTAAAACCTAACCTTTATGAGTGGTTTGAATTGAGTGAGGCCGTCCCAGTTAAGACATTGACAAAATGTTGAGGCAGAATTTAAATACTGACAAGACTGGTCTTCGTTCAGTTTGGTTTGCATCCAGTGTAATATTAAGATATTAAAATATAACCATTTGAGGTCTCTCAGTCGGACCCTTGTGACTAGTTACCGGAAAATTGCACAACATTGCCACTACTCCTCGCCAATGCTTCCAGTTGAAGCTTCTAAATATGAGACAACACAATTGAAGGGAAATCTTGGCTATGTATCCTCTTAGAACTATGGCTTGTAATGGATGATGAAAGCTCTTCATAGCACACAAATTAACAGAAACGGTGGAGTTGGTAAAGGCGTTATGGTAAAAGGAAAAGGGAGTGATCCTGTTGGTGATTAAATGAAATTACAACTAGTGAATGATGATGTGTGCCATCTCTCTCAAACCCACACCCAAGTTGACTTTGATTAAAGAGCTCTCTGACATTGCTGTTCATTTATACAGTACATAAGCAAAGCACATTTGAGCTTTGAGTGAATGTGATGAGATACTGCCTGTAGGTTTCAGGGAAAGCTTTCAATGTTGCACTGCCGGGATCCTGAACTTAACAGTCAAAATATTTAGCATCTCTTTCATAGCAGCTTGTGAAATATTACAAAATTAGAATATTGGTTCGCTTTTTGTCACAACACACACGACTGATAGAAGATGAAAACTATTGAATAAAACGAGATTGTCAGTAGTAGCTTTATGTTGGGTGTGATTTCATTGTTTAATTTAAAGATCAAGTAGCACCTAATCAGAAAAGTAAAAATAATGGAAATGTCAGGTATATTCTCTCTTACGCTCAATGAGATACCTTATCTCACCCCAGTCGTATTTGTATTACATTTTGATTTGCAGGCAGTCTTTGGCAATTGTTAAATGGGAAATCTGCATATTCAGGTGTTGTGCGTTTAATGAGTTCCATGAGTTAGGCATGGAATGGTGTAATATTGTTATTGAATAACTACAGGGAAAAAGATGGTATTCATAGTAGGCAAGCAGAACTTCCACATCCAACATTGAAAAGTGATGATTAATATGTTAGTTTTTCGCCATAATTTTATTGTGACCTTGCATTGAAAAGGTTAGTTAAGTTGAACTGCAAAGTTCAAAACTTTATCTCAAATGACTTCAAAGCATGATATTATGACTATTTTGCAGTAGGTAAAAAAAAGTTGATATAACGTTTAAATAGAAACATAGTTTTGAAATATGCAAGCAAAGTTATCATGATAACTGCTTATGCAAAGTTCACTTATGGTAGGATACCTTCAACTTCAGCTGTTAAACAACTAACCAAAAACTAGCCTCGCAAGGATGCCTAATCAAATTTTGTTTTGACTAAATCAATCTTTGCTTCGCCCAGTTCATATATATTGCAATAAGATACTCTGTCCTGTGTATAAATACAGACATGAAAAGTATACAAAATCTGCAAATTTTAAGAGAGACTGTTTGGCTATGCTCATATTGCAGTGATTAAAGTGCTTTGCACACAAAGAGAATCAAGTTTTTAGAGTAGTTTGGATAGGCTTTTTTCAGCCAATGAGTGAAGTTTGTACCAAAATATTTGAACAACTGTCATATGCTTTGTAATACATGGTAGTTTTCTGACGAAAAGCTACTCCCCGCATTTCTTGGTAAGACAAAATGCTTTAACGAGAATAAAACACTTCTGTCTGTCCCCTCTTTGGTAGAAAGTATAAACAAAGTAATAAGCATTATACATTTTGAGTGTGCAAAAACTTATAAGATAACAACCTTTTTATTTAAAGTATCTGTCTGGTCTGTTTCTTTTCACTTGTAGGCAATAATCCCCCTCAGATTGCACCTTGTCCAGGGAATATTCAGGCTTTCGATGTTCTTGTAAATCAAGCTGTTTATGTGTACACTCCGCCTACTTGCACTGATCCGAATGGTGATGTTACCACTGTTAGTTGTAACCCTCCTCCGTCAACGGTTGTTTCAGTTGCAGACCAGATAGTTTGTACATGTACAGATACATCTGGACTCACAGATGTCTGCACAACACCTGTACCAGGTAAGAGAGGGAGCAGGAAACAATGTTTCCAAAACTAATGCAATCTTTTCAAAGCCGAAGTCCCGAATTACGCTAACTTTATTCAAGGAAAACCAGCACATTGTGTCACATATTGAAACTTCAAAGACCAGTAAACCATATGAAAGTTTTTCACACATCTCATCAGTCATTGCATCTTTTCATCTGTAACTCGAAGCCCTCAAATATTTGGTTTGCTCAGCTTTTCATTGTTGATGTAAATCAAGCTGTTTACGTGTATAAACCTGCAACTTGCACTGATCCAAATAATAAATCTACTACCTTTAGTTGTGACCCTCCTGCATTTATGGTTGTGCTAGTTGCCACCCAGATAGTGTGTACATGTTCAAAAATGTCTGAACTCTCCGATGCGTGCGTCGAACCATCAGGTGGTAAGAAAAATATTTTTATGAAAATTATGCTTAATCCTGTTGAATTTTACTTCAAACAACGACAAAATCATTTTTTAAAACAACAATGCCAAGTACCTCTTTTCACAACAGCAGAATGGGACCTACAACATTCACCATGCGAGTCGTGCGAAGAAGTGCATAATAAATTTCAAATGTACGGATTTTTTTTTAGTTTTAAGGCCACTTCAGTGTTGTGTTTAGAATGTTAACCACTATTCTAAACATCGACCTCCCACTGGAACCTCTAATAAGATGGTGGGACTGGCTCTCTGGCCACTATGGCACCTTCCCTCCAAAGAGTTTCTGGGCCTAAAAAACACAACAAAAAGAGATACGTGGCCTAAAATACAGTGATTCTCTCGAAAAGGGTTTTTCAGCCTGATCCATAACACGAGCGAGCATACGTAGCTCATACTAACAAAACTGAGTTGAAGCAAGTAGCATACCTCTAAAAGTACCTAAAACTTTAAAATCTTACGTACTAACTATGCATTTCACACATTAAGTAGTACATTAATCCATGTCTCAAACTCTTTATGGAGAAACATCAGTAACAGAACACGTCTCGTGAAGAGAGGTTCACTATTTTTGAAGTAGGTCCCTTTCAACGCAAACAACCCTTACGGTATCTGTAGCACTCGCTACTCAGTTGAAATAACATTAGTTTAAGTAAAGATCTACTGTGGTGAGTCTATGAGTAAGAAACTTCACTCCTATGGACTTCAGCTGATAGTTTTCGTACTCGACGATATCTAGTAATGTGACAGTCTTCAACAATCTCCTTTACATCATGACCACTAGCTATAAGCTTAAGGCATCGGAACGGAGAGCTCTGGGGTTGACGATAATTACATTTAACTGGGGTTAAGTAAGCACCCTAATAATAGTGGGCAGAGTCTAGTGAAGAAAAACTGAAGAAACAAGGCCTTCCAGGGTAATGTTACGTATTCGACAGCACGAACATATTACACCAATTTTGCAAAATCTGCATTGGTTACCAGTACATTACAGATCACAGTTTAAGATTCTTCTGTATACGTACAAAACATTTAATGATTCCGCCCCAGTTTACATTCGGGATCACTATCGAAATAATCAGATCAGAAATTTTTGCTCCCAATCCAAATTTCTCCTGAGTGTCCCCAAAGTTAGAACCTCTACTTACAAAAATAGACGGTTTGATACATGAGCTGCAACACTTTGAAACAACTTGCATGAGGAGGTTAAGCTTACCAGTAAAAATTAACTAGATATGAGCTACAGGCACTGGACTGAGAGCCCTGGGGTGAACGATAATTACTTCTACCAAAGTTAAGTATATCCTAATAATTGTGGATAAGGCTTGGTAAAAGAATCTGAAGAAAGGAAAACCCATCCAGGGTAATGTTCAATTAATAAACGACACCTTCAATGTATTAAGTTTTCATTGTAACCTGTTAAATGTGGACACCTAGTTGCAGCTTTGCTTTAGATCTGGATATCAAAACGTTAAAAGTGAAATTCAGCATTTTAAAGACTTTGCTGCAGGATCATTTCCCTTCTTTACACAGTCACCAACACACCACCAGGCCCTCCTAATTGTCCACCGGGTGGATTAACCGTGACTGCAGTAGGAACAACAGCCACAGCCACGTATGGTCCCTTTGTCTGTAATGATGCTGAACAAGGCTCAATAACAGCCCAGTGCGTCCCAGATTCCGGAAGTGTGTTTACCCTTGGTGGAAACAATGTCGTTACATGTACCTGTATAGACAATGGAAATCTTCCAAGCAGTTGTAACTTCGTTGTGAATGTTGTGGGTACGTATTGCTACTGTTTTCTATTTTCGAGTTAAGATTTTGATAATCTTGTGGCTTTATTGTTTATTTCAACTTTTTAAGTAAGTAAAATGAATTAATTTGACATAAGCTTCACCAAATTCAGAACCCTTTGTAAATGTTAGTACATACATGTTGAATGGTACGTTTGATTTGCGATATGATGCAGAACATATTGTGTCAAATAGCAATATTTGTAATTTGTATTGATCTACCATATCACTTTACAAATATTACATATATGTATGTAGGATACTTCATACACGCAATCATTTTGTAACAAGGAAAATTCACAAGAATAATGTTCAATTATAGTCGCACTTTCATGTATATGAAATTTTTGCTCTGTCTATTTACTGGCCTTGACACTAGCCTAAGATTTCAAAAATATATGTTACAAAGCTTGAAAAGTGCATCCAAATGGTCCAACTCACATCTTCACAGACTACTCCTGATCTGAGATATAAAATGATGAAGCTTATTTACTCAATTGAAAATGGTAGCTTGAACAATAATTTCTGATGTCATTCTTGTACTACTCAAATAGCCGTCTTTGTTTTTCTTTGTTTTTGGAAAGCTACTGCCCCTTTGTGCCGAAATGTGATCACTCTCTTGCTATTATAGGGTGACTTGGCTATATAAGCCCTCTTTGTACAACATGCTACGGAAGGGAACAGCTAATATTTTAAGGTTATATAAACAACTTCATTTCAAAAGAAAAGCAGCCAGCGTGTTTTGTACAAGGAGAACATCACAAATTTATTGCTCAATCACCATTGCAAATTGAGTGAATAATTTTCATTTTTTTCTATCTCCGCAACGAAGTAAGCTATGAAAATGGAAATTACATGGATGAAATTTATTTTTCAACCCCTAAAATATATTTTCTTGTAATTCTAGACTTTAATACATTTTAAGGATTATCAGGATCTGAACTGAAGTCTATAGGAATGGGTAAAACCTAACCTTTATGAGTGGTTTGAATTGAGTGAGGCCGTCCCAGTTAAGACATTGACAAAATGTTGAGGCAGAATTTAAATACTGACAAGACTGGTCTTCGTTCAGTTTGGTTTGCATCCAGTGTAATATTAAGATATTAAAATATAACCATTTGAGGTCTCTCAGTCGGACCCTTGTGACTAGTTACCGGAAAATTGCACAACATTGCCACTACTCCTCGCCAATGCTTCCAGTTGAAGCTTCTAAATATGAGACAACACAATTGAAGGGAAATCTTGGCTATGTATCCTCTTAGAACTATGGCTTGTAATGGATGATGAAAGCTCTTCATAGCACACAAATTAACAGAAACGGTGGAGTTGGTAAAGGCGTTATGGTAAAAGGAAAAGGGAGTGATCCTGTTGGTGATAAAATGAAATAACAACTAGTGAATGATGATGTGTGCCATCTCTCTCAAACCCACACCCAAGTTGACTTTGATTAAAGAGCTCTCTGACATTGCTGTTCATTTATGCAGTACATAAGCAAAGCACATTTGAGCTGTGAATGAATGTGATGAGATACTGCCTGTAGGTTTCATGGAAAGCTTTCAATGTTGCACTACCGGGATCCTGAACTTAACAGTCAAAATATTTAGCATCTCTTTCATAGCAGCTTGTGAAATATTACAAAATTAGAATATTGGTTCGCTTTTTGTCACAACACACACGACTGATAGAAGATGAAAACTATTGAATAAAACGAGATTGTCAGTAGTAGCCTTATGTTGGGTGTGATTTCATTGTTTAATTTAAAGATCAAGTAGCACCCAATCAGAAAAGTAAAAATAATGGAAATGTCAGGTATATTCTATCTTACATTCAGTGAAATACCTTATCTCACCCCAGTCGTATTTTGTATTACATTTCGATTTGTAGGCAGTCTTTGGCAATTGTTAAATGGGAAATCTGCATATTCAGATGTTGTGCGTTTGATGAGTTCCATGAGTTAGGCATGGAACGGTATAATATCATAATTAAATAACCAAAGGAAAAAGGATGGTATTCATAGTGGGTAACCAGAACTCCCACATCCAACATTGAAAGTGATGATTAATGAATTAATTTTTCGTCATAATTTTATTGTGAACTTGCATTGAAAAAAAGGTTTATAAAGTTGAACTGCAAAGTTTAAAAATTTACCTCGAATGACTTCAAAGCATGATATCATGACTATTTTGCAGTAGGTGAAAAAAACTGATATAACGTTTAAATAGAAACATAGTCTTGAAATATGCAAGCATAGTTATCATCATAACCGCTTGTGTAAAGCTCACTTATGGTAGCAAACCTTTCAATTTCAGCTGTTAAAGGGGAATTTTTATGATTCCAGATAGTTCCAATTCTCCCAACTATGCATCTTCTAGCTCCTCCCATAGCTGTATCAGGCTCTTCCTTGTGCAAGAATAAAACTGTGTTATTGCTTAAGGCCATGTCCTGGTGAGCATACAAGGCTATAAAATGTAATAAAAGTACTCTCTCTGCCTTGTGCGGAATGTGAGCTACTCTGCATCTTTCAAATTTTCAAACTTTGATGTCAATCAAAGAGCAGTCACCAACTGAGAATTTTGATATACATACACTAAAAATATACTTTGGGGTGATGACTGTCTGTCTTTAATATCTTAAGTTTTGCTTTCACAAACTAAACAAAAACTAGCCTCGCAAGGATGCTTAATGAAATTTCGTTTTGACTAAATCAACCTTTGCTTCGTCCAATTCATAAATATTGCAATAAGAGACTGTGTCCTGTGTATAAATACAGACATGGAAAGTATACAAAATTTGCAAATTTTAAGAGAGACTCTTTGTCTATGCTCATATTGCAGTGATTAAAGTGCATTACACACAAACAAAGACAATGAAGGCTTTAAGTATGAGTTTGAATAGGCTTTTTCAGCCAATGAGTGTAGTTTGTACCAATATTTGAATAAATTTCACATGTTTTGTAATACATAATAGATTTCTGACGAAAAGTTACTCCCTGCTTGTATTGGTAAGACAAAATGCTGTAACGAGAACAAAACACGTCTGTCTGCCCCCTCTTGGTAGAAAGTATTAATAAAGTAATAAGCATTATGTATTTTGAGTGTGCAAAAACTTATAATATAACAAACCTTTTTATTTAAAGTATCTGTCTGGTCTGTTTCTTTTCACTAATAGCCAATAATCCCCCCCAGATTGCACCCTGCCCAGGCACTACTCAGGCTTTTGATGTTCCTGTCAATCAAGCTGTTTATGTGTACACTCCGCCTACTTGCACTGATCCGAATGGTGATGTTACTACTGTTAGTTGTAACCCTCCTCCGTCAATGGTTGTTCCAGTTGCAGCCCAGATAGTTTGTACATGTACAGATACATCTGGACTGACAGATGTCTGCACAATACCTGTACCAGGTAAGAAAGTTAGCCGGAAACAAAGATTGTTTAACAGAAAGTTGGAGTTGGTAAAGGCGTTATGGAAAAAGAAAAAGGGAGTGATCCTGTTGGTGATAAAAATGAGATCACACGCAATGAATGACGATGTGTGCTATCTCTCCCAAACCCACAGCCATGTTGACTTCGAGTCGACTCTTTAGCTGTCACTTATTAATTTGCAGACTACTTCAACGATAAAACCTACTTTGTGTTTTGCAAACATACTCTCAAAAAATGAGAGTCGACTCTTTAGCTGTCACTTATTAATTTTCAGACTTCCTCAACGATAAAACCTACTTTGTGTTTTGCACACATACTTGTTTAAATATATTTGTATATATACAAATGGTATATATACAATAATATATATATACAAATAATATATATATACAAAAAATATATATATACAAATAATATATATATATACAAATAATATATATATATACAAATAATATTTGTATATATATATGCACATATTAGGCTTATGGAATCCATGTATGCTCCATACAAGGAGTACAGTTGACGTAAAGAAGGCCAAAAACAGGTTGACATTTTGAAGCACGTTTCGATCTATTGCAAATAGATAATAATAATTATGTATTTATAAAGAGTCATCTATGTATGTAAAACATAATCCGAGGTGCAGAAAAGAACGTAGCGGATCATCAATAAGAACATGAAATAATAACAAAACAAAACCACCATTAAAGTAAAGATTAATCATAAGCAATAGAGAACAAGTAAGTTTTAAGATCCCAAATATCTACAATATACTGTTATACGAAATTTTCGAACACGCTTGTTTTCTTCATCCGCGTATAACGACGATAGATTGTAAAAAGGCTGGCAATCAGAAAGTTTTACAAGCAAAAACTATGGAGTCAGATAAATCGGGGAGTGTGGAAAGTGTAATCACTGATTACCCGAAATCGCTATTCAGACCCGCAATGTGTGAATTGAGAGTTAGGTCCCATTTGGTTTCAGAATTACGACGGATCTGTTGAGAAGTAAAATAAAAGCCTAATAGTATAAATTTATGATCGTTGAGGTCGTTACAGGGTAAGTTGTAATGCTGTCAAACCGTAAAACCCTGGGTACCTTTACAAAAAAATTGTGTGGCAAAAGTTCCAATACCACAATAGACAAACCGTGTCATACTGTGTAAAACTATGGTTGGGTGTAAAAAATAGTGAGTTTTATGTGATTATTTGTAGGGCAATATGTGATTTTAATAAAAATTTGACCCACTTTTTAAGGTGCCATGCTTTTACGTGCATTACCACAGTTTGCCGCGTGTGACAAAGAGTGGAGAACCAAAATACATTTTTATAAAGGCAAAGATGTGGCAAAGTGGGGTAAAGTAGAATATTGTGTGTCAAATTGGTTCCAATCCCACATGTGTCACCACTCATTACCTCACTTTTCCAGTTATGTAATTTTCAATGGCCTGCCACATGTGATTATGCATGTCCACATGTGGCATGCCCCACATTTTTTGTAAGGGTAGTGTCCTGGAAAGTCTGTTTATGATTATTAAACCATTGGGTGCAAACCAGACTGCCCTTTTGGCTTGCACCCAATGTGATAAAGGCAATTATGTCGGTGAAACCGGCACTTTATTAAATAAAATAAAATAAAATAAAATTAAAATAAATTAAATGATAAGTTGGCAATATATTATGCCAGACACAATGAGGCAGAGAATGGCCAACAACGCTATGGAGACGGTTATAATCGATTATATCACACACCACCAGGCATAAGTTGGCTATAGATTTATGATACACAATCATGCGGAAACTGGCATTAGATTAATCATAATCATGTCCAGACACGCTAACCATAGACACCACACTAGATCCAGCTGAATTTTCTAACATGTTTAAGTATTAAATATTTCGTTAAAGGTTTCCACGTAGTCAAAAAATTATTAGTGATTGTAGAAGACACGTTTTAGGTAGAGTTCTTCAGAGAGCCCCTTTCTTGTGCCATATGTAAAACAGCAACTCAGCAATAGTTTTTACTATACATTTTGCCAGGTATGGTTTCTCATAAAGGGTGAACACAAGTCTTTGAAAGGTCTTCTATTTAAGTTTCGTTTTAACGCATTGTGGAAGAGGTTGTTTGTATTCTAACAAAGTTTTATGCAAACAATTGTAAAAGTTCTGTTCAATTTGAATCCAGTATTACCCACGAAATAAGTGGAAAATGCTTCAACTTATATTCATACCAAATTTATACTTTGTCTCAAGCTTCTGGGTACATATTGCAAGTGCAGAGGACAATCAAAGTATTTGTTATTGATTTTTTACCTAGGGCTGTTATTAAACTTTTATCAAAGCATACCTGGCAAAATTGTACCAATTGTCCATAAATTGTTTTAGCATAAATTGTTTTAACACACAACCAGGTCCTCCGAACTGTCCTAATAATAGAGTAAATGCTCTTACAACTGTCAAACGGCTGTAGCTACATATGGCCCCTTTTTCTGTAGTGGTGCTGAACAAGGTTCTATTACAGCAACGTGCAACCCTGTATCAAGAACGTATTCAGCGTGGGGGGGGGGGGGGGAGGCGAACAATGTTGTTACATGTACCTGTACTGATAATGGTCTTCAGAACAGTTGCAATTTCGTTGTAAACGTTTTTGGTAGGCTAATTTTATTTCAATGTAACAATTTGGAACAAACCAAATTTACATTTCCTTCACTAGTATTAACAGTTACAAAAACTGCATGACTTTCTATTCCTTGTTCTCCCCTAATTAATAAGACCAAGATTAAAATTTTTGGTTTGTTTATCTTATATTTCTGTGGCAACTTAGTATCAAATCTTCTTGATAAATGCGTGTGAAAGTTTTAAAACGTTACAATCCTTGGGTGTGTCCGGGCTCAGTTGTCGTCATACTTTGAACAAGTAGTAAAAGCTACTAGGAGTGTTTACTGAACCTATTGATGGTACTTTTTTGATGTGGTGCTGAGATGAGTTTATTTATTGGAAGCGTGCAAAACCTTTTTAGGGTGTGATTAAAATATTTAAGAAAGCTGAAGATCAGTTATTTTGTCCAGAGGCTTTAACATTATGTACAAACCTGTGCTTAGTATGGAGAAACAAGGGTTAGAAAAATTTTGCCTAATCCAGCAATTTATTAATGTATTTAATGCTTGAGCTGGCCAAGGTGATTGGCAAACAATAGTCAACATGAAAAGATACCGCTGGCTAACTTCCGCACCTAACTTGGCTCCTCTTATTTGAGATTTCCATATCATATATGCAGAAGTGTTATTTATTCAATTACGTGGTGGTGATCTGGTAAAGCGGCAATTGCACCCAATAGTAAGAACTCATTTATGAAAAAATATGATGAATCTAAGTACACTTCATATGAAATAACCTTACCAATATACTGGTGTGTTAGAACATTCAATTTAGCTCATCAAGCTTCCTTCATGTTGCAATCACAGCAGGCTTGACTAAGCCAATCGCAAACGTTTCCGGCGTAAAATAGGCACTTATTAGCAAACAAAAGTTTTTATAGGGTTTTTTTGTTTTATCTTCCCACACTTTTACCTGTTTATTTTCAAATATATACGGCTTCTGAAGCCAGAGACCAACTAAAAACAAACTAATCGGTTGAAGATATCTTTGCAAACATGTTTGTGCAAGTCTCTCACTTTAAAGAAACTCATTCATCGCGCAATTTTAGTACATCATGCGTATAAGTCAAGGACAACAAGTATGCCAAACAGATTTTCATGCATATTGAATAAGTACGCAAAATATGCACTCCATAACGTGTAAATAGCCTAGCACAGGCTTAGCCTCAAGGTTACAGAACGAAAGTGACAGATCGTTAGGGCTCATGGATCTCAGCCAGCAGGACTCTAAAATGTTCTTAATTACTTAATCACCAAAACTCGTTGCCATCGCAGGGAGAAAATGGGGTAAATAATGTTACTCATCTATGGAATTTATCTTTTTTCCATGGACACTTTACTATGATTCTTGCGTTTGATTGATTTTACTATGCTTACAGTCTGTATGCAAAAGGCATATGTATTCTTCAGGCAACAAAATTCATTTAAACAAAATTCATTTAAGTACAGTAACACTCTATACTGGGCATCCATTCGAGGTCTTGGGAGAAATCGCTGGAGCTCCCAGTCTATATGTTTACAATTAGCCAGTACCTCGTTACTCCAGCAATCTCACATGTGGTAAATACTCACATCAAAACGAACAGTTCTTGGCAAACCTAAAGAACAATCACTGGGTAAAGCAGAGCGAAAAATTTGAACGTTATTTTTCTGACTAAGTATTTTGTAGTGCTTATTTCTTCATCTACTATTTAATTGCATTTTTACGGTTTTATTCAACTGTAAGTGGCTGCCAAACATATATAGTTTTAAATGCTGCTTTAAGTTCTGCGTTTTATCAGCTTTTCTTTTTTCTATGAAATAGTCAGTTGGCACCTTAATTTTTACAATATTGTAGTACCTATTGTTACTGCTAAGTGTACTACATCTGGTAAGTAGCCAGCTACAACAATGCTTCTGCATGATCTTCCACAAGGTTAAATTGTAACAATATCCATCCCCGTCTGAGGAATCCCTCCAACATAGGTGAAAAATATGTCGCAAAAGGTGCCTGTTATGGAGATTGGTGATCTTCAATTCAGCTGTTGCCTTCTTGAAAATCTATCTTGTACTCTATGCATGCATTCAGGTAACATGCAAGTAAAAAGTTCGCCTTCAAAGTTTAAACTACGGCGATTGTTAAAGAGGAATTATCTCTGTATATGTCATTTCATGTGTTTTGTAGAAATGACCGAAACTTTGGACATAAGTTTAGACTGAATACTAAGTAGGACTTCCGAATAAGAAAATACACCTGCTGAACGTAGCACTTAAAGATACATAATTACATTTCAAAAACGTCCAAGGACCTGCCCAATGTTTACTCATTTTTGATAATGAAGTATAGTTCTTCAATGTTCAATAATCCTGGTCCACGTTCAGATTCTGACTCATATTGACCGGGGAACAATGGTGCACAGTTATTCACACGTACCATGGGATGCCAGCAAAACAAGTGTTTCGCCTCTTTAGTGCATAGTTCTATCACTACTTTTATTATTAAACTACGTCCTGAATCGGTCTGTAAAGAATTTATTCGCCTGGACCAGGTGTTTGTTATTATTTTCTTTGGAGCCACATTTTCCATCGTAAAAATCCTCGCCGGCCACATACAGGCGCGTAACCAAGGTTTTGTCTTTTGGGTGTCATTTTGTAATGAATTTATAGCGACGTCGCGTTCGTGCAGGACGTTCCCCCGACATTGAGAATATGGTGTCTATAGGGGTCCTGTTGGGGTCCCGGGCAACGCCTTGCGGACTATAGAGGGCAACAGCTCCTAAAAGTTTGGGGTATTTTGAAAATTGGGGATATAATTATAAGACTGGAAGATTTAACTGAAAGATCTGTAAATAGCACTTTATGCACACTAACCCAGGTATGACAATTTGATCATAACTTGAATACAGGTTTGGTAGAGCTGGTAATAAGCTAACGCCAGATTCAGTGAGGCAGACTTAATTTGAAAAGTGTGTGGGTAGAGAAGGGGTGATGTTAACCTGGTATTATTTAAGCTGAGCGTCACCATCAGTTGCGGTCTTCAAATAAGGAAAAGCGGAGAACAATTCTCTTAAAAGGGATAGGTCCTTTCAAATTTCCTAATTCCCTGTAAACTGTCCTACCTGGCACGTCTACCCTCACCGCCACGATCTGGCCAACCTATGTCGGACTAACGGCCATTTGATTTCGCAGTGTGTGTTTGATCAGTTAATGCATGGGGTTGATTATGCATGGCACTATGGTTTGGATGGAAGGACGTACCAAGGGTCTGTTGATGGGGGCAGGAACTGAAATCCAAGTTAGGTTTCGAAACCAGAAAATTCCAACTGCCTTAATCTATACCCCTCAATCATACCTTTAGTTTGATCAAAATTTAGTCACAAACTTCATCTCTAGCGCACAAACCTTTGGTCCTCACACTGATGTATGGTCGGCACAATTGTTGCTTTTTTAGTAAATGTGTATCCCGAACTGTATAGTTGAACTACATTAGCTGTATAAGAACCATCTCCATTTGGCGACGTTCATATTTGGCAGAGATAGGTTACCATCACAAGACTTCAGAAAGAAAGACAATGACGCCAAAAGGCAGGCGCGGATCCAGGGGATCCCCCGCCACCAAAAAAAAATCGAAAGGAAAAAAAAGGAAGAAAAAGAAAAAAAAAAGAAAAGGAGAAAGAAAAATTAAGAGCAAAAATTGAATAAAAGTGTCTAAGAACGGGTTCAAAGTATATATTTCTGTAGGGATTGGGTGGAGCTATAGCTAGATTATCTCTTTAGATATCTTTCAAAGTGGTTGGCGACGAAAGGAGAGCTACAATGTTCGAAAACAGGTGTATAGCTGAGTAATGATCCTTGACTTAAGATCTAAATAAGTAAACACCGTGACATATGCAGTATGGGCCCGGCTGGCTGCACTGACATGTTGTAACAATTTTGTGTTAAAGAGTGAATTTTATTTGTATTCTAGAGGGATTGAGAGGCAAAGTTTTCGCCATACAGACCTTGCAGAATGAATACAGAAGACAAGCTGTCAGGTGACGTGATATTGTGCACAGTGACACCAGCCGTTGCAGGCAAAGTAGCGGCGTGCATACCCTGTTCGATTTCGAAACTGTCTGAAAAGTTTTAAAATGAACTTAAAAGGCTTTTAAGCTACAGACAGTGGCGTCGGCACAGTGGACATTGGGTGACGTGTGTCCCCCTCCCCCATCGATTCTTGAAAATTTTTAAAATGGTCCCAAAAGTCGTTTAAGCTACAGATTTCTGTGGAGGATGTAGATTGAGATGTATTTTTGATGATTGGTTTATTTTTCTAACCATTTTCTTTCACAAACTGATCTCAAACTATCATAAGTTTTGGAAATTCTTGACAAATTTCAAATTTTCGCACGCTCCGCTAGCGTCAAGCCTTGTGTCAGAGTTGTCCTTATTATCAAGAGCTTTCGGTAACTACTCACTGGGGAACAAAGGAGCAAAAGTGCTTTTTAAGAATTCTCAGTCAGAAGATTCGTTTCTGAATAGCATAGGTTGGTGGGAAAGTGAAAGTGTCTGATGCAGGTTCCGAATGCAGGTTTTGCAATGGACTAATATTTTACTCAAAATTTCGGCGCGCTTCGCGCGCATACGACAGGGTTTACACCCGATTTCATATACCATTGACAAAGCTATGACTCAAGAAATTATTCCAATGCAAAAGTTTTTGTAAAAAGTACATCTCCTTCTCTGTAGGGCTCTCATCATTATGGGATCTTTGACTAATCTAGTCTAGCACATGATTTGAAAGATTGAAAGTACGTAATTCCCGTTGCTTATTTTCCAAACATTTTACTGCGACGTTCAATAAGGACGAAAATCTTTCTGAAACGAATTTTGCCTGTCCACCATCCCTCTTGCTATACCTAAAAAGAATGTGATATATCATATCTCCTCCCATATGGATTTCGGGTGGTGAGAATCCCGTTGGTCCCTCTTTTGTATACTGTAACTAATTCAGAGTTCCCGGGAATGTTTCTGTGGACGCCACCCAGGTATTATTGCGTGTACAATTTTCCCATGGGCGTGGATCATGGGGGACGGGGGCACGCGTCCCGTCACTTTTTGGAAGGGGGACATCGTCAAAAAGTCCCCCTCACTTTTTCAAAAATGATGGAACACTGCAATTATGCCTAGGAAAACGAAATTTTTAGAGGAAAAATAACTTAAAAATCCTACACTTATGTTGTACCAAATTGCATCTGAGGGCATTTAATTCTAGAAAAATTTCCCTTAGACCCCTCTCCCATGCCGACAATTACAAAACTCCCCGTGACGCAAATTCTGGTTACCACCACTGCTTCTTCCACCAGGACGGCGATTCACAAATGTGAAAAAGTCCTTCCCCCCACTTTTGGAGATGGATCCACGCCCATGATTTTTCCTGGGACTTAAGGAGGTTTGAAGACAATATATTGACCGTCTCTTACTCCTCTTTTTCACCCTAACAAAAGTTAGAATTTACTAAATTTTGGACATTTTTTAAACATAAAATCACTTTAGAATGACCCAAAGATACCACCATTTTGCATATAGGCCCCCTAAAATTGACAAAAAATTCTCAAAGTGAAGGGTAATCCCCTTTCTGGGATTCCACCTTTATGTACTAACAAGAAAAGGCTCTCCCACTCTTGTATGTAGCGTTTACAAATTTCCACTGCCTAAAAGGCACGGTTTAGCAATTATCTGCGGTTCCCCCAATCACGAACTCCCGCAGGCACCATCGGTCATAGATTTCTGAAGGGTATAACCTTCAGAAATCCATAAAGAAGGTGATATATCATCTCTACTCCCATATGGATGTAAGGTTGTGAGAATCTTGCTGGTCCCCCTTTCCAGTGTACAGTTAATGCAGAGCTCCGGGGAGGCTCTATACCGAAAATTTTCTCCAGTTGTAGGAATATACCAGCAGCAGAAAGCCAGTAATTGGAAATTTGGAGTAAAAATGTGCCATGATGAATTACGATTGATGGGGAGTTTGTTTTGTTTTTTCTCTCTATGCTGTGTTTTGATCTCATTTTGCTTGACGGCCGGTTTGGAACATCTCGCGGGCTCCCATTTAGGAACCCAGGGCCTAGACACTATTACAACTGATGAATAGTTTCTACATTGAAAGAATGTGTAGTTGTTTTCATTTTCTCTGTTCAAAGCTGTGAACACGCCACCAAATGCTCCTAACTGCCCTGGCAGTGCAGTGACTGTAACAACTGTTGGAGGAAGTGTATCAGCTGTAGCTACCTATGGTCCTTTTATCTGTAGTGATGCTGAACAAGGCTCTATAACAGCCAGTTGCAATCCTATGTCAGGAACACCATTCAACATTGGAGTAAACAATGTAGTAACGTGTACCTGTACGGATAATGGTGGTCTCCAAAACAGTTGCAACTTCTTTGTGAATGTTGTTGGTATGTATATTTTATCTGTTGTATCAATTTCAAAGATATGTTTCTTTTGATGAAGTAGTCTTAGAAGTCTGGAGCCAATTACGAGATGGAAAGTATAAGATGCAGCATGTTCGCACAATTTGGTTAAGACAGCCTGGAGAACGTATTTATGTTTGAATAGGATAACTGTTTGGAAATGAATTGTGTGCACGTGTATTGAACTGATTGTGACTCTGGCAGAGGTCAAAATTTGTATGTTAATGCTTCATATAAATAAACAATTATTATTGTTTATGGTGGAGTTCACGGTCACGTTAGGTGGCTAGAGGTCGAATAATGCAAACCTTTTCTGACACTATAACTCATGACGGGATACATGCATACGTTTATACTTGCCATTCGGATGCATAATGCCAAAGAGAAAAAATCTTGTTTTATAAATGTCAGCGTTTATCGGAGATCACGAAATGTTAAATGCTGAAAACCTTGTTACTCTATGTTTTCAAGGGGATGCATTATATTAAGTAACAGAACATAATAATGTTGATTCAGTCATTGAGGTCGTTACAAATCAAACTTTAACACTTTAGGGAGAGGATATCCTAAGATAAAAAGAATTGCTGCTGTGCTTTGTATCTGCACAGAAATGAGTTAGAAAACCTTCCTCCCGTTGCGGTTGCCAGAGATCAGACTCCGAAAATCTTGTCATCATAATACTTCAAAATAAGAAGCATGTGTGTATATTTTATAAAATTGGCATAATGATGAACTGCTTTCATTACAAAAGATTATCAGTTCTGATGGAAATCAAAAGTCATGTGTGGCCAACAGCTTAAAGTAGGGCCTTAAGGAAGAATGTGGACACGTGCTATTAACAGAAAAGGTGTGGGTGTGTTAAAGTGAAATACACCTTTATTGATATTAAGAATATTTAGTATGAGCAGAGGTAAAAAATATCTGTAAATCATATCGAATAAATTGTATATCATAGAAAAGAGGGTATGTACGCATTCCAAAGCTTGTATATGGATGCATCGCATTGATTAGAAGCTCTCCAAAGTTGGTGGGTAGAAGTTGTTTAATTGCAACAGTTGTTTATCGCTGAAATCCAATTGTCGAATTATAGGTCGAAAATATGTTTCAGGAAATTTTCATATTTCAGGAAATTTATGTCGTAAAAGCTGTTGCTGTTGTAAAGGTAGCAGTTAGCTTCATTTAATCATCAAGACTCTAATGTCTTGATTTTTGGGTTACAATATACTATTGTAGAGGGAATTAAACTGTGTTTCATTGATATGTTTCACATGTATTTGTCTACTCAGGATGCGTGTGCACTTCTTCATTTACATGAAATATTACAACAAAACAATAGTCATGTTGAGTATTTTACGACTATCGCTGACGCTTGTTGTAGACTGCATTCATCTGTGAATGGGAAACACTGTCGTTTGGTTCACATATGCTTCGGATTTTCCCATTAACTTATGATACATGTAATGCCCGAGACGATAGTTTCCCATTTTTGATTCCTTGCCGAAGGCAAAAGTAATCCATAGAATCACGCCGGCAATTGCGTATGTGTGGGTAAGTATGTTTGTGACGCTTGGCTTGTAAACACAATATCTCAACACAGCAATGATGGATAATTTTCATACTTAGTATATGGAATTATTATTTTAAAGGAAAGGTTCCTATTGTTTTTGGTCAAGGTGAAAGGCCATGTATGGTCACCAGAGGCCAAAACCGAAAACCTTTTAAACACGATATCTCTATGTAGGAAGCATGATGCTTTTTATGCTTGACATGTGGATGCGTTACAGTAAAAAAATAGTCCCTATTGGTTTTGATACAGATCAAAGGTAAACTGAGTTAACCGGAGGTGAAAATACAAAATTCTTAAAAACTGCGTGTATACGATTCAAGATAGCAATGATTAGCAATCTTCATAATTTTTATATAATGTCATCATACTAAACGGGAGAACCCTATCATTTTCAGTGGAGGTCAAGGATCATTTGAGGTCATCAGATGTCAAAAACCGAAACCCTGAAAAAACACGATATTTCAAGACGGGGATGATGGATCCTTTTCTTATTTGTTATGTAGATGTGTTACTTTAGGAGAAAGAGAACCTTTTGGGTTTGTTGAAGAAAGAAGGTCACATGAGGTCATCAGAGGTGCAACTGCAAAAAACTCGTAACCTAATTAGACAGTAGTCGGCGGTACCTCCAAATTGTGTCCGGCGTTTGGTTACAAAAGAAAAGTAAAGGTTGAATTTTGTACCAATCCAAAAATAAAATTATAGAGAGAAACACATATTTTTCACAAGCATAACTATTAGGCCAGCGTAATAATTCTTATTTGAACTACCTATTTATGAACACGTGTAAAGGATGCTGTGATAATAGGATGATCAGCGATTCTACATGCCGAACGAGTTTTTGATAGCTTAGTGCATTAGAGATCGGTTTCTCATGCAGACGGTCCCGTTGAGGGGTCCCTCCTATAACATGTTCATTTTTTCAGTTTTTGTTATTTAACTTTTTCGTAGTTTCAAAGGTCATATAACGTCAGCGAAGGTCAATATTTGAAAACGTCATTTAAAATGAAAAAGTCAAGAAAGTGTAAATTCGAGGGATGAACCGATTCAGGGCAGCAAATCATTCCCTTCCAGCAAGGAATCACTAAGCCTTTGGTCTTTCTGGTTATATATACATTTAAAGTAGAGTGCCCTCACATACACTGAAGATACTAGTCACTTTTATAGTAAATTATCCTTATTACGATATAGTCAACTGAAAATATTCATATTGTACTGAAGGCATTCTTGCGCTAATTTGGAATGTACCTATAACGGCAGTGATTCAGTATAGATTTTGCATAAACATCGGGAACGAATTCCCCATGGACTCTGCAAGATATACTTTGAAAGAGGATATTAACATATGCTATGGTGAAAAAATTTGAGTGAGGTATGGTTTGTTACTTGTATGTGTGAGAATCAGAAAATTATCCATTATAAAGCTACTTGATTTAGAAAAGGAGAATTCAAGTGTTGATATTAACCAGTAAAAACTCCTAGGGTAACTGATGTATTATTTAGACTTTGTCTGAATTTCAGGACATATCGCACATGTGAAAAGAAAAACACGATCTTTGGAAAGTTCTCGTTAACTGATAATTACTGTTTTTAAGATCTCATCAAATCATATTCGGCACATATTTATCGTTAACTCTCTACCAATTTCTTTAACCGGAAACACACAACCAAGTCCTCCGAACTGTCCTAATAATGGAGTAACTGTTGTTACCGTTGGAGGGAGTCGAACGGCTGTAGCTACATATGGCCCCTTTTTCTGTAGTGATGCTGAACAAGGCTCTATTACAGCATCATGCAACCCTGTATCAGGAACCTTATTCAGCGTGGGTGCAAACAATTTTGTTTCATGTACCTGTACTGATAATGGTGGTCTTCAGTACAATTGCAATTTCGTTGTAAACGTTTTTGGTAGGTTAACTTTATTTCACTGTAACCATTTGTAACAAACCAAATTGACATTCCCTTCACCAGTCTAAACAGTTACGAAAACTGCATGACTGTCTATTCCTTGTTCTACCCGAATTTACAAGACCAACATTCCAAACTGTTGATTAGACTGTGCTTCTAGCCTGCTCAATGCAAGGTCAGACTGCTAATAAGAAAAAATATTAGCTCATCGTTTTGTGAGAAGGATGTGATGTTGTAGTAACATTGCCTGTTAGACTGTATACGGCAATGCAACCTGAAACAGCAACTGCTGCAATGGTTACAGTTAATTTACTCCAATATACTAGCCTACAGATCTGACTCATTGTGGGATATCCCAGGGTGACCGGAAGTCCATAACTGAAGGAGGGATCGAAACGTGTCCGTGCGTGTGGGCATGTGTGTATGGTGTGTGTTAGTGGGTGTGTCAAATTCCTCTTTATGGATCAGACGGATTCTCTTCAGACTTGGTAGGGAGGTACGCCAGTGTCAGAAAATGTGTCTCGCAGAACCTCGGAAGTGAAGGACAAAGGTCAGAGGTCAAAGTTTAAACTTTGGGAAATCATCTTTTACTTAATTCCGAAAGGAAACATCCCATTTACATGAGACTCCACACATGGCAACCAAGGTAAAACTTTACGTGACAGAAGGTCTATTGTACATTATCTCCTTTCGCAAACTGCTATTAAACGGCTTGATCGATTCTTTTCAAACTTGGTGGGAAGATAACCAAGGGTATGAAATTGTTCCACGCAAACCTCGGAAGTAAATTTCAAAGGTCAAAGGTCATATTGTGTAAAAGTTGTTTCACTATAACTTCAGGGGAAAGTACGTGAAACTTCACACAAAGAATTGGTATGAAAAGTTCTACCAAAATATGTGGTTGCCATGGTAACCCAGGTGAAAGTTTGCTTCAAATAGGGTCAAATGTACATTTCTTCTTTCAAAAATTGCCACTAAAAGGCTGGACCGATTTTCTTCAAATTTTGGGGTATGCTACCCAAGGGTGGAAAAGAGTGTCTCACAAACCCCCGAAGTAAATTCGAAGGTCAAATTTAAAGGTTAGAACCTTCCAAGAGGAAACATTGCACTGACAGGAACGCTGAAATGTAGAAAAGGGACGGCAGGTTCTACAATTATATATTGTTACTATGATAACCGACAAAAGGTGACAAAACAGAGGGGCAAATGTACATTTTAGGTCAGAAACTGTAGTACACAGGTTACCCGATTTTCTTCAAACTTGGTGAAGAGGTTTCCCAGAGTAGGATATTATGTCTCGTAAAACCCAGTAGTAAAGGTCAAATGTATAGGTATAAATCTTTTTCCATATGTATGATGTTCATTAGTGATGGGAGTCGATGTTTCTTACTGGTACTTAAGATATTGCAAGAATAGACATTTAACTCCAATACCTGCATTGTTATGGTGAGTGAATGCTCATATCGGGACGGAAGTGTCAATTTGAAACCCACACCGTTCTATTCGGCGATCTGCGTACAAACCTAAGACTCCATTACATCAAATGTGATTACAAAAATAGCTTGGTGTACTTGCACGTGGTAAAGGCGCAGAATACATTTCTCTGTTTTTGTCTTGAATACTTAACGAGTACTACTGCACGCTGCGAAAACGAACGCATAAAATGCTTCCCTGTAGTTAGTACTAGAGAAATTAACCAACTTTAGGAGTAGCCCAGCATATTCCTAGGGTAGAACGTAAGATCGCACTATGTCTCTGTACACTGTGACTTCTTAACATTCACGTATTAAATGAACATTCAAAAACACTGTTATTGGTATTCTGCATTCTCATTGGCCAAAACCCATTGGAGACCAGTCTCGAATTACATTCGAGCATTCGAGACTGGCCTTTGACAGTAAGAAAAAATACTGTAAGGTGAATTGAATATCACTGTTATCAACTGCACTTTGTACTATGCTTTGTCCATGGTGGGTTGCAATAGCAATATAAACCGTAATAATATCTGAGTGAGGATAACCTAGCTAGCTCAGCTCTACACAAGTTTCCATAATACCTAAACTCAGGTACAGTAAACAAGTATTTACACTGTGCCAAGCGTAGCATCCCTGTAGCTCTAGTATAATCATTTAAAAACAGAATGCTCATGGATCATCCCACAAATGAATGCTAGGGTAAGTATATTTTGGTCACCGTCTGCCTGTTAAAGGTGTCCACTCCTAAGTGATCAAGTCAAAGTGATTTCGGCCCCTATGCTAATGCCAGCATGGGGCTTGCTGTATATATCAACATTATGACATGCACAGCGACGGTAAACACGGGGTTAAACTGACAACACCAGGTCTTACGTTTGAACCAACTCCGTAATAGAACAATGAAACGTCATAACAGGCTAGCACGGTCTTGTTTGCTACGAGCTTCTTCTAGCTAAAGTCGTGTATAGTTTAAGATGGGCTTGGCCTGCATCATCTATACTGGAAGCTTGAACACATTTTCAAAATTACCACCACTATGATCCTCTTTCAAAGAGGCAAAAATACAACTTAGATTACTCCCTCTGTAACAGGTTTTGAAAGCAAGTTCGTTAGCTTGCTGTCAAATCTCAATACTCATTGAATTGGGTGTCATATGTTAGCACAGGTAAGCTTCAAGTTATCGTGAGGGCGAAATATCAACAAGAATAGAAAATAGCTGTAACATTTCAAAAGATGAAACATACCGCATGTTTAATGCATCATTGGTGCTGAAATGTTGAGCTCTTAAGGATCAATAATCCTCCAAGTGACGAATTCAGGTTGTAAATCGCTTTCACTAGTGCATTTTGTTATGCTATTAAGGCTCTGCATTCCTGCAAAAGAAGAAAAAAAAACAAGCTCAAGTTGTAACTCTTTTTCAACTGTTTTTACTGATGCATTTTGTTGTGCGAAAAATTCATAATTTGCATGCAATTAAAGCAGAAAGAAAGGCACTTTGATACGGTAAATTTTTATTTTCGTTTTCAAAGTAAATCCTGAATATTGATGCAAGTATACAAAAAAGCTATTTACCATCAATGTTATTCCAAATTTCACACAGTGTATGCACGGTGAGTATGGAATATTTCTCTCTTCATTTGTCTGTAAATAGCTAGAAACACACAACGCGTAAGTTCTGAGTTGTACGTTGCTTTATAAATTTTTCCATAGCTGGAAACACTCAACCAGGCCCTCCAAACTGTCCTGACACTGGGTTAACGGTAACTACTGTTGGGGGGAGTGTATCAGCTGTAGCTACCTATGGTCCGTTTATCTGTAGTGATGCTGAGCAAGGTTCTGTAACGGCAATCTGTAATCCCATGTCAGGAACCTCATTCACCATTGGTGGAAATAATGTAGTTACATGTACCTGTACTGACAATGGTGGTCTTGAAAGCACATGCAACTTCTTTGTAAATGTTATAGGTAGGTACATGTTCTTGTTTTACTTTTACTTTTTCTACGCGTTACAGTCTGTCTCAATTGACTAGAAATTTATATTCTATTGAAGCATCACAAGCAAGAGTTGTTTACTATAACATAAACAAATTTATCTAGATGATATGAAGAGGTGTGAGCATGACAGAGAAAAACCTACTTAAGATGATTAAAATGGTTTGATAAGTAAATGCATGGGACTTTCCTCTGATTCTCTTTAAATACAAATGTATTTATAAACAAGGCAGTAGGGATATCACAACATGACCGTAAGTGTAACACAATACTCATTTTCTATTATACTTGTCAGAGAAAGGTATCAACTGGTAACAGAAATCTGTAAATAACATCAAGACAGGTTGTAGTAAACATTTAGGGCCGAATTTCTTGATAGCTTCTTGTACATTTAATTCTTGGGCAACAGTCCTACCTAGATGCTTCTTGAAAAATTTGAATCTCCTAACAAATAATCCTCCTAACACCTACATGATCACAAATATAACAGAATACAGTAAAAGTGTACACTAAGCAAATTAAAAAAATGGGAATAAATTTCCTGGAGATTATGGAAAACCTATTGTCACGGAAAATTTTGAATGATGCTGTAGACCAGTGGTTCCCAACCGGGGCGTTATCGCCCCCCGCGGGGGGATTGCACAAGTCAGGGGGCGATGGGCGCTAGGGGGCGAGAGGGGGCGTTTTGAAAAATGGGATACTCAATTTAAACCAAGGCTTTACAAGATTCCAAAAGCTGTTCTCTAGCTGAACTCTCAAACTGGTTAGCACAAAAAGGAGATGAATGGAGTCAACAAGTTGAGTAGATCTAATATTCCCTTTCCAGATGCCACAAAATCGCATCTACTGTAACAGTGTTTAATTTCAATTTTTCCTGCAAGGACCCTCATATTCCCATCAGTGACAGTGAGAGCGGTGACAGAAGGGGTCATAGCTAAAAATCGTCCTGCAAATTTAACCTTGTATGTAGTTTTCTTCCTTGCAGTCTATAAACATGACATACTGACAGAAGAGACAATTGTAGGTAACTGTAACAAAAAAGATAACTTTGGCAATGTACTTTGAAGTAAAACTAAAATGTTTCAAATATGCAGTTTTTCGGTGCGCCAATTTCTGCTTTCTCATTATTTCTACCTGTTGGACAGCTTGGTTGGCACAAGTCTTTCAATTCCCCATGCCACCCCTACCATCCTTCTTCCTCCCGTGACAGAACAAGCCACTTTCAGCATCAAAGGGAACTCCCGTTATTTATTACTGAAATACAAACTGGGCTAAGGCTGATTTTGCAATGTTTTTAGTTTGTACTTAAGGTTATTTCTTAATAGGAAGATAGCCTAACTTTGACTGACAGTACGTCATTCTCGTGTCAACAATATCGTAAATACTTCACAGCCTCCGAGGGCGAATCCCCCAGTCGCCCACTGGGATGTTAACCTTTGGTTTCATTTTGGGGAACAGCCCTCAACTCGATGGGCCCTGGCAAAGTCAGTTAAATACCAAAGACGTTTCTCCTCTCATGACCGGGATCAAGCCATCCAGTTTTTGTAAATCGTGGGTTTAAGAGTCGCCATATCAAATAAGTGTCAGTTTCTTAAGTCCCGCATTGCTGTTTTGCTACCCTGGGTCGAACCCACACGTAAAAACGATGTATGTCACGGTAGGTCTACCCTTTCATTTCAGCATATTTTGTTTTATTATCGTCGTTTCATCCATAGCAATAGTAAGCTATAGACGGGGGGGGGGCGTTTGCCCATCCTCATTTGGCGAAAGGGGGCGTTTGGCTGAAAAAGGTTGGAAACCACTGCTGTAGACTAAGTGCAAGTTTTAAAAGACTTCTTATTTTTGTAATTGTATTTATGTGAGACTGAATATTACTATTAGTGGGACTAAATTCTGGAAGAAAATTATCTGGCGGTAAGTACTGAATACTTTTAAATTTCTAGAATCTGTTCAGGAATACTTTAGACCGTGCCTCGATTCCCAGTACATATATCTTTCAAAACAATTATATCATTTCTTATCTTCCTTTGACAAAGACTTTAATTGAATTTCCATCATATCATACGTGGAATGTTTTGAGCATAAAGTCTCCATCAATTTCTTTAGCTGGAAACACGGAACCAGGTCCTCCAAACTTTCCTAACAATGGAATAACTGTTGTTACTGTTACAGGGAGGCAAACAGCAGTGGCCACTTATGGCCCTTTTGTCTGTAGGTGATGAGCAAAGCTCTATAGTAGCAACAAGCAACCCTCTCTTAGGAACCTCATTCAGTGTTGGTGCTACCAATGTCGTAACATGTATGTGTATTGAAAATGTACCCATTTTGTACGAAATCACATGAATTAGTATCTGACAAAGTTTGAGAAATGCACTGCGACCAAACCTTAAACGAGAAGTCAGGTCTAATAAAATTTTCATTAACTTATTTTTGTTGTTGTAAGAAACTCCTTCCATTTTAAAATAATAGTCGATTTCTGGGTAGATTTTTACAGTTTATTACTACAAAGATCCGCTATGATATTGATGGCCAATAGTTTGTGTTAGATGTGCACAGTTTGTCCTAATCTACTTTAACCAGGTGTTATATTTCACCCGTAGACAATCGGCCTTGCGCGGAAGACGAAGTCTAATTGCATTAGCGTAGAGATTTTCAATTTTTAGTTGATTCAAAGGAATATTAATCTCTCGGCAGACGATTACGTAGCTGATGTCATTGGTGTTAGTTGGACATAACTCTCATCTACTTTCTCTTTACTATAACATAAAATGGTAATGGTATGTGATGAACCTGCACATGGAAGTGTGGAGTGTCTAATGAATCTCTTATTAGAAGTGTTTGATGAAAAAAGCCAGTGGTGAACCCAGTTATATTTACAGATGTATTCGTTGGAGCTTTTTGTGGACATTTGTTTCTTTCCAAAGTATGGAAATGTGTGATAAACCTATTATAGCATCCTATAAATTCTTGAGATTCAGGATATATACACATGTTTGTTTAGTACTGCAAGGCCCTGTACCAATTTTCATTTTAATTTTAACCATAACCAATTATCAATTCATTTACTGTTTTAATAGAGTAACGATTATCACAATTTCAGGTATAGCATCTTTTTCAGAGGCAGCTTCAGTAAAGTTGTACAAATATCGATCCCCAGTTAGAAAGAGTACCATCAGCATAGCTAAAAAGAATTAAAATAATTCACCCTTTGTTTTAAATGGTGCTATTCAAAGTAATTGCAGCGTCGTTATGGATTGCGTAGCCTGCGTGTTTTTGGTGTAAATGCATGCCACACTTGAGGCAAATTTACCCTCCCCGTTTCGACCAGGAGTCATGTTCCTCTTTCAGCGAAATTGTGGCATGATGTTATTGACACACAAGTTAAGGTCAGAAAGTCTTTTAAGAGATATTAAAATTTTTAACTATGATTATTGACGGTTCTGTGTTTTCTCTCAGATAAAAATGAATTTCAGTTTACAAGGGGAGGTAACCAGGGAGGTTCCTTTAAGTCCTGCAGACCTAATACACCGGTGAATTAGTAAATACCCCTTTTAATGTTAGTTGTGATTTCTTGGCTGAGAGGACATTTTTCGGTTTACTTCTGTTGCTTTCTTCTGTTCTTCTGATAATGCTGATACTCAAATTCTGGAATAAGCTTTCGTAAGTCGTTGTCACCATACAGCTCGGTCTGCCACCAGAAGATTGCGGAACACATGCGTTTGTCACAAAGATGAAGAAGCAAACTGGTACTCTTTAAAAGCTTAAGCTCAGACCCCGTGAAAACTTATCCCTGTCCACAATTCTGGTCTTCCTTTTAAGTTTTAAATTCAATCCCTCACTATCTACTTTCTTATTAAAATCACAATTAATTGATAGCTCCAATTATGTCAGATTGTTCCCCTTTCCTTGTTTGTCAGAGTGATTTTCCCAAAGACTCGATTTTCACTTGGGGGGGGGGGGCATTAAAGTGCTACATAACTGTTTTCCATTCACGTCTTTGTCTGCAAAATTTCAATAAACTTTCCAAAAACCCCTTTCGGTGCAGCCCCGTCGCAGCTAGAGGCTCCGGCCAATCACCTTTGGTTGTACTCCTCAGTGGTGACGCTCTTCTAGATAAGTTGTTTCAACCCCGACACCTGACGCTTTCCTTTTTAAGTTAAAGTGAAACATTGTATCACATCGATGTACCACATTAATGGTGTGTTTAAAATCGGGTAACTGTTACAATTAGGAGGAGTGATACATTGTAGCTCCTTGTGAGGCTCCTGAAACTTAGGATTCGGTAAAGGCATCCTACTTTATGATATTGATCAAGATAGGTGAAACAGTATAGCACAATGGACCCTTGAATAAGGTGGTGGTAGTAACAATAGTTGTGATTTGATTTTTAAATGTTACACGACTAAAGGTGTATTCGTATTCATTGACTAATTCACCGCTTGATTCAGATAAAACATGCTCTAACTGGCCTTATGGCTGACTTTTTATGAAGAGTATTTTGAGTTAAATCCGTAACAGCCAGTAAACTATACACAATTATATTTAAACATTTAACTTAATTCAGGATGGGCTGTTCATTTCTTACCCTTGATCCAGATAAGTTACAGTATACGAACATTTAATTTGAATTGAGTCATTTAGTTTTTTAGTGTCAAGTCAAAGTACTTTCTCTAGATAGCTATTTTTTATTAGTTTGAAATACAGCTTATGTCATGCTAAAAATATTTTTCCAGTTTTGATTTTCCAAAAAGGACTGCCTTTCAACTGCAAGCACTACCTTGGAACATGTTGCTACGGTTGATAAATAAGTTGGTCAGTTCCTGAAAAGTAGAAGCTAACTCACTGGGTAATTACACATTATGGTATATATATATATATATATATATATATATATATATATATATATATATATATATATATATCAGTCATAGGTATTAGTTCTAATTTTGCACGAAATATTTTTCTCCTTGGATATTTTGACGAAGAATTAAAGGAAAAGGCATGTTGTTAGTTTCAGTAAATGGCAAGTATCCAGCTTCTTTTTTAACAGATTAAGCGCATTATAAAAAGACCAATCGGCTTGTCTCATTTTCCAATACAAATTGATTTTGAAGGAAATTTTCCTTAAAGGCTTTAAGGCACCAGAATCATTGCGATAACCTACGCAGATTGTCACTATTTCCCAATCTATTTCAACAACGTGGTAACTTCTACAACTATTAGCAAAAGTGTATGAGTTGTAACTACGTATGGTCCTTCCATAAGAAGGGATGCTTATTACAGTTTAATATGAGCATGAATAGTAAGAACTTATGCAATACTGGTGGAACCAAGCATATAGTTACATGTATCTGCACTGAAAAAAAATTGGTATTCAAAAACAATTATATTTGAATTTTATCAGCAATCTTTTATTAAGAGCTAAATGATGTCCTTGATATGCGGCCAGATTTGTATACCAAGATATGCCACCCCTGTTTGACTATTTTCTTTCCCACCTTATTTGTAAACTTCCTGAGCGTTTACTTCAGTTTACCACTGTTAAAAGGGTCTATTGTTGTATTGCTCTGAGACGCAAATCTTTTTCAGGGTAAAGCTCATTACTTCTTATCATCACATACCAATAACAAGGCACCAACCCTTTCAGGGATCTAGGTCAGAATGGTTAGTTAGGTCATCAAAAAAAAAAAAAAAAACAAACGCTTCGATAGATGAGACTGCAGATTCTGTCATGTGGTATTGTGTTTTTGTTTGCCACTCGGGTTATGGATTTTTTCGGTGCAATACGATTTGGTCAAAACACGAATTAGTGCAGGCATATTCACATTCTTTACCTGTCATTAAATTGTTTGATTATTTCTGTGAGTGGAACTTTAGCTATTTACCCAACTTTACCCACTTGGCACTGTTTTAGTAACATATTTTACGACCCTTTGGGCAATACAATGTTGAAGGCACATCCCAAAGGGGATAGACTATTTTGTAGATTGATGAACACAATTATTATCGTGTACTCTTGGCAATATGTGTGCATATCTAATGAAGAGTAACTAACTTTTGAGAAGACTCTACATTTCTAACATCTTTAGGAACTTATTACAAATTCAGACGTGGCTGTTTCGAAAAAGGAATTAACAGCTGTTGGTAGAGGGATACGACTGTCCTTGGCAAAAAGCCCTTTTAAAGGATGCTTTGTCTTCCATTGACTACTGATTTTGTGAGCCATTTCTGCACTAAACGTGCGTTATAAAAAATGCTTTTGTTTAAATTGTTGTAGAAATATTTCTGAGATTTGACTGTAGCTAAGCTTCTGCCCACCGCTTACTTAGTTTATAGTTACTGTAAGATTTTAAGTCTTTGCCTGTAGAATATTGAATGCTACTGATATGCAAACAGATTGCCTGTTGGCAGTTTGAGATGTCCCAAATTAGTTTTACTAAACAACCTTTGTGGAGCCCCTTCAGTTATAAGGCATAAACTCGAGTAAAACTGTTCCTTTTAGAAAGTGTACCCTTTTCTCAGACACTTCCTAACTCCTGCACTGTTACCCCAAATTACCAGCGATATACTATAAACATACTGAATTTAGGTTTGAATTATACATCACAACATATAATGAGAAAGTTTCATTTCTGTGGTAAGTTAAAATTGTTTTCGATTGCGTCTTAATAGGCCTTAAGCACATGACGTATCGGTGCCATAAGAACTAAAGTGTGCCTGCGCAGAGGAAACGCGTGCGTGTACACATATGTGTTCGGGCAATAGTGCAGTACGTTCCTAAAGATGATGTCGGTTATGAACCAGGTGATGAATTCATCCCATAAAACCTACTAATGCCTGGTAGATAATACACAATATTTAGGAATTTGATAGGTAAAATAACCATAATGGACCAGCAAATGTCCCTATTTTGTATCTGGTGTTGTTGTCATTAGAGGAAGTCAACAGCTGCACCTTAATGTTGACCGTTTGTCTATTATACATGTCCTGTTGTTAGTTTTAGTATTTTATGCCTACTGTTGACCAGTTTTTTTTTTTTCATTAAAAGAAAGTGTGCCAAGGGACAATGTAGATTTTCAAAGAGTAAAGTCTTTGTCACACACATATCAGTAATTAAATTTGTCAAGATACCAAGATACAGAAGAAAGCGACCAGTATGGCCAAAACCAAAAAAGGACAGTAAAACTTTGCAAATTTGTTCAAAGTAGTTAAAAGAGTTGGGAAGGAAAGCACAACAAAAGGGAGTGCCTGGTAAGTGTTTTAACTGATTCATTTCAATTATTCTGCTTCTAGCTGGAAACACTCAACCAGGTCCTCCCAACTGCCCTGACAGTGCAGTGACTGTAACAACTGTTGGAGGAAGTGTATCAGCTGTAGCGACCTATGGTCCTTTTATCTGTAGTGATGCTGAACAAGGTTCAATCACAGCAAGTTGCAATCCTATGTCAGGAGCTCTATTCACCATTGGAGGAAACAATGTAGTAACATGTACCTGCACGGATAATGGTGGTCTCCAAAACAGTTGCAACTTCTTTGTGAATGTTGTAGGTGAGTAATCTAAACTGATTTTTATGTATCACTAAAAGAGGTGAGTAATTTCTTTTGAAAGTTCTGAGTTTTATTATTAAAATTGTGGTTTTAAAAAGAACACTTTAGTATAGATGGTAAAAGTGGGAAAACGTAACGACACTAAACTGGCATTACCAAAATACATCAAGCCTACAATAAAACACGAATAAGTCATTCCAATATGATGGTTGGTTTACAAATATAATTATACTTTTCCCTGTTTACCAGTAAAATCTGTTTATTACATTATCTCATTGCCAATATTCTGTCCTCGTTTCTGAGCAATTATAAAATTTATATACTTAAGAGTTCAAAACACCTTTGTCATCTAATGTTGCTCTTTCTTGTGAGGTATAATGGTTATGTGGAAATGATATTTGTGTATAATGGGTAAACATTTCCTTGAGTCTGGCAAAGGCTCTCCCAAAGGTCATCCCGGTTGGCACCATACCTTTCCGTAAATCGTTTTCTGCAGAACTGCCAGCATCTAACCAGGCGCTTTGATACTTTTTTGAAAAAAAAAATGGTAAATTCAAGACTATAGGTTCGATGAACTTTTGAAGAAAACATGAGGTTAGTATTCTACATTGCTCTTTATTAAATTATTCACTTAAAGCTGGAAACAACCAACCAGGACCCCCTGATTGTCCTGAAACTGGGGTAACCGTTGTTACCGTTGGTGGGAGTGTATCAGCTTTTGCAACATATGGTCCTTTTGTCTGCACTGATGCTGAACAAGGCACTATAACAGCAAGTTGTAATCCTGCATCAGGAAGTCCTTTCACCATTGGTGGTAACAACCTGGTAACTTGCACCTGCATTGATAATGGTGGACTTCAAAACACTTGCAATTTTGTTGTAAATGTTATAGGTAGGTCAAACTTCTTGTTCTGTGACTTTTCCTATGCGATACTGTTTCATCAAACTGATTGAAAGGTAAAAACTGTTGAAGGATGACAAAAAATTCGTCTGGTAGGAGGTTACCATTTTAACAGAAACAAGTTTATCCTTATGTCATAGAAAGTAATGAACATGAAGCCGAAAGTAGTTTGGTTTCCCTACTTTTACGATTGAGTTGGAAATAAAATAGGCCTTCCGTGATCAATATCGGGTTTGTACTGTATAGCTCTTCCTTAATATTTTCTGTACGAATATATATATATGTATATATATATATATTATTTTGGTAAAACAAGGTAGTAGGGCATAAAAACAAGTTGTTAAGTGCTACATAATGCCCTTCTTCTAATTCTAGTTCTCTTACTAAGTACCATAACATTGTTAAACTGTTAGAACTAAAACAAAAAGGATAAAGGTTGTGGCCAGTTATGTTCCTTTTTGATGCTTAACAGGCAAATGGCTTAGTCGCACCTCAAACCAGGAGGTAGTTTAATTGACGTAATGATTTTTCTTGTGCCTCCTTAGGCAACATTGGAGTGCATACTTGGACAAATATATCCACATAGTGTTTTCACGTATTTTACACCGAAAAAAGCAGTGCAATAATTGAAAATCCTTGTAGTGTATATTTTACATCTTGTAGGAAATGTCAATACATTGCCCCTTTGCAGAATATTTCACCTTCTTTGCTGGGAACATTCAATCAGGCAATTGTATACTTTTTATGCCCGTAATCACCATACCTTTTCGTAAATCGTTTTCTGCAGTGCTGGTAGCATTCAACCAGACGCTTTGATACTTTTTTGAAAAAAAAAATGGTAAATTGAAGACTATAGGTTCGATGAACTTTTGAAGAAAACATGCGGTTAGTATTCTACATTGCTCTTTATTAAATTATTTACTTAAAGCTGGAAACACCCAACCAGGACCCCCTGATTGTCCTGACACTGGATTGACCGTTGTTACCGTTGGTGGGAGTGTATCAGCTTTTGCAACGTATGGTCCTTTTGCCTGCACTGATGCTGAACAAGGTACTATAACAGCAAGTTGTAATCCTGCATCAGGAAGTCCTTTCACCATTGGTGGTAACAACCTGGTAACTTGCACCTGCACTGATAATGGTGGACTTCAAAACACTTGCAATTTTGTTGTAAATGTTATAGGTAGGTCATAATTCTTTTTTTTTTTTTTTTTACTTTTCCTATGCGATACTGTTTCATCAAACTGATTGAAAGGTAAAAACTGTTGAAGGATGACAAAAAATTCGTCTGGTAAGAGGTTGCCATTTTAACAGAAACAAGTTTATCCTTATGTCATGGAAAGTAATGAACATGAAGCCGAAAGTATTTTGGTTTCCCTACTTTTACGATTAAATGTGAAATAAAATAGGCCTTCCTTGATCAATATCGGGTTTGTAATGTAAAGCTCTTCCTTATTATTTTGTATAAGTATATTCTTTTGCGGTAAAACAAAGTTGCTAAGCTCTACATAACGTCCGTCTACTAATTCTAGTTCTCTTCCTAAGTACCATAAAATTGTTTAACTGTTACAGCTAAAACAAAAAAGATAAAGGTTGTGGCCAGTTATGTTCTTTTTTGATGCTTAACAGGCAAATGGCTTAGTCGCACCTCAAACTAGGAGGTGGTTTAATTGACGTAATGATTTTTCTTGTGCCTCCTTAGGCAACATTGGAATGCATATCTGAACAAATATATCCACATAGTGTTTTCACGTATTTTACACCGAAGAAAAGCAGTGCAATAGTTGAAAATCCGACTTGTGTATATTTTACATCTTGTACGAAATGCCAAGACATTGCCCCTTTGCAGAATATTGTATCTTCTTAAACTCCACTATTGCAAGCATACTGATGTAGTTTAGTAGCAATTATGAAATATATATACTTACATGGTTGAGAACAACTTTGTCAGCTAATGTTGCTCTTTCTAGAAAGTGGTAATTATTGTGTGGAAAACATATTTGTGTATAATGAGTGAACATTTCCTTGAGTATGAAAAACGCGGCGTCAGGCTCTTCAAAAGGTCATGTTTGGTAGGCAGCAAACTCTTTTTGTAAATCTTGGTCTGCAAAGCTGGGAGCATTCAATAAGGCCCTTGCATACTTTTTAGAAAAACATTAACGTAAATTGAAGACTATAGGATCGATGAACGTTTTAAAGAAAACGTTTCTTGGTTTTTTGTCTAGCTTGTTGGCGTAAGTATAACCCTGTTTGTAGTGTTGACTGAATTAGTTATAAAACGTCCCGAAAATTCTTTGATTTATCGTTTGACATTCCTTTTGTCATTTCGTAAACAAAATATACAATTTTCGAGATGTGAAACTTCATCTTAGGGGTTAAATTTTGTCCCTCTGAAGTTCTTCGATTTGACTGATAATTCAAGCGAAATGGTGTTATCTGGATTGTAACGAGGCCAAACATAGATATAAAAACATCTCAAAACAGGTAGTGTTTTATCACTATACTTTTTACAGAAAAAGTTATGTAAATTGAAGACTACAGTCTCGATAAACTTTTTGAAGAAAAGAATGCGGTAAGTATTTCACATTGCTTCTTTATAAAATTATTTGCTTGAAGCTGGAAACACTCAACCAGGTCCTCCCAACTGCCCTGACAGTGCAGTAACTGTAACAACTGTTGGAGGAAGTGCATCAGCTATAGCGACCTATGGTCCGTTTATCTGTAGTGATGCTGAACAAGGTTCAATCACAGCAAGTTGCAATCCTATGTCAGGAGCTCTATTCACCATTGGAGGAAACAATGTAGTAACATGTACCTGCACGGATAATGGTGGTCTCCAAAACAGTTGCAACTTCTTTGTGAATGTTGTAGGTAGGTATTTCACTGATGTATGCTTTTTCAATTGAATCTTTAGTTTTTTTTACATTGAAGTTGCATATCAGGTATTAGTGATATCACAAGGTGTATGGTGAGCTAAAACTACAGTGTGAACAAGTAAAACGATTAAACATAAGAAAGATTAGATAAAACGAAAATTTCAATTACAACATAAAGGAGAAGATTTCTAATGAAATGGTTCTTTCTTTATTAAGTCCGATAACACAAAAAGGAAGACCGTATCACATTTTGAGAACAATATTTATTCCTGTAGTTGCCAAAAATTGCATAACTATCTATGTTTTCAGGTCAATTTCCATGACGCTATTATCTTTCGTTTGTCTCAGAAGTCGACTGTAAGGTCACGTGCACCATGCAAACTCTGAATGCCACAAAATGTAGGGCCCTTGTTATGATGCATGTTCACAGATGCTGCATTTAATTTGTGTAACATTGCAAGTTAAAGCTTTCAAACAGGCTTTGTGTCTACTTTTTGTCGGGCTGTTGAACTGGTTGTTAGAACATAAAAACAAAGTCATGTCTAAACAGACTGACAGATACATTCCAATACTTATTCAACAGATACATGGATGTTCCATGTTCATTACGTAAATTTCTCCTAAGTTACTTTTCTTCCAACTAAGTATGGGAAGCTTAATTTCTTGATAGTGAGAGCGGGTTAACCTTTCACTCCCTCACTAGATAAAAGCACGTAAGTGGCTTAGTTGAAATTTGCCATCAACACTTTTCAGTGATTTCGTGTTCGCCCTCTTAGTCAGATGTTCTCCTTGAAAATGTTTTGTTTGTCATTATTGACAGTCATGGACTTAAAATGTAGCGCGCCTTTTAGCTATTCAGTATGCTGATGTTTTGATACTCATGCCGCTCAGACCAGCTATAAGTACATAGATTTGATTTTGATGATCTTTCTTGTTGTTCTGGCTATTTAGTTTTCAAAGACGCTGTGACATTTTCCTTTCTCTTTCTATTCCCAAAAATGTTTCGTGCATCACCAGTGTTGTTTGTATTACATAATTGGTATGAAATTTCACCTTGTCAAACCTCGTTATTTTACCTTTTGAATTCATTTGTATTCCTCAAGGGGAAGTTTTTCTTCTTATTGCTGTCAAAAACTTGTTTGTTGGTGTCTGTTGGATCTTGTCTGTATTGTAAAATCATGATGTGTGTCTTTTTTTTCCAGAAAGATATCCTTGAAGATTTAATTGATAATTGTTTTTACCGTGGTGTTATCTTCTCATATGTTCAATGGTTACTGATGACAGCTGTACATATGGAGAACATTGAATTTTTTCTCCAAAAACGTTTTGTTATCCTTCTCTGTAACAGCCATACTCATTCTGTGTGATGTTTTTTTTTTATTTCGGGCATAGGCAGGTAGAAGGATGAAAGTTCTCACCTCAGTCTCTGCTTCTTTTCTCCTACGTTGCCCTAGCACTCACATCAATCCATGGGATATTTGATCAATGAACCGATATTTTGAACGAGTTTGATTTCTTGTTTAGCTTGTTGGGTAGTGTACTTCTATTTTTCATGTTTTCTGTATTAGTTATAAACCGTCGGAAGAAATTTATGATTAACCAGTGAGATGACTTCTGTTAGTCATTCCTTAAACGAAATATGTAAGTAAGGAAATGTGACCCTTCGTCGCAGAGCAGTGGCGTAGCCAGGTTTTTTGTCGGGGGGGGGGGGGGCAAGAGCACCAAGATTTCCCCCAATTAGTGATCTGCTTCCTAATAATCAGTGTTCTCCGCAGGTCACTAAAAAAATAGGCATCAGTAAAGGGTGGGCATGGCCGAATGGCCCTCCCCTCTGTCACTGATTGAATGATCCCATATTGATGCGAAACCCCTACAGATGTTTGGAGATGTATGTCTGTTTTCGGAAAGTGTTGTGATCAGAATAATTCCATGTATAATTACCTTTTTAATGGTTATGAGAAGGAGTGCAAACCGTGACGCATGCGCGCGAAGCGCGCCGAAATTTTGTCATTAAATAAGAATTCCCTGACGAAATCTACATTCAGAATCTGCATCGAGACACTTAATAATTGCCCAACAAACCTACATGCCACTCAAAAAGCCAGTCAAATAGAGCCACGAGACTACTCTTTAACGCAAATGTGGGGGAGGGGGGGATTTGATATTGTGTCCCCCACCCATCGAAATGCAAGTCCTCCAGTCCCCCAGGATTGACCTGCATGTAAATAAGTAAAGTGTACTGGTTGAGAAATTTAAAATTTTACCAGATCATGCGCAAATTTCTCCATATATTCACTTTCAAAATTTCCCCCAAGATTTTTCCAGAGGGGGCAACTCGCCCTCCGTCCCCCTGGCTACGCCACTGTTTCAGAGGATGGACTTTGTCTCCTATGTAGTTCTTGTTTGATTTGACTGATTATGGAAGAAAATGGTGTGCTATTTAGATAGATTATAAATAGAACAGAACTATCACATCCTCTCAAAAATGTAAAGTTTTATTACTATACCTTTTTAAGAAACTGAAGACTATAGTCTCGATGAACTTTTGAAGAAAACAATGCGGTAAGCATTTCACATTGCTTCTTTATGAAATTATTTACTTCAAGCTGGAAACACTCAACCAGGTCCTCCCACCTGCCCTGACAGTGCAGTAACTGTAACAACTGTTGGAGGAAGTGCATCAGCTATAGCGACCTATGGTCCGTTTATCTGTAGTGATGCTGAACAAGGTTCAATCACAGCCAGTTGCAATCCTATGTCAGGAGCTCTATTCACCATTGGAGGAAACAATGTAGTAACATGTACCTGCACGGATAATGGTGGTCTCCAAAACAGTTGCAACTTCTTTGTGAATGTTGTAGGTAGGTATTTCACTGATGTATGCTTTTTCATTATTTTGGATTCTAAGTTTACTTCGAAGTTGCATGTCAGTATAAGAAATATCAAATAAGTTGTACGGTGAGTAAAAACTATATAAAATGTTGTGGAAAATAATACGCATGTTCTTTTGATGATGATCATCAAATTTGTAAAATAATAATGCACCGGAAAACAGGAAGAACAGACGTTTAAAAATCATGCTAGCATATATTCTACATCTTGTTTGAAATGTAAAGGCAGTGCCCTTTTTGCAGAATATTGTAAGTTCGTAGACTCCACAAAAGTTAATGTTGATTACTAATTTTCGTCATTTCATCTCTGATAAGAATTGCGCATTCGTTCATCATTAGTTTTTGTAGAAGTGTTTATGTGAGAAAATTATTTTAACAACTGTGCATTTTTGTTTGTGTTGTGAAGCTTGAAATGATTTACTGCAGTCATACACGGTCTTTTGTGTCTGTAGGGATGATCACAAAGACTCTACAGTATTATTATTATGCTACAGATGTATCTAAAACCTAATTCAAACTTATCTTAAATTAGCTACTGTAGTAAAATTAACCTGGACACATAATGATGCATTCAAAACATTGTAAATTGATTGAAAATTAAATGTGTATGTGCATCTCTCAATTAAGTAAATTTTAAATTATTCAAAGAAATGCCTTTCTGACATTTGTTGTTATAAACGGTCGGAGAGAGGCTCAAAAACGATAATACACTTCTAGGCCTGGAAATTGTAAATTACGGAACGGACAGAAGTATGTATCTTTAGAGAAATGTCAGTTTTATGTTTCGTTTGGTGCGACATAGGCTTTAATTAATGCCACATGAAATGTCTAAGAGCTTTTCAAAGGTTCCATAAAAGATCACATTTCTAGCGGTGGGATTTGCTTGTCAGTTGTACCATTAAGCTGTCTTCACGTGGTACAAAGTTCCTTCAAATTATTTAGAAGGTTTCTCATCTCGGTTGGTAGCGAATCATGACTTCTATGCTAAAAGGAACACTAGATTGTTGCATTTGTTATTGGTTTTTATGTATCATTCATAAAAGGTGAACAATTTTTCATGAAAGTTCTGAGTTGTATTGTTGAAATTGTCGTTTTTAAAGAAATCTTTATTATACATGGAAAAAGTGGTAAAAATTAACGACTGAAAATGTAATAAAACTTAATTTGCATTACCAAACTATATCAAGCCTGCAATAAAACATACGTAAGTCATTGCAATGTGATGGTTGGTATGCAAATATTATTTTACCTATCACTTTTTACCAGTAAAATCTGTATATTTCATTTTCACATAGCAAATATTCTTCCTTAGTTTGTAGGCAATTATAAAATTTATATATTCAAGAGTTGAAAACACCTTTGTCATCTAATGTTGCTCTTTCATGTGAGGTATAATGATTGTGTGGAAATAATATTTGTGTATAATGGGTGAGCATTTCCTTGAGTCTGAAAAAGCCTCTTCAAAAGCTCGTGCCCGTAATCACCATATCTTTTCGTAAATCGTTTTCTGCAGAGCTGGTAGCATTCAACCAGGCGCTTTGATACTTTTTTTGAAAATAGAAAAGAATTAGTAAATTGAAGACTATAGGTTCGATGAACTTTTGAAGAAAACATGCGGTTAGTATTCTACATTGCCCTTTATTAAATTATTTACTTAAAGCTGGAAACACCCAACCAGGACCCCCTGATTGTCCTGACACTGGATTGACCGTTGTTACCGTTGGTGGGAGTGTATCAGCTTTTGCCACATATGGTCCTTTTGTCTGCACTGATGCTGAACAAGGCACTATAACAGCAAGTTGTAATCCTGCATCAGGAAGTCCTTTCACCATTGGTGGTAACAACCTGGTAACTTGCACCTGCACTGATAATGGTGGACTTCAAAACACTTGCAATTTTGTTGTTAATGTTATAGGTAGGTCAAACTTCTTGTTCTGTGACTTTTCCGATGCGATACTGTTTCATCTAACTGATTGAAAGGTAAAAACTATTGAATCATGACAAAAAATCGTCTGGTAAGAGGTTGCCATTTTAACAGAAACAAGTTTATCCTCATGTAATGAAAAGAATGAACATGAAGAAAGTATTTTGGTTTGCCTACTTTTACGATTAAATTTGAAATAAAATAGGCCTTCCTTGATCAATATCGGGTTTGTATTGTATAGCTCTTCCTTATTATTTTCTATAAGTATATCCTTTTTTTTGTAGAACAAGGTACTAGGGCATTAAAACAAAGTTGTTAAGCGCTAAATAATGCCTCTCTATTAGTTCTCGTCCTGACTACCATAAAATTATTTTAACTGTTACAGCAAAAAACAAAAAGGATAAAGGTTGTAGCCAGTAATGTTTCTTTTTGATGCTTAACAGGCAAATGGCATTGTCACATCTCAAGCCAGTAGGCAGTTTAATTAATTCAACTATTTTTCTTGTGTCTCCTTAGGCAACATTAGAGTGCATAGTTGGACAAATATATCCACATAGTGTTTTCACGTATTTTACACCGAAAAAGCAGTGCAATAGTTGAAAAAGTCAACTAGTGTATATTCTACATCTTGTAAGAAATGCCAAGACATTGCCTCTTTGCAGAATAATGTATCTTCTTAAACTCCACTATTGCAAATATACTGATGCAGTTTCTGAGCAATTATAATATGTGTATACTTACAGTGTTAAAACAACTTTGTCAGATAATGTTGCTCTATCTTGTAAGTGGTGATTATTGTGTGGAAAACATATTTCTGTATACTGAGTGAACATTTCCTTGAGTATGACAAACGCGGCGTCAGGCTCTTCAAAAGGTCATGGTGGGTAGTTAGCAAACTCTTTTGTAAATTTTGGTCTGCAAAGCTGGGAGCATTCAATCGGACCCTTGTAAACTTTGTAAACAAACATTAACGTAAATTGAAGACTATAGGATCGATGAACGTTTTAAAGAAAATGTTTCTTGGTTTCTTGTTTAGCTTGTTGGCGTAAGTATAACACTGTTCGTAGTGTTGACTGTATTAGTTATAAAACGTCCGAAAATTCTTTGATTTACCGTTTGACATTCCTTTTGTCATTCCGCAAACAAAACATACAATTTTGGAGATGTGACCCTTCATCTTTGGGGTTAAATATTGTCCCATCCAAGTTCTTCGATTTGACTGATAATACAAACAAAATGGTGTGTTATCTGGATTGTATTGAGGCCAAACATAGATATAAAAACATCTCAAAACAGGTAGTGTTTCATGACTATACTTTTTGGAGAAAGAATTATGTAAATTCAAGACTACAATCTAGATGAACTTATCGAGGAAAACAATGCGGTAAGTAGTTCACATTGCTTTTCTATGAAATTTTTAACATAAAGCTGGAAACACTCAACCAGGTCCTCCCAACTGCCCTGACAGTGCAGTGACTGTAACAACTGTTGGAGGAAGTGCATCAGCTATAGCGACCTATGGTCCGTTTATCTGTAGTGATGCTGAACAAGGTTCAATCACAGCCAGTTGCAATCCTATGTCAGGAGCTCTATTCACCATTGGAGGAAACAATGTAGTAACATGTACCTGTACAGACAATGGTGGTCTCCAAAACAGTTGCAACTTCTTTGTGAATGTTGTAGGTAGGTATTTCACTGATGTATGCTTTTCTATTTGAATCTTTAGTTTTTTTTAACATTGAAGTTGCATGTCAGGTATTAGGGATATATCAAGGTGTATGGTGAGTAAAAACCACAGTGTGCACAAGTGAAGCGATTAAACATAAGGATTACATTAAACGAAAATGTCAATGACAACATAAAGGAGATGATTTCTAATGAAAAGGTTCTTTTTTTTTTAAATCCGATAATACAAAATGAAGACCGTCTCACGTTTTAAGATCAACATCTATTCCTGTAGTTGCCACAAATTGAACAGTTATCTATGTTTTCATGTCAATTTCCATGTCGCTATTATCTTTCGTTGATCTCAGAAGTCGAACTGTGAGGTCACATGCACCATGAAAACTGAATGCCACAAAATTTAGGGCCCTTCTTATGGTGCATGTTCACAGATGCATGATCTTAGTTTGTGTAACATTGCAAGTAAAATCCCTCAAACAGGCTTTGTGTCTACTATTTTGCAGGGTGTTCAATCTGGTTGTTACAACAGGAAAACAAAGTTATGTCTAAACACCCTGAACGATACATTCCACAACTCATTCAACATATGCATTCATGTTTCATTATCATCACGTAAATTTCTCCTAAGTTACTTTTCTTTCAACAAATTATGGCAGTGGCGGATCCAGGATTTGGCAGAAGGGGGGGGGGACCCAGGTCATAGTGGTTTGTATGAAAGTCCGATCAAGGTGAGGAATCTAAGGGGGGGGGGAGGCGGTGCGCCAGGGGTGGTGGCAGGGTATTTTGATAGGAGGTAAAGTATGTGATGAGTGATCACCGTCCTGGGGGAGGGGTCTAAGAGGAGGGGGGAGAAATTTTTGTTAATTTAAGGGTGCTCAGATGCAAAATGGTGATGTCTTTGGTATATTTTTTTGACTGATCAAACATGGCTGGTGTTCATAATTCAGTCAATTTTAATTTTTGGTTGGGTGAAAGATGCTTTTCTGGGGAGGGGTCTAAGGGGACGGGTGTCCCTCCCCTTTAAGAAAATTTTTGTTAATTTAAGATTGCTTAGATGCAAAATGGTGATGTCTTTAGTATATTTTTGAAACTGATCATATATGGCTGGAAAATGCTCATAATTTAGTGAAATTTAAATTTTGGTTGGTTGAAAGAGGAGAGTAAGTAGCCTTTCTTGTCCACATATTAGGGTGACAGTTTCCCGAATGGAAGTCTTCTTTTCCCTTATATTACCCTAAATTTAAAGTACATTTCATTAAAGAAAATTACAAAGCTTAAAGAAGATGCTGATGTTGCAGCAAGTTATAGTTAAAAGCCTGAGGTTATTGAAAATATTCCTCTAAATATTAAAGAATTCTGAAATTCCCTTGAAAGTAGAAGCAGTGTTCCCAATGATGTGGGCCCGGCCGGTAATAGACTAAAGTTAGCAGTCTGATCCATTGCAGCGCTCATGGGTAACCCCTTGCAATGCCCGGAAAAAGTTATTGTGACCAGTATAAGCCAAAATGTTATCAGCCGGAGGTCAGTAACAGAATTATTAACATAAGACTGATTTTCTGAGGTAGAAATTTAAATAATGAACAAATTTGAATTTCACTCTGACACATCACAAAGGCCTTTTAATTGGAATAGGGCCTAGTCATTTGTTTTATGACATTGAAAAAAACTTCAAAAATTTTTGGAAGGGGGGCCCGGGCCCCCTGGGCCCCCCTAAATCCGCCCATGTATGGGTTGCTTGATTTCTTGATAGTGAGAGCGGGATAACCTTTCACTCCCTTACTAGATAAAAGCACGTAAGTGGCTTAGTTGAAATTTGCCATTGACACTTTTCAATGATTTCGTGTTCGCCTTCTTTGTCAAATGTTCTCCTTGAAAATGTTATGTTTGGCATTAGTGACATTCATGGGCTTAAAATTTAGCTCTCTTTTCAGCCATTTAGTATGTTGATGTTTTGATACTCATTCCGCGCAGACCAGCTATAAGTAAATATATTTGATTTGATGCACCTTTGTTGTTCTGGCTATTTAGATTTGAAAGACGCTGTGACATTTTCCTCTCTGTTTCTAGTCCCAAAACGTTTCGTGCATCACCTGTGTTGTTTGTATTACATAATTAGTATGTAATTTCACCTTGTAAAAACCTCATTATTTTACCTTATGAATTCATTTGAATTCCTCAAGGGGAAGTCTTTCTTCTTATTGCTGTTGAAAAGCTTGTTTGTAGGTGTGTGTTGGATCTGGACTGTATTGTAAAATGATTATATTTGTCTTTCTTCCAGAAAGATCTCCATAAAGAGCCTATGAGGTGACTTATCACAGCCATCTGGTGTTATTCTCTGACCATATCTATAACCAAAAATAGCCCTTATGTTAAAAAATACCGCCCCATGAAAACGAAATGCTAAAATTTCGTTTTAGCATTTCTCTTTCATGGGGCCGTATTTTTTAACATAAGGGCTATTTTTGGTGGTAGATATGGTCAGGGATAAACATACAATGGCTGTTCTGTGTCACTTCATAGGCTCTTTAAAGATTTAATTGATAATTTTTTTACCGTGGTGTTATCTTTTCATATGTTGAATGGTTACTGATGACAGCTGTACATATGGAGCGCATTGAATTTTTTCTTCACAATCGTTTTGTTACCCTTCTTTGTAACTACCATACCGTTCTGTGTATTGTATTTTTTATTTTCCGCATAGGCTGGTGGGGGGATGAAAGTTCTGACCTCAGTCTGTGCTCCTTTTGTCCCAAGTTGCCCTAGCAGTCTCATCAATCCATCGGATATTTGATCAATGAATCGATATTTTGAACGAGTTTGGTTTCTTGTTTAGCTTGTTGGGTAGAATAATTCTGTTTGTCGTGTTTTCTGTGTTAGGTATACACCGTCGGAAGAAATTTATGATTAACCAGTTGAAATGACTTCTGTTAGTCATTCCTTAAACGAAATATGTAATTAAGGAAATGTGACCTTTTTTCTCAGGGGGTGGAGTTTGTCTCCTATGTAGTTCTTCTTTGATTTGACTGATTATGGAAAGAAAGTGGTGTGTTATTTAGATTATGAAGAGGACAAAAATAACTTTCAAAATATCTCATGAATGTAAAGTGTCATTACTATACCTTTTTAAGAAAGAGGTTTTTAAACTGAAGACTATAGACTCGATGAACTTTTGAAGAAAACAATGCCGTAAGTATTTCACATTGCTTCTTTATAAAATTATTAACTTTAAGCTGGAAACACTCAACCAGGTCCTCCCAGCTGCCCTGACAGTGCAGTGACTGTAACAACTGTTGGAGGAAGTGCATCAGCTATAGCGACCTATGGTCCTTTTATTTGTAGTGATGCTGAACAAGGTTCAATCTCGGCCAGTTGCAATCCAATGTCAGGAGCTCTATTCACCATTGGAGGAAACAATGTAGTAACATGTACCTGCACGGATAATGGTGGTCTCCAAAACAGTTGCAACTTCTTTGTGAATGTTGTAGGTAGGTAATCTACATTGATCTTTATGCATCATTGATAAAAGGTGAGTAATTAGTTCTGAAAGTTCTGGGTTGCATTATTAAAATTGTGGTTTTAAAGGAAATCTTTTTTATCCATGGAAAAAGTGGAAAAAGTAGGAAAAGTAATGAAATAAAAGTGGATTCAACAAAATATTTCAAGCCTGCAATACAACATGCATAAGTCATTCCAATATGATGGTTGGTTTGCAAATTACCAGTAAAATCTGTTATTACATTATCCCATTGCTAAAATTCTGTCTTACTTTCTGAGCAATTATAAAATTGATATACTTTAGAGTTTAAAACACCTTTGTCATCTAATGTTCCTCTTTCGTGTGGGGTATAATGATTGTGTGGAAACGATATTTGTGTATAATGGATGAACATTTCCTTGATTCTGGCAAAGGCTCCTCAAAAGGTCATGCCCGTAGGCACCGTACCTTTTTGTAAATCGTTTTCTGCAGAACTGGGAACATTCAACCAGGCGCTCTGATATTTTTTTGAAAAAAAAAAGAAAAGAATTGGTAAATTGAAGACTATAGGTTCGATGAACTTCTGAAGAAAACATACGGTTAGTATTCTGCATTGCCCTTTATTAAATTATTTACTTAAAGCTGGAAACACCCAACCAGGACCCCCTGATTGTCCTGACACTGGAGTAACCGTTGTTACCGTTGGTGGGAGTGTATCAGCTTTTGCCACATATGGTCCTTTTGTCTGCACTGATGCTGAACAAGGCACTATAACAGCAAGTTGTAATCCTGCATCAGGAAGTCCTTTCACCATTGGCGGTAACAACCTGGTAACTTGCACCTGCACTGATAATGGTGGACTTCAAAATACTTGCAATTTTGTTGTTAATGTTATAGGTAGGTCAAACTTCTTGTTCTTAGACTTTTCCTATGCGATACTGTTTCATCTAACTGATTAAAAGGAGGTCAAGACTATTGAAGCATGACAAAAATTCGTCTCGTTATAGGTTACCATTTTAACATAAATAAGTTTATCCTCATGTAATGAAAAGAATGAAAATGAAGAAAGTTTTTTGGTTTGCCTACTTTTACGATTAAATTTTATATAAAATAGGCCTTTCTTGATGAATATGGGGTATGTACTGTATGGCTCTTATTTATTATTATTTTCTATACGCATATTTTTTGTTAAACAAGGTAGTAGGGCGCAAAAACAAAGTTGTTAAGCGCTACATGATGCTCCTCTACTTATCCTAGTTCTCGTCCTTACTTCTATAACATTGTCTAAACTGTTACAGCTAAAATAAAAAGGACAAAGGTCGTGGCCAGTTATGTTCCTTTTTGATGCTTAACAGGCAAATGGCATTGTCACATCTCAAGCCAGTAGGCAGTTGAATTAATTCAACTATTTTTCTTGTGTCTCCTTAGGCAACATTAGAGTGCATAGTTGGACAAATATATCCACATAGTGTTTTCACGTATTTTACACCGAAAAAGCAGTGCAATAGTTGAAAAAGTCAACTAGTGTATATTCTACATCTTGTAAGAAATGCCAAGACATTGCCTCTTTGCAGAATAATGTATCTTCTTAAACTCCACTATTGCAAATATACTGATGCAGTTTCTGAGCAATTATAATATGTGTATACTTACAGTGTTAAAACAACTTTGTCAGATAATGTTGCTCTATCTTGTAAGTGGTGATTATTGTGTGGAAAACATATTTCTGTATACTGAGTGAACATTTCCTTGAGTATGACAAACGCGGCGTCAGGCTCTTCAAAAGGTCATGGTGGGTAGTTAGCAAACTCTTTTGTAAATTTTGGTCTGCAAAGCTGGGAGCATTCAATCGGACCCTTGTAAACTTTGTAAACAAACATTAACGTAAATTGAAGACTATAGGATCGATGAACGTTTTAAAGAAAATGTTTCTTGGTTTCTTGTTTAGCTTGTTGGCGTAAGTATAACACTGTTCGTAGTGTTGACTGTATTAGTTATAAAACGTCCGAAAATTCTTTGATTTACCGTTTGACATTCCTTTTGTCATTCCGCAAACAAAACATACAATTTTGGAGATGTGACCCTTCATCTTTGGGGTTAAATATTGTCCCATCCAAGTTCTTCGATTTGACTGATAATCCAAACAAAATGGTGGGTTATCTGGATTGTATTGAGGCCAAACATAGATATAAAAACATCTCAAAACAGGTAGTGTTTCATGACTATACTTTTTGGAGAAAGAATTATGTAAATTCAAGAGTACAATCTAGATGAACTTATCGAGGAAAACAATGCGGTAAGTAATTCAAATTGCTTTTCTATGAAATTTTTAACATAAAGCTGGAAACACTCAACCAGGTCCTCCCAACTGCCCTGACAGTGCAGTGACTGTAACAACTGTTGGAGGAAGTGCATCAGCTATAGCGACCTATGGTCCGTTTATCTGTAGTGATGCTGAACAAGGTTCAATCTCAGCCAGTTGCAATCCTATGTCAGGAGCTCTATTCACCATTGGAGGAAACAATGTAGTAACATGTACCTGTACAGATAATGGTGGTCTCCAAAACAGTTGCAACTTCTTTGTGAATGTTGTAGGTAGGTATTTCACTGATGTATGCTTTTCTATTTGAGTCCCTAGTTTTTTTTACATTGAAGTTGCATGTCAGGTATTAGGGATATATCAAGGTGTATGGTGAGTAAAAACCACAGTGTGCACAAGTGAAGCGATTAAACATAAGGATTGCATTAAACAAAAATGTCAGTGACAACATAAAGGAGATGATTTCTAATGAAAAGGTTCTTTTTTTTAAATCCGATAATAAAAAATGAAAACCGTCTCACGTTTTAAGAACAACATCTGTTCCTGTAGTTGCCACAAATTGAACAGTTATCTATGTTTTCATGTCAATTTCCATGTCGCTATTATCTTTCGTTGATCTCAGAAGTCGAACTGTGAGGTCACATGCACCATGAAAACTGAATGCCACAAAATTTAGGGCCCTTGTTATGGTGCATGTTTACAGATGCATGATCTTAGTTTGTGTAACATTGCATGTAAAATCCCTCAAACAGGCTTTGTGTCTACTATTTTGCAGGGTGTTCAATCTGGTTGTTACAACAGGAAAACAAAGTTATGTCTAAACACCCTGAACGATACATTCCACAACTCATTCAACATATGCATGAATGTTTCATTATCATCACGTAAATTTCTCCCAAGTTACTTTTCTTCCAACAAATTATGGCAGTGGCGGATCCAGGATTTGGCAGAAGGGGGGGGGGGAGGGCAGGTCATAGTGGTTTGTATGAAAGTCCGATCAAGGGGAGGAATCTAAGGGGGGGGGAGGCGGTGCGCCAGGGGTGGTGGCAGGGTATTTTGATAGGACGTAAAGTATGTGATGAGTGATCACCGTCCTGGGGGAGGGGTCTAAGGGGAGGGGGGAGAAATTTTTGTTAATTTAAGGGTGCTCAGATGCAAAATGGTAATGTCTTTGGTATATTTTTTTGACTGATCAAACATGGCTGGAAAGTGTTCATAATTCAGTCAATTTTAATTTTTGGTTGGGTGAAAGATGCTTTTCTGGGGAGGGGTCTAAGGGGAGGGGTGTCCCTCCCCTTTAAGAAAATTTTTGTTAATTTAAGATTGCTTAGATGCAAAATGGTGATGTCTTTAGTATATTTTTGAAACTGATCATATATGGCTGGAAAATGCTCATAATTTAGTGAAATTTAAATTTTGGTTGGTTGAAAGAGGAGAGTAAGTAGCCTTTCTTGTCCACATATTAGGGTGACAGTTTCCCGAATTGAAGTCTTCTTTTCCCTTATATTACCCTAAATTCGAAGTACATTTCATTACAGTAAATTACAAAGCTTAAAGAAGATGCTAATGTTGCAGCAAGTTATAGTTAAAAGCCTGAGGTTGTTGAAAATATTCCTCTAAATATTAAAGAATTCTGAAATTCCCTTGAAAGTAGAAGCAGTGTTCCCAATGATGTGGGCCCGGCCGGTAATAGACTGAAGTTAGCAGTCTGATCCAATGCAGCGCCCATGGGTAACCCCTTGCAATGCCCGGAAAAAGTTATTGTGACCAATATAAGCCAAAATGTTATCAGCCGGAGGTCAGTAACAGAATTATTAACATAAGACTGATTTTCTGAGGTAGAAATTTAAATAATGAACAAATTTGAATTTTACTCTGACACATCACAAAGGCCTTTTAATTGGAATAGGGCCTAGTCATTTGTTTTATGATATTGAAAAAAACTTCAAAAATTTTTGGAAGGGGGGCCCGGGGCCCCCTAAATCCGCCCCTGTATTGGTTGCTTGATTTCTTGATAGTGAGAGCGGGATAACCTTTCACTCCCTTACTAGATAAAAGCACGTAAGTGGCTTAGTTGAAATTTGCCATTAACACTTTTCAATGATTTCGTATTCGCCTTCTTTGTCAAATGTTCTCCTTGAAAATGTTATGTTTGGCATTAGTGACAGTCATGGGCTTAAAATTTAGCTCTCTTTTCAGCCATTTAGTATGTTGATGTTTTGATACTCATTCCGCGCAGACCAGCTATAAGTAAATATATATATTTGATTTGATGCACCTTTGTTGTTCTGGCTATTTAGTTTTGAAACACGCTGTGACATTTTCCTCCCCATTTCTAGTCCCAAAACATTTCGTGCATCACCAGTGTTGTTTGTATTACATAATTAGTATGTAATTTCACCTTGTAAAAACCTCATTATTTTACCTTATGAATTCATTTGAATTCCTCAAGGGAAAGTCTTTCTTCTTATTGCTGTTGAAAAGCTTGTTTGTAGGTGTGTGTTCGATCTGGACTGTATTGTAAAATGATTATATTTGTCTTTCTTCCAGAAAGATTTCCTTAAAAATTTGATTGATAATTGTTTTTACCGTGGTGTTATCTTTTCATCTGTTGAATGGTTACTGATGACAGCTGTACGTATGGAGCGCATTGAACTTTTTCTTCACAATCGTTTTGTTACCCTTCTTTGTAACTATCATACTCGTTCTGTGTATTGTATTTTTTATTTTCCGCATAGGCTGGTAGGGAAATGAAAGTTCTGACCTCAGTCTGTGCTCCTTTTGTCCCAAGTTGCCCTAGCAGTCTCATCAATCCATCGTATATTTGATCAATGAATCGATATTTTGAACGAGTTTGGTTTCTTGTTTAGCTTGTTGGGTAGAATAATTCTGTTCGTCGTGTTTTCTGTGTTAGTAATAAACCGTCGGAAGAAATGTATGATTAAACAATTGAAATGACTTCTGTTAGTCATTCCTTACACGAAATATGTAATTAACGAAATGTGACCCCTCATCTCAGAGGATGGATTTTGTCTCCTATGTAGTTCTTCTCCGATTTGACTGATTATGAAAAAATAATGGTGTGTTATTAGATTTTAACGAAGACAGTAATAACTATCAAAACATCTTATAAATATAAAGTTTCATTACTATACGTTTTTAAGAAAGAGGTTTTTAAACTGAAGACTATAGTCTCGATGATGGCTTGAAGTAAACAATGCCGTAAGTATTTCACATTGCTTCTTTGTAAAATTATTGACTTAAAGCTGGAAACACTCAACCAGGTCCTCCCAACTGCCCTGACAGTGCAGTGACTGTAACAACTGTTGGAGGAAGTGCATCAGCTATAGCGACCTATGGTCCGTTTATTTGTAGTGATGCTGAACAAGGTTCAATCACAGCAAGTTGCAATCCAATGTCAGGAGCTCTATTCACCATTGGAGGAAACAATGTAGTAACATGTACCTGTACTGATAATGGTGGTCTCCAAAGCAGTTGCAACTTCTTTGTGAATGTTGTAGGTAGGTATTTCACTGATGTATGCTTTTTTATCTTACATTGAAGTTGCATGTCAGTATTTCAAATATCACCCGTTGTAACCTTGAGTAAAAGCCTTTGTAAAAGTCAAACGAATAAGCATAAGGAAGATTTAGTAAAATGAAAATGTAAATGATAACATAAAGGTGTACATTTTTCATGAAAAGCTTCCTTCTGTATTTAGTACGATAATACGAAATGTTGACCGTATCACTTTTCAAGAGCAATATCTATTCCTGTAGTTGCCGCAAATTGCATGGTCAATTTCCATGAAGCTATGTTCCTTCGCTTGCCCCTGGATTCGGACTGTTAATGTGCAATGCACCATATGAATTTGAATATTCCAAGATGTAGGGGTCCTTCCTATGGTGCATGTGCAAAGATGTATGCTCTTTATTTGTGTAACATTGCAAGTTAAAGCCTTCAAACCAGCTTTTTGTAGGTCTATCTTGTAGGCTGTTCAATATGGTTGTTAGCAAAGGAAAACAAAGTTATGTCTAAATAGACTGAAGAAAACATTTCACAAATCATGCAGCAGATGCTTTAATGTTCCGTACACATCATGTAAACTTCCCTTCATTTTATTCTCTGCCATCAATTTATGGGGAGTTTAATTTCTTTATAGTGAAAGCAATTAACCTTTCATTCCCGCACGAGATCAATACACATAAATGGCTTAGTTAAAATTTGCCATCAACACTTTTCAGTGATTTTGCACTTGCCCTCATAGTTATTCTTGACCCCTAGTGACAGTCATGTCTTAAAATTAAGGTCTCCTTTCAGCTATCCAATATGTTGACGTTTTGATGCTTGTGTTGCGCAGACCAGTTATTAGTACATAGATTTGATTTTTATACACGCCTTTTGTTCTGGCTATTTGGTTTTGAAAGACGTTGTGACATTTTCTTCTTTGTTTCTAGTTTTGAAAGGTCTCGTGCATTCCCACTGTTGTTTGTGTTATATAACTGGCATGTAATTTCACCTTGTCAAAACTTCATTATTTTACCTTTTGGAATCATTTGAAAGTATTTGGTCACATCACAGTTAAAATTTTTTGTAAGTCTTTGTTGGATCTTGACTGTATTGTATAATCATCATGCTTCTTATGCTTCCAGAAAGATCTTCCAGAAAGATATCTTTGAAGATTTAACTGATAATTGTATTTACCGTGGTCTTATCTTCTCATATGTTAAATGCCTACTGATGACAGCTTCACATATGGAGAGCATTGAAAGTCTTTTTCTCCCAATCGTTTTGTTTCCCTTTCCTGTAACTACCATACTTATTCTGTTAAATGTATTTTGGATACTTTAGATTGTTTATTAGTTTGTAGAGGAGATATGGGTGGAGAGGATTAAGGTTCTGGATTAATCCTTTGAATATTCGAAAATTGAATCGATCTTTCGAAGGAGTTCGGTTTCTTGTTTAGTTTAGGAAAACTAGAATAACTGTCTGGTTCAGGGAAAGAAAATCTGACTCCAGTCTGGCAATAAGGTGTCCTGCTAATGTTTCGCCGGTAGAGTCGATAATCGCGGTGATATCCAAAAACCGTTCTTCTATAGCGTCCTCGAAAATCAACGTCTCGCTTATGACAGCTTGTTCTTCATTCGATATATCTGTAGTTTCGTTCATCACCACGGTGTACATCCCTGCGCTGATTACTCTTTGCACTACTTCCTGGTGAACTTCAGACCCAATTGCATCAATAATTTTGTTCCTAACTTGATGGCCGAGGTTATTATAATTTGGTGATGCATTTGGAAGTTGTTCATTCACGATTTTCACCATTTCTTGCCTGGTGTTCCAGAAGCTCAAGGAATAATCCCTTGTTATTAGAATCACTATAGTCGTCATATCCACGGACGGACAATCCCAGAAGAGTAACAAGGATACTGAGGTCGAACAAATGACTCAAAACTTGTCAGTTTTTCAGGACTGTTTTCCTGCGACGGGATATTCGTTCTTCCTTTTGCTTACATAGTTGAGCAACAATTGGCTGTTTTTGTATGAACTGCAAAAATGCATTACTTGATTGTGTATGACAAATACTGGACTGGTGTCTTTTCAGTCTTCTTCCCTGCCCAAAGCTTTTTTTCCTGTTGCTGAAACCCTGTTTGATAAAGGTTGCCTCTGACTTACCGCTCAAAGTATCAGCAAAACATCTACATACGAAGCAGAAGGCTTTATTGGATGATAGTGTGTATTCAAACCAAGGGAAGGACGAAAACCTGTCAAAGGAAAACATTTAAGGCGTTATTAGTAGTCCTGTCAAGAGGTACACCCTTGTTTCATGGCGAAAGGTATAATGTTGGACCATTTCACCAGACATTTATGCCATCCCTCCTGTCCCCATCCCTTCCACTAACGAAAAGTAAGAATAACGGCCTGTTTCAGATTTTCTGTATCCTCCCATGCCTGTATATTTGTTTGATTCGTCTGGTCACACTTACTATCATTACGATCGCTAGAATATCTTCAAAAAAGTACCATAACAAAATGCTTATAAGAAATCGTAGGGAACGTTAAGGGTAGAGTGCCGTAGAACCTCACGTCTAATAGTGGGTGGTCATTCTTTTTGCCTAATTCTAAACAATGGTAAATGGATGTTGGTGTTTTCTGTACAGTGTGAATTAAAGTTAACTGATATACACTGTAGATTGCAATCAGTGAATGTCGGACAACTTTACTCTGCAGGTGCAGTTTGGCACGTTAAATCGGTTGGCGATTTCCCCTCCCATAGCCCCTAACATGGAATGAATTTGCATAAACCCTGAAGCAGACAATGGTATTCAGGACAAAACCTCCCTCCTTTTACTTTACACTGATAAACCCCCACCTACATTTCCCTCCCACCAGTCTGTCTCCCACTTCAAAATAGCTTCTAATGTCTATATTCCATGCTATATGTGAGTGAACATTGCTTAGTTAACTGTAACATGGTACGTACAGAGAGATACAGTAGGGTTAGCGTTCATTGCTTTGGAACATTAGGCCTATACCATACATATTCCATTATAGTTTTGTAAGCTGAGAATGTGGGGCCGTTTAATTTGAAATAGATGACTTACCAGTTTTTGCGAAATCCTCGTCCCACGCCAGAGGAAACTTTACTAGGTTGGCAAGGCCCATGAAGTATATAGTGGTCCTTTTCAAAACGATTGTGTGGCATTTTATGATTAGGGTCTCTCTTTTCGAAAGCCCCACATTTACAAAACTCAGATTGGAGTAAACCAGCCATATTGATTGGTTGAAAGTGTTACATAGTCTGCACCACGGTAGTGTCACTGCTGGAATTTCCGGTCTGTGCAAGCACATCGTGTCTCATTGTTCTGTGTGTTGTAATATGTAGGTCCTGGTGGATACATGGGCGTGGATCATTGGGGATGGGGGGACACGTCCCCCCTCACTGTTTTGGAAGAGGGACATCTCCAAAAAGTCCCCCACCCACTTTTAATAATGATGAAGTGTAAAACGGTGATGAATTGTATTGTACCATGGATTACGAACTTTTTTATAAGCTAAATAGGGCCCAAATATGGCACCATTTTCCATACAGACACCTTCTAATTTCCTTTTTTTTCCAAAGGGAGGGGAACACCCCTCCCCTTAGACCCCTCGCCCAGGACGGCGATTCGTAAAAGGTGAAAAGTCCCCCCCCCCATCTTTGGAGATGGATCCATGCCACTGGGGGATATTCAAATTGTTGAAAGATTTTTCACTCATATTCGGGAATGTAAGAGCGATTTCGAGGTAAACTACCAGGAGTAACATGACTGATACACAGAGCTGCTAAGCTGTATATTTAACTTGAATAATGACTATCTGTTCCGAAAAAAATTCTGATAAGGAAGAAGACAGCGGAGTGCAAAAGAAAATAAAGGAGTTTCGTTTACCTGTTATATAGAGGAAAAGGATGTTTGGTATTCATCAGAATCAAGACAAGCCACCTCAACCCACCCCTACAGAAAACTATAGATTAATTGCGTTTTCGGAGAAAATAAAAGTTTGGACCTCAAACGATGCGAGGGCACGCGCCCCATGCCCCCCCCCCCGTGCCTGCACCACTGTGCATAGTTCACTAATACATATGGGACGAACATGTTTTTAGTATTTAAATCTGTGTCAGTTTTAGTACGTAAGAAATTTTACATTAAAATGGAGATTTGTCTACCCTTTTATCGTCCAAATCCGTCTATCAACTGCCTGTAGGTTCATTAAAATAGTATACGTTTTTGCTAAAGTAGATCATCTGTATCTTTAAAAATACCTATTACACAAATTTTAAAATGGATATTATAGGTGGTAGCTCTTTGAAAAGTCAACAGAAATAATGTCTTTCTCAAACATGTTTGTGCAATTAATCCTTGCTAGGACTTCCCTTGTCCTTCTTTTTTACAATTTTCGTTGTAGCTGGTAACACCCAACCAGCTCCCTCTGACTGTCCCGACACTGTTTTAACTGTAACGACTGTTGAAGGGAGTTCATCCACTGTAGCTTCCTATGGTCCTATTGTCTGCAGTGATGCTGAACAAGGTTCAATAGTAGCATCATGCAACCCCGTAATCCCTTTAATATTGGTGGAAACAATTTAGTAACATGTACCTGTACTGATAATGGTGGCCTTCAAAACAGCTGTAACTTTTTGTGAATGCTGTAGGTGTGTTGTTTGCTCATTACCTATTAGTAGGTGTAAAGCACTATAGCTGCATTATATTCCGGTGTTACTCCAACCTTTATGGGCTTCACAAAAAGTGGGTAACATTGTCCTTTTTGAAATTTTAAGATCAACTGCTTTGGTACTGATGCGGGTTTTCTATTGGTAATTATATACATCAATTGTCAAATAAAAGAAAAATAGACCTTAGTAAGAATTGTTTCATTGAAAATCGGAAAACACTTTAGTCATGCTTCTCATTTTCCAGACTCGCATAACGTACATCCATAAATTTAGTGATTCCCGTGTTTTGAGTGGTAAACTGTTCCAGTTGTGTAATTGATATATTTTAATTTGAAGAATACTAACAAGGACAGTGCTAAACGATTTAACTCATTGGTAAGTCTTGCCCTATACTTTGTTTATGAATTGTTTTGTAGCTGGAAACACTCAACCAGGTCCTCCTAACTGTCCCGACTCTGCAGTAACGGTAACAACTGTTGGAGGAAGTGCATCGGCTGTAGCGACCTATGGTCCTTTTACCTGTAGTGATGCTGAACAAGGTTCAATAATAGCAAGTTGCAATCCCATGTCAGGAACTCCATTCACCATTGGAGGAAACAATGTAGTAACATGTACCTGTACTGATAATGGTGGCCTTCAGAACAGCTGTAACTTCTTTGTAAATGTTATAGGTGCGTTATTTTTCTCAGTACTTATTAAAAAGGGTAACGCGTCATAAGTGTACTTTTTGGTGTTACTCCGATTTTAAGGGCTTCGCAAAGTTTGGGTATCAATGTCTTTTTCGCAATTGTAGGGTCAACTGCTTTGATACTGATGTGGGTCTTCTTTTGGTATGTATAGGCATCAATTGTCAAAAAAGGAAAACAGACCGTGGTAAGTATTGTTTTATTGAAAATCGAAAAACAATTTAGTCATGCTTCTCATTTTCCAGACTCGCATAACGTACATCCTTAAATTTAGTGATTTCCGTATTTTGAGTGGTAAACTGTTCCAACTGTGTGATTGATATATTTTAATTTGAAGAAGACTAACAAGGACAGTGCTAAACGATTTAACTCACTGGTAAGTCTTGCCCTATACTTTGTTTAATGAATTCTTTTGTAGCTGGAAACACTCAACCAGGTCCTCCTAACTGTCCCGACTCTGCAGTAACGGTAACAACTGTTGGAGGAAGTGCATCGGCTGTAGCGACCTATGGTCCTTTTACCTGTAGTGATGCTGAACAAGGTTCAATAATAGCAAGTTGCAATCCCATGTCAGGAACTCCATTCACCATTGGAGGAAACAATGTAGTAACATGTACCTGTACTGATAATGGTGGCCTTCAAAACAGCTGTAACTTTTTTGTAAATGTTATAGGTGCGTTATTTTTCTCAGTACTTATTAATAAGGGTAAAGAGTTATAGCTGGGCTTTTTGGTATCAACGTCTTTGTTGCAATTGTAAGGTCAACTGCTTTGATATGATGTGGGTTTACTTTTGGTACGTAGAGGCATCAATTGTCACATAAAAGAAAATGGACCTTGGTAAGTATTTTTTTTTTATTGAAAATTGGAAAACTTTAGCCGTGCCTCTCATTTTTCAGATTCGCACAGCGTACATACATAAATTAAGTGATATCCGTGTTTTGAGTGGTAAACTAGTCCAATTGTGTGTAAGCTTTACTTTAATTTGAAGAATACTCCCGAGGACAGTGCTAAACAATTTAACTCACTGGTAAGTCTCGCCCTATACTTTGTTTAATGAATTCTTTTGTAGCTGGAAACACTCAACCACGTCCGCCTAACTGCCCCGACTCTGCAGTAACGGTAACAACTGTTGGAGGAAGTGCATCGGCTGTAGCGACCTATGGTCCTTTTACCTGTAGTGATGCTGAACAAGGTTCAATAATAGCAAGTTGCAATCCCATGTCAGGAACTCCATTCACCATTGGAGGAAACAATGTAGTAACATGTACCTGTACTGATAATGGTGGTCTTCAAAACAGCTGTAACTTCCTTGTGAATGTTGTAGGTAAGTGCGGTCAGTGGAGTTTGTATTTGTAATTCTTATTAAGTTCAAATGTGTGCTAATCAAAATGTGGTAGGTATGTACATTTTCATTTCTCTGGCTGTGTTTGGTGGGAAGATTTTTAGGATATGTTTTGTGAGGCAAATTGCACCTTTTTAGTGAATCATTAAAAGCTTGGGTCGACTCCTAAAATGTATAACATGTGGGTATCCGTGATCAAATGTTTTACAAGGTAGGTTCTGCTTGTAGTGAAATTTACGTATAGTACTATCGTATGTATCCTTTATCTTCAATCGCAATAGAAAATGGTGTTCATTGTCAAGTAATGTTAATATGCCCGGTATAGGTGAAGGGTTTCCTTTGAATTTTTCAAACATTGCAGTAAATTTAATATTGTTTAGATGAGATTGAAGACGGATGTACTGCGATTCAGCTCACATTAATTTAATACACAATTTAGTTGTGCAACGTTTACTACAAGGAAAGGTAGTTTTTAGGTTTTTATTCTATTTATTATTTTTTATCCGGTCTGGTACAAACACATATTAGAAATGCAATATGGGCAAATGCAATGTTTAACAAGGTAGGTTCTGTTTGTAGTGAAATTTACGTATAGTACTATCGTATGTATCCTTTATCTTCAATCGCAATAGAAAATGGTGTTCATTGTCAAGTAATGTTAAGATGCCCGGTATAGGTGAAGGGTTTACTACTTTGAATTTTTTAAAACATTGCAGTAAATTTAATATTGTATAGATGAGATTGAAGACGGATGTACTGCGATTCAGCTCACATTAATTCAATACACAATTTAGTTGTGCAACGTTTACTACAAGGAAAGGTAGTTTTTAGGTTTTTATTCTATTTATTATTTCTTATCCGGTCTGGTACAAACACATATTAGAAATGCAATATGGGCATGGCACTGGAAAAATGTTATTTTTTGATGCTAGGGCCCAGAATAAAAGAGTACGTTAAAAATACAGCAAAATAAGAAAACTTCGTAAAGCAATAAAACAAAAAAAAAAAAAAAACAAAAAACGAAAGAAGCTCAGTGATATTTTTATCCTCATTCCAAGTAATTGTTCGTTTTGTCTTCATTTTTAGCCTCACAATAGCCTGCAGCAGAGGCAACTTTGGCTTGTGATTATGTAGTTATGATAATCCATAGCATAGTACTTGGATACGTTCATCAAGCTACTGATAGTTCTGCTTGCATCTATGTTTCCAACAACTACGTTAGTTACGTACTAGTTGACAATTGCAATTGTGATTTGTAATGAACAGTAATTATCTTTGGATAAGTTGTTGGTATGTGTATGGTTTTGAAACAAATTGATTGATTTTAAGTTACCTTTTAAAGACTGATCATTTGCTGTCCATTTCTAGGAAAAGTCATCTAAGGTACTGTTTCAAATGTTAATAAAAATTGGTGTAAAAGCTATGCAATGGTTAAGGTACATACTTTTTGGAGGAGTGTGGGAGTTTCGTTTTTTTTTCAGACTTGTCTTTTGTTTGGTTGGGCAGGAGGAACATGATTTCCCTTGGTTGTTTGAGACAGACAATATTCCGTTTCCCTTTATGATTATGTGGATGTCATTTAATCCACAAAGCATGATCACTGCTTTTCTTGGTTTATATGAGATGCTATCTTAATCTGTTTGAAAGTTAAACTACCACAACTCTTGAATACTTGTGCAAAAGTTGCTTGTATTTTAGTACAACAACACCTATAAAAACATAACATGTACACAAATTCAAGGAGTGACGCACAGTTGCTTTGCAGGCCGCACTGATTTAGAAAGATGAAACACTGACGGACGGAGTCTCACCCAAACTAGAAGCAGTAGAACTCTAGACCCAGATCCATCATTTAGCGTGCATGCAACACAGTTTTTATCATATTTATGACACTTCTTTTCAATTAAGGCGCGGGTCACACTACAGCGATTTCGGATCGGATTACTGTCCGAATTTTTTGAGTTTTAGTTAGAATCATTTCCATCTCTGGTCGGAGGAAACCAAAAATTTGCCCGCGTGTGTAAATATTTGATCTGTATTAGAGGACTATATAAATGAAATGTAACCTAATTATTTCGTGACGTCACATCGACAGACATCTTTTATCGGACTACGCGTGTCCGATAAAAGCTGTCTGTCGATGTGACGTCACGAAATAATTAGTATAGATTTCTTTTCTATAGGTATGTGATACAAATCATATATTTACACAGAGTGGCAAATTTTTTGTTCTTTCTGACCAGAGATGGAGAAGATTTTGAGTAAAACTCCAAAAAATTCGGACCGTAATCCGATCCGAAATCGCTGTAGTGTGACCCGCGTTTAAATAAACACAAATGTCTAGTTTTGAAATTGCATTTCGGCCCTTCCAATTGTGAAGCCATGTATATTTACGTAAACTTTACTTAGCTTATAAAAAAAAATTCTTCCAACATCACATCAACATCCCTCTCGGAGAATGTACTCGAAAATTTGATCTCATATTTGATATTCTAATTTATTTTAACTGCTCACCTTATATTCAAGGATTACGTATAACCTTGTTCTGTTCATGTACAAATGGTTTCAGGGCTTAGCATCTGGTTTTTTGAGTTAACTTGTTCCCGTTTGATTACGTTTATCGATAAATTTCTTAATATACAAACTTTTTGTTATTGTTACTAAACCAAACTCATCTGTCAGGCCACACCCAAGGTCACATAATTACAAGTTTAGCTCGTAAATTGTCCTCAAAACCTGCACAGGTAATGAATAAATAACATTTTTGACGTTGTAATTTCACATGATGGATGATTTGCCTCTCACTCAGAATAGATTTAGAGCAAATATTGACAACGTAAAGGGCAGAGAAAAGACAGGTATTAAACATTATATAGAGTGCTATATAAATTATGAACAAATATCAAAATGCATTGCCAACAAGACGATTTTTACTTGCATGCAACCTCAGATCGAAGCCACTGAAGGTGGTATGAAACTAATATCGCGCTGTGAAAGTTTGGAACAACCTACCAAGTCAAGTTAATATAGCTGGTAAACCTTCAGTAAAGTCTGTCAGAATATCTCACGGCGTTACATGATAAACCTATACTAAGTATATCCTTTTTGTAGCTTCTTATGGTATAGGAGAGGAGGGGGTTGAGGGACTGGGGAAGGGGAGAGGTAGGATTGTTATTGTGATCTAGTTAGGCCTAAGTATACTTTTTTGTAATTTTTGAAGTACAGTGTATACTGCACGTAGTTCTTTTGTTTTTGTAATTTCCTGGGAGTGTGTTCACGTCAAGCCCTCCAGGGTTTTTAACACACTTGCCTTTTCACGACATATATTGTTAATATGATGTTACGTAAATCGTTATTGCATGTATGATTATTGTTGTGAAAAGAAACAATAAATGAAATGAAATATAGGAAGCCCAAATACTACCGCAACTTGAGTTCTTGATCGAATGAATAACAATTACAGTATAAAAAGGGGCAAACGGCCTGTCATGCTCTTTTTTCAGAGCAAGATGTCCCCTGACAACACAACTTTACCCACTGTGTAAGAAAGCATCTTCCAAGCTGGTAACCAATGTAAGATGTTTCTACCCCAGATTCAGGCATTAGGTCACGCGCAGTTCAAGTTGATGTGTTCAAATGAATTGATAAGGCAGGTCAGCATTTTAAACATGGGGGGGGGTTCAATGCTTTGCGTCAGTGCCAGAGTCAGCCTGCGTCGCGGCGTTCATCTCTGGGACTATTTAAAGACTGATTACACAACACTTCCTATTTGACGAACTATTTATAATGTCAATAGAACTGCGTAACGCTTTTCGTCCTTTCAGATGAAGACTTTCAATTTGCCTCAAATGGGCTGGTTTGTCATATAACAACACGGTTAACATGATTTAATCCGGTAAATGTTCAAAATTTCCTCTTCATGAAATAGTCATAAGAAAAACAGCGTGGCAGATGAATTACGCTGGTATGTAGAACTCGTATGTAATCGTATGTAGAAATCGTGTTCAAATCGAGAAGTATCTTACTGAAAAAATACGCCGAGCAGCCAAAGAAGGAGCAAACGTACGTAACAAATAAGCAAATCTAATAATCGATGCTGTAGGCTTCAATTAATAACCAGGCTGGAATCACATATTGCCTGTTGAGCTACATACTTGTTTATACACATGTTGCCACTTATGGTGAATCCTAATATTAAATCATCTTATTTATGCAAGCAGGGGCGGATATCTGTTAACGTTATTAGGGGGACATCTGCTTGAGTGAACACTTTGCTCCTCCATCCAGGAGAACAGGGACCTATGGAGGTCCCCTGTTGGGGTCAGGGGCAAAGCCCTTTAAAGTCAAGCGATTTGGTGCATTTTAGAGGGCACTGATCACATATTTTTGATATAAAGTTCTCCCAGCTGCCTTTAATAGGCTAATATCACAACTATTCATATCGAAAATGTGTGTAACAACATTTAGTTTTCTGCATACCTCTAACTATTTGGGGAGGGGGCATTTGAGGTTATTTCATCCCACTGAAAATATTGAGCCATGATCGTCGCCCATGTATGTAAGGACTCTGCGGTCAAAGGTAAAATTCGACAGCCCTTATAAGAATATCTGAAACAAGTTTAAGATTGATCTAAGATATGACTTTAAGGAATGATTATTGTTACTTACATAACTGCTCCTTAAAACTCTCAGTAAAGGAACATATTGAAAACATATTGAAAAAGTTTGTTTTTTCTCCAATTTAGCTGGAAATACTGCACCTAATCCACCCAATTGCCCTATCACTCCATTCAGTGTTACTACTAACCCAGGAGCGACAACAGCTGCAGCTACCTTTGGACCTTTCACATGTACGGATGCGGAGCAAGGTACAATCTTTGCACAGTGTGACCCTACATCTGGATCTCAATTTTCAGTTGGGTCAAATGCTGTCACATGTACCTGCACTGATAACGGTGGCTTACAGAATGCATGCACATTCGTTGTGACTGTCACAGGTATTTGGAGCTTCTTTGTTTTGCTTTCAGTGCATTGCAAATTTTTCAGTAGGGTAGTTGATTTTACGAGAGATGTATAATTTTACTTCGTTGAAAATAGTGTCAGGTGTTACAACAATTACTTCGTTTATGTTGTGATACCATTATGGCAACATTAAACTTATACTTCTTTGTTTCAGCTCATGACATGATTAAGACGTCTCGCTCGTATGTTTCATACATGTGATAATCTAGGAGCGACCTCTTGCCGCGAGATCGGAGGTCAGCAGGCACCAATCTGGCCTGACCTTTAAGCCATTTTCCTGGCGACACATTAGATCTTTGACGTTCTTTCGCTTAGGTGGACATATCTATAAAGCCGTAATGATGAAATCTTCTGTTAGTTTTGATGTAACCTCGCATGTTGGTTTGCAATATATTCCCACAATCTTACGTTATTTCAAAATTTGCTGATTATGTTTGCATTAATGACCTGTCTTTAATCTTGTAAAATCCTAGGAACATCATCGAAAGAATGTTTAATGGAGAAAAATCTGTTTTACTTCAAAGTTCCAAAAATTGTGGAAGTTTGACAAGAGGAACTCACATCATGAATGAAACATGATATCACACTCTTGGAAAAAACTTTCCAGTCTGTGCATTCGAAATAGATAAATACGTTTCCCTTGATAACATAAATATTTTGTAAATCTTAGTCATTTTGTATTATAAAATTACAGCCAAAAATGAAGGTGGTAGTAACGAAATGACATTGTAAGGAATATGCAAGATTCTTGCACTGAGAATTCACCGACGGTTTGTGATCTATAAGTATGGATATGTTTTTGAAGAATACATATTCTTGATTCTGATCTTAAGTGTATGCAATAGAATATGAAAGACTTAGAATATTTGGTAACCAATGGTGACCTATATGACCTTCAGTGCAACAAAATCAATTAAATACTTCAATTAATCGGAAGTCGCATGTCCCATTTCAAAAGGAAAACCAGAATCCAGAAAATCTTTCAAACCCAGATACCGCTGTTCCACTTGCTAATTAAGTTGGGTACAGCAGGGAGCTGTAAGAGATGGAGAAACATCGACCAAATCTGTCAGACAATATGTACTTGAGAATAATTTAATCCTTTTTATGTAGCCGAATTTGATTGACAAGTCTCTTTGTTCTTATTGCTTGATTTTTGTTGACTTTCCTTCTCAATGATGATCTCTCTCTTTCAAAGTGCAGTAATCCTGTCACAAAAACCATCGTCAAGATATTGCTTTGAAAATAACTACGCAGCGGATAAATGTTAAACGTTTTCACAGTTCTTGATCAAAACGACTGTACACCACTCTTAAGTTACACAATTCCATTATTATTCTAATTTCTTCATTAAGAAAGGAATATAGCTGTTTGAAAACCAATGGGAGTCTAAATTTTGATGATGACATTTCAAACGTTTCCGAAGTGTTCCTGAAAAAGCGAACAAATGTATCTATGTTCAGAAAGTAATAGAAACATACACTGTACCTTTTTAAAATGTAGCACCTGGAGGCACAAGTTGAAATAAAATTCTCTCGTCCTTGACGGCTGGCAAATGTGATGCCAATGGGGGAAATAATTCTATGCATTCCCTCAGATATAGCAGACGACAAGGACAATTGTCTTCACTGCCTTATCCCTCTAAATTTTAGAGGAATTTCAGGAACCAGACAATGCGAAGCGTAAGTGTCGGCAATACACCTAGTTTCAAAGGACGAACAAGTGTTGTTTCTCCATCCTTACAGATCCCTAGGTACACTTCTCAACTATTTGTTAGTTTACCCATTCATTCTATAATAAAAATCTATTTGTATATTCATAATGATAATGTATTATCACTGAGTCTAAACAATGCTTTGCTATGTCCCAGTTGTAATGCAACTTATTTACTTTGTGAGTGAATCCATTGTAAAAAAATAATTTAATAATTAATTTAATAATTATAATTTAGTGTTTGGGGCACACAAGCAAATTTTTGTTGTGTTCTTTGCAGCAAGGATACCACCGGTGTTGAATTGTCCTCCAGTTATTACAGTCAATGCAGATGTAGATGCACCTGGTACTACCAAAAGTTACGGTCTTTTTTGCTCAAACCCCTCGAATCCTTTAATATCACCCACTGTGACTTGCACTCCTCCAGAGGGATTCCTTGGAATTGGCACTCAGACAGTCTCATGTACCTGTGTGAATCAAGACGGAGACATTGCCACGTGTTCATTTACTTGCACTGTACAGGGTAAGTGTTAAAGGTTATATGGTTATAATCGTTTCCTTTCATATTGCATGTCCTTATCATAAAGCCTTGCATCAAACAAAGCAAATAAACAATAGGCAGCAGAAAGACATTGAAGCTGTGAACATCCTGTTAAAATTTTAGATAGTTGTGTGCAGCATTAGTACTTTTATGATGCATTTTGAGAAATGTCACAGTTGGCCAAACATTGTTTTCTTTTAGTTGGGCATGGTAACATGCTCCACGTCATTGTCATGATTTCAAGTACCACAAGTTTTTGAGAAGTTAAAGGCTAAACATCTTTGTACTAACTATCCCTGTTATCTCTCTCCAAAACTCATGAAGGGGTTTATATGTGGATATGTCTGGCAACGTAAACACTGTGTACAACCAAATAGAATAAGAAAATAAAAAAAATCATGCCAGCTATACACGAAAAAGTTTATATGGCTTTATTGAAAAATAAAATTAAATACCAAATTTGCCATGTTAACCTGATGCAATGGCACTTGCAAAATAAATTTTGCAAATAAATCCCTCTTCATTGCGAATGCATCTAATTTTCCCTCTAATCATTCTTGTTCTACATGTTGAGTAGAAGCACAAGACTCCTTTATATAGTACTGGTACATTTTTTTCTAATATTTGTCTGGTAAACTAGCATTTACAAATGGCCTTAACATGCGAGCAAAGTCAGCTTCTAGGCTCTAATCTTTTTCATTATTTGAAAAGTTTAAATATAATATCAATAGGCTGTAGATTCCATATGCAGTTATATATGAAACAAAGTCTGGGCAATCATCAAATAGAAATGTATTTTCATAAAATAAAGGGAATATAAAGGATTTGTTCTCTTCGAAAATCAACCTTGAATTGTATTTGGTGCAGATAATATTTTATCTGGACCAGATGAAGTCTGAGCCGCATAAAGTTTTACAAAGCCAATATGTGGCGTAGACTAAGTTCATGCTCATGTCTGGATGATTGCTGCTAATAGTTGTTATCTGGAAACTTATTAATTCCAGATCTGGTGCAGATATGGGCTAAATATTAAACCATACCTGTGCCAAACATGGATTTTTTTCATCCAGCCCATATCAAAATTTAATTAAGGTAGTAACCAACTACCGCCTAAGGTCGACCAAAGACATAATGCTATGAAAAGACATTTGATCACTATGATACCATTTGCGAGTTCACAGCGTTGACAAGGGACTAATGGCGAAACCCTGGAAGCTTTGGAGTACGCCTGAATTTTTAGACATTGTAATAATTCTTTCATCCACTCTCTTTAATAGGTACTGGATGCACAAGGGTAAACAGAATACAGATATTTTAATTCTACCTGTACTATTTTTATTTAACATGTATGAGGTGATAATGGAAGAGGACCCTGTAAAATGTGCTCAAAGAACATTGAGACAGAAACGTTTGTAAAGGAGTTTTAGTTTTTGTTTTAAATTGCATATTACCCACTTCTTAACTTGTAACCATGGAAATAATACCGAGTTATAATACTTCCATGTTTCAAACCATTCATCGGAAGGCGAGTGGAATTAACTTGACGGCAAAATTATATAATTCTTAGCAAAATAATTTTTCTGCCTTGGAGCCTATCTTTTACTAGGAGCCAAAGTCCTAACACAAGAAGTTACTGGTTTATTTTATACCCACCTGGTATACAATGTAGGCTCGATTAAGCATACTGTGGGGCTAGGAAGTCTCTCGTCGTAGTATTATGCAGCCTATTTACCTACAATATACGGAAAATGGTGAGCTTAAAAAAGGAGGGTTTAAAATTAGTATCAATTTAATTTTACAAGTTTCTTAATTAAACTTATCTATTGTCTCCCAGCCCGGATAAAATTATCTCGGGGACGCCTATAACCCATGGGCCAGAGGTTCTTCACCCCTAGTTTTGTTGGTGGGTCTAATCTGCCGGAGTGAATTGTGTACCTTAACATTTGCAGAATAATTTTAAACCCGTCTTACGATGTGTTTGCCTCTGCATCAAATTCAATATCACAAATACTCTTGTTCGTAAGCAAACGTGTAGACTCTAGCAGCAACCTTACTACTAATCGATTTTTAGATTAAAGATTCCAAATAGGCATCCGTAGTTAATGTTCGTATGTCTAGACACCATTCCTAGTAATATTAATAACATTAGCAAGTCATACCAAACAGGTCTGCCGTCTACCTACGAAATCCATATTCATTGGGTAGTGGAGGGCTCATTTTTGCCTTTACCTGTGTATAATTAAAACTCTCAAATAAAAACATTTTCTTTTTCAAGATTTGCAAAGTTTGGAATTTTCAGTACAGGAAGCATTACCTTCGTAATTACGTGTTTTAATATATTGAACTTTAAGACTCCTTTTGAATCAGTGGATACCTTAAAGCTTAGTTAAAAATAACAAAATTAAAAAAGCGTCTTGTCATAAAACAAACATCATTTTAAAATTAAACTGGCTGTTTTTTATACAAATACCCGTTCAAATTACTGAAACTTTGTCTTCCTCCCAAAAGGTAATTCCCCTCGTTCAGTCGTTTGTAAGTATCAGACTCAAAATTACAAAAGAGCCCGTCTTTGCAAAAGTCTTCCTTCTTTCAAGTTAAAAAAGGCGATGTTTTAAAAGAGATCTATTGAATTACATTAGAGTACCTATGGAAAAGCCTTTTGCTTAAACAAAAATAAAAAAGCTCTCAGTCAATTTCACTTCCTACGTGTATGAAAATAATGACTAGGATGCTAACAACTGATATAATTTTAAATAGCATACCCATAACAGTAGTAGATCTGTTAGTTGAAGGGGTTTTAAAAGCACAACCATTATAATGTCTTGGTTCTTTTGCATAGAAGTGTGACACTTCATAAAGTTTTATCTTGATTGTGTAGCATTCGTTCGATATAGACATGTGGAAACCACAGGTGAGAAGGCAAGTTGCAATTAGTGATGCTATTCTGAAAAAAAATACTAAAAACTCTCAAGCTTTACTAAAAGGGGGTAGCACCATAAAAACGTCTACTACTTGACTGTGAAGAACGTAAATATGCACAAAAAGTTAAAGTGTGATAACACAATGTCCTGAAGCATCAAAAGAGAAAAAAGAGAAGAGCCTTTAAACATATAAAGTAAATACTATTTTGAATCCTTAGTGCTATTTGTTTGTCTAAAGAATTTATGCTTAAAAGACGGTACCGTCATCTCCATAGTTTCCATTGCTTGCTGGACATTTCAAAAATTTAAACACAATTTTATATGTACTATTTAGCAAACGTGTGTCAGATAATTTCAACAAAAGGAGGTCTTAGCATTACCTTAATAATTGCAGCCAAAAAAAAAGAGAGAATACATTAAATTTTTATATAAGACGAGAAACAGTTTGTATTTGTACAAAGCTTTGCAATGGTTAACAATTATATTATTATCAAAAGATGGACATATTTAAAGAATGCTTTATTGATGTAACTGTTTCATGTAATTGAATTCTATGTTCATGCTGATCGTTACATGTCTTTGCTCAGAGAAAAAGTGCTTAGTTATGAAAAACGATTTGACCATCATCCTGAACATTCAACCAGAAATCGCTGTCTTTAAAAGTTTAGTTAATAAAATATCTTGTTTTAAAATTAAAGTATTGGAAAACTCAAAAAGTAACCAAAAAAAGTAAAAAGGCAAACAATGCATGTGTCTCTAACAGAAGACAAGACGTAATTGCACTCTATAAAAGGTAAACTAAAGACTGCAGTTGCGAATCAAAAAAAAAAAAAAAAAACAGAAACTTCAACAATAATCTGAGATGGTCATATGTTGTAAAGGATACTGTACACTAAAATATTTCTATATTACTCTTTAGGCGAATTGAGATGAGTAAGGAGGGGTAGTAGAGTCGCGGGAAAGATAAAATGTGGGGGAATGTGTAGCGTTATTTGAATAAGACAAGAATGTTGAGAAGGACATTTTACATTTATTTGGATTTTGTATTTCGATCCCATTCTTTTCAGATCTGACGCCTCCCGTTATTTCTGGATGCCCAGATAATATTGTTCAAAATATTCCTGTCACACAGTCTGGAACACTAATAACTTACACGGTACCAACTGCAACGGACAATTCTAATCAGGTTCAGCTGGTCACAACTCCAAGGCCACCAGGATTTTTCCCTGTCGGGAATACCGTTGTTACATACACTTACAGGGACCCATCAAATAACGAGGCTACATGTGCATTTACTGTCTTTATCACTTCAAGTATGTTAGATTGATTTATCGAGTTACTGTTTTATCGATTTTCTCTAGCGCAAAAATATTATTTTATTGACACTTAATGTTTTACCTATAAATTATCTGTAGTAAATAGGACTGACGCCTTGTTCATTTAAGATATAGTACCAAACGTGTCATTTCGACTCACACAGTATTGGCGGTGAATTCCTTTTGTGGCGGAGAAAGTTTACAGAACTTCAAAGCCATGATTGATATTTGTACAGAAATAGGCTAACCCAAAGAAAGTAACAAGCTATCTTTTAGTTTTTAAAGTAAGGTTGCCAAGGAATAAAATTTATTGCTCTGTACTTAAGATACATTTTGTTGACGGAAACTTACAAATTTTTAAATGCTGTAATATTCTGAACACTGTGTCTATGTTTTGGTTTGGGAAAATGTAATTCATAGAGTTCACTACTGAGGCCAAATGGTTTGTAAGTAATGGTTAATAAAAGAATGTTCTGTATATGTCATTTTCATGGGATGTAAACACAATAGGTTCCTTTAATGAGCAATTAAACCTGGCGTTTTCTGTTGCAATATAAACTGAAAAACAGGTGAAGTGTATGCGAAACCATGTCTTGTACGTTTATTAACGGAACTTGTTAAGAGGATTATGAGAAAACGTCGTTCTTGCACAAATTGCACAGACTTAAGGACAATGTGTCCTTTAATTCGCAGACCTGGGTCCAACTTGTCCACAGCTTTATCTTGTGGGGAACGTTCTGATGAGAATACCCCGCAAAATATGTTCCTTTTTGCAAAATATATAATAAAGTCTTAAAACTGTAGGAAACTTATGAGGTTAAAATTGCAATTACTGATACAACCCTGAGACGTATTACAAGTTTCCATCCTTTTCTTTTTACAGTTGACAGTGATCCCCCAGTTATCACTGTGTGTCCGGATGATATCACTCAGACTGTTCTTACAGGGGAACAAGGTGGCATTGTCAATTTCCCTGAGCCTATCGCAGCAGATAATTCAGGAATAGTGTTTGTTTCTAACGATCCTCAGTTCTATTCCGGATTTTACTTCCCGCTTGGAACAACCACAGTTACCTATGTTTTCAGCGATAATGTTCCCCTTACTTCTGTTTGCAGCTTTACTGTCACCATTAACACAGGTTGGTAAAGGTTGAACATTTGTCAAGTACAATTGGAAATATTATTGTACCCTTTAAGAAGGTGTGGGGCAATGATGGCCGTTATTCCCTTTAATAATTTTAGAAGTTGTGGCAGAGATTAATTAGAACACAATTTGATTCTCTTTAGTCTACATATAACTGATACTCGCTCACTTAATGACGCCTACCTAAGCGCGTGGCAGTGTGTTTTAACATACTGTGCATGTTTTGATTCCTTGCGGAAGGCAGGCAAGGAATCTATGCGATGGTGATGTTGTGTGGGTGTATGTATGTGTGTATGCGCGTATGCGCGTATCTGACAGTTAGCTTGTAAACACGATATCTCAAGAGAGCAATGACCGACATTTTTCATATCTGGATATAGATTGGTCATGTTAAAAGAAAGAAGCATATTGTTTTTGGTGGAGGTCAAAGGACATTTGAGGTCACCAGAGGTCAAAAATTGACACCTAGTAAACACGATATCTCAAGATAGCAATGGCCGACACTTTTCATATTTGGTATACAGATTTTTCATGTTGACACCCCTGTGGCCTGGGGGTTGTAGGATATGCCCACAATATTCACCGCCTGGCGTAGGAGGCGACTAAAGGGAAGGATTTGAACCGTACTTGAGCCGTATTTGAAACCAAACTTGAACTTGAACCGTATTTCAAATCGTATTTGAACTTTACCTTTTTATCTAGCTGACACTATATAACATTGTTTCTAGTGGAGATCAAAGGTAACCTGAAGTCACCAGAGGTAAAAAAAAAACGAAAATTTTGTAAACATGATATCTCAAGATAGCAAGGATGGACACTTCATATTTGGTATATAGATTTGTCATGATGTAAGAAAGTACCCTATTGTCTGTGCTGGTGATCAAAGGTCATCTTAGGTCACCAAGGTTAAACGGCCAGGAACGTTGTAAATGAATTGTAAATACGATATCTCAAGATAGCAATGAAAGACACTTTTCATATTTGATTTATAGCTTTTCATGTTGATAGGAAGAACTCTATTGTTTTGTAGAAGGTCAAACTTCATCTGAGGTCACCAGAGGTCAAACACGTAAATATTCTTAACTTGGTATCTCACAGAAGGAGACGTAGACAGATTTCGTAATTGGTATGTGCATGACTTATGGTGAAAGGAAGAACCATATTGTTTTTGGTTAAGGTCCAAGTTCATCTGGTCTCATGGGGATCAAACTCTGAGAACCTTCTTAACAAGATTTCTCAAGATAAGAAGGTTGGATAAATTTCATACTTGCTAAGTGGATGCCTTATGGTCCGAGGAAGAACTCGTTTGTTTTTGGAAAAGGTCAAAGGTCATCAGGGGTCAACAGAGGTCAAAAAGCAAAATATCCCAAGAATTTCCAAGATCGTCATATAGGGTTATCGGAATTCAAAAGGCAAATTTTCCCCAGAATTCCCAAGAATATCATCTGGGGTCACCAGGAGTCAAAAGGTAGAAAAAAATCCCAAGAATTCCCAAGATCGTCTATCGGGGTCATCAGAATTGAAATAGCAAACTTTCCCAAGAATTCCCAAGATTATCATCTGGGATCACCAGGAGACAAAAAGCAAATATTCCCAAGAATTCCCAAGATCGTCATCTTGGGTCAGCAGGAGTCAAAAACAAAATTTCCCAAGAATTCCCAAGAGGGTCATCTGGGGTCACTAAAGGTCAAAAAGCAAATTTCCCAAGAAGTCCCAAGATCATCGTTTGGGGTCATCAGAGCTCCAAAAGCAAAATTTCCGGAGAATTCTCAAGTCGGTCATATGGAGAAACCAAAGGTTAAAAAGCAAAATTTCCAAAGGATTCCCAAGATTGTCATCTGGGGTCACCAGAGGTCAAAAAGCAAAATTTCCCTAGAATTTCCAAGATGCAAGATCCTTTGGAGGTCAAATCCCTTTAAAGACACTTATCTTTTTTATTTGGTTGGGTTCAAAGGTCATGTAAGGTCAGCAGAGGTGAAATTGTGAAGACTGTGTAAATGATATAGTCAAGAAAGATAAATTCAGGATCAGGATTTTCAGTAAAACGACTGGCAACAAACGCTTAAATAATATACTCCAGTTGTGCCCCCACGATTTTAATACGTCACCTTCTGGGAACATTGTTCAAGCCTATACATTTCTCTTAGTGTTTAGCCAATTTTTCCATAATTAAGAAACATATTTGAAAAGTAAGTTGCAAAGAAATTCTTAGCTTCATTTAAACGGAATGATATTAAGTGTGACGAATAATGACGAAAGGGTAAAATTTCACATTTTTGAATGACGGCTGTCAACGAAAAGTTAAGGAGTTCAACGTAAGAGGCGTGTCTTCTTATTGCCATTTTGACAATGCATCACTGATCCTAGTTAATGAAGGTATTGAGATAAGAATTTTGGGAAGAAAGGCAAGATAACTGTCGGAAACGAACATTGCTTCAAAGAGTCTATAGAACGTTGAATCCCTTTCCTAACAACTCCGTGCTATAAATATGCGGAAGGAGTAAAAAGCTTTGGATAAGGTCTCACTTGGGGAACGGGAGTTTCTAATTTAAAACTGAAATCAAACATGAAATCTTCCTAGTTTATAGATATTAGTTTTCACTTTGACCTAAAGGGTGATCCAAGCTTTAATCTGGAGAACCCGAGGCCTTAACGGAGGCAATGTTTTGATCTATTCATCAATAACTTTTCTCGCTTGCACTGTTTACGTTAAAGCTTTAAAATGAGAATAGTACCCAATTCATCGTTTTATGTAAAAGTTTACAGTCAATAACTTGTTTGTTACTTACCGTATTGGATAAGTTTACTGGAAGAGTGATGGATCCCTTGATGTTGGATTTACTTTCGCTTTATGCTAAATCCATCTTTCTTTACAGCATCTCCATGTGACAGTGCTCCATGTCTCAATGGAGGAATCTGTCTTGCTGTCAACTTGAATCAGTTCTGGTGTGTTTGTCCAAATTGTTTTGTTGGGGACCGATGTGAGGCCGGTAAGAGTTAAATCTTTTTGTCTCTTTTTGCATTACGTTTTGTCTCTTTTTTGCAGGGTACTGAGGCTTCTTTATACTTAATATTTCTCCACTGGTAATTGTTTTTAACATACTTCTAACTGCTTCTAAAAGGTTCTGAGAGAAATGATGAGCTTATACTTATGGATCTTGTACACTGTTTGCCAAAGTTATCTGTAGAAGTGGGGGATTTTCTCACAGGTGATTTAACATATCTTACAAACATTGAGGTTTAAGTGGCTTCTTTAAACATAAACATTACTTCAGGACAACTGTTCACATAGTTTGGACAGCATTTGCATACTAAAACAATTATATCACTTTTCGTATTGTGTTGTAACCTTTTAGTAGTCGTCTACTCAAGTTCTTAAGTGAAATAAGTTGGTACGGAATCAAATTTCAGTGATGGTTAGCATTATCAAATCCACTGTTAGGAGATGTAAAAGATTTATGGGTTTTTGGAAGTCTTTGAATACCAATTTACATGTCGTTACAGGTCTTGATGCTTGCACCACCAACAATCAATGTGTAAACGGGGGTACGTGTAGAGTGTACCCCGGATCGTGTACTCAGACCTTCTGTGACTGCCCTCCATGCTTTACTGGTGCTAATTGTCAAATAGGTAAAGTTGAACGTTGTTGTTACATGGTTTTTAACCAACTAAATTTATCTTTTTTTTAACTTGCGTGATGTCAGAAGACGTTAAATTTTCGTATTTTTTCGAAAAGGTTATGTTGCAGCAAGTCAGTTTGAAACTTCAATTCTTTTGCCGTGGAAAGGATATCATGAGGTGTTTGGGGGAAGGGACTATGTTCGCACCTTTTGTTTGCCTCCGCACTTGTGCTAAATGTGCTCATGAATAAACTAACTGTCAGGCAATCCTGTCTGGTCAGCAAACTGTTCATTTGACCACGAAATGGTATTACAGCAGATACTTGCCTTGCCGTTGTATATCTGCAGAGTAGTCTGTTTATGCTTGAGAGAGTTCGTTTACACAAGATGTGAAAAATATAATTATTCTGTTACATAAATTTACGTTTAGTTTTTTAAAATATTGCTAGACAGTATGTAACATACTTGTGAAAACAGGCGACTTTTGAAAATAATAACAGTCCCACACAACACGAGTTTGATATCATCTAATGTTTTAGCTCATACCTGACCATATGCTGGTTTGAGCTATTGTGATCACTGAGTGACCATCATTTTTCTCGTCTATTTTACTATTAATTGCATTTGTAATGTCAACGGGTGGACAAGGACCATAGGCGTTGAACATACATCCCTCATATCCATTACCCTGTTTTGGATTTTCATTCACAGATGGTTGGTTTATTACGCATTTAATTCTGATGGCAAAGTTTTGTTTTACAATGATAAGTCTAAATAAATACGTTTAACATTGTAATTGTATCCAGAAGACGACAAATTAAGCCCGAGAGGACAGTCAGCAGTCTTTTTCGTATTGCTTTGAGCTAAAAATACATTTCCAGTAGAAACTCCTGTGCAGTTCAGGCATGGCAGCGCTCATCAGTGATGACAAAATGTTAGCTCAGATAGTTTATAACAAGCACTTTGACTCGAGAACCCAACAGGCATGCCAAGTTACTGAGTCTGAAGATAGTTTAAGCAAACATATAATATTTCTCCCACCTCCCTACAAGACGTCAAAGTATTAACAGAAGGGTCTAAGCTCAAATCACACTTTGATATATTAGAGGGGTACTTATTCTAAGCTATCTGGTGAAATTTTCGTTGAAATCCGATGTGTGGTTCTCAAGATATCACCAGATAAAGTTGTCACATTTTCAACACAAAGTGACATTGAAGCAACCACATATGATGTCATAGCCTACATTAATGAGCGGCCTTTTGTTTTTCTTTAAACTTTATCGCCAATTTTCTCCTCAACAATCAAATGTTAATGGAATATGATTGCATGAGAGGCATGAAAAAATTACAAACTTCACAATCCCAACGAGGAGGTCCTATCCCTTTTAATCTCAGGGTAAACACAACAGACTAAAAAAAAAAAAAACCAAAGAAACAGCATTCCTTATCAGGGAGCTGCCTAGTGATATAACTCCCCCTTGCCTTAAGCCCACTTTGCGTTACAAATTTAGTAACTTCTTTTGCTGATGTCTCGAGTAATAGATGTCCGATGTGAAAGAAAGTTTTACCAAAATGTAAAGATTTCGTTCCTCTTTTTTATATGAAAAGTAATTTTTTGCTTAAGCCCTTCTTTTAACATATAACAACAGCGCATTGTACATTGTATTGTGAATGTGTTTCCCAGAGTTCAGCCATGCAATTGTTTAGGCGAGTTGTTTGTTCAAGGGCATTTCCTACCATTAAGAAATTTCATTTCATTTATTTTCCACAAACATCATAAAATATAGACAGATATAAATTTACAGAGAGCGGTGGAGGAAGCCTGCAAAAAGCAAATGCTTGTACAAAGCAGGCCACCTTTATAAAAAAAAGTCAATAGGGAATACAGACACAATAGAGAAATCAAATAACACAGACATAGTAACAGCCCCCTTCCCTCTCACTAAACCCCAACCACCCACCATCCATGACAGGTAAAATAAAAAAGATCGTAGGTAATAAAGGACATCAATAATACTTATCAATTATACATAATTTGAATTTCTTGGTAAATAAGGGAAGTAAGGAGATGCGTTTTAGCTGGGGATCAAAGTTATTCCAGAGTTAAGAGCAAGAAGTAACAAATGCCTTTTTACTGACATCAGTATTAACTCTATATAAGTGATAGTTTTCCGAATGCCTGGTACAATAGTTGTGGACAGTATTATTAAGATGAAAGATATTCTGAAACATAGGAGGTAATAACTCATGACTAATTTTAAACATAAAGATACCCATCTGGTGCTTATAAATGTCGAAAATATTAAAAATATTTAGTTCTTTAAAAAGGTCAGCTGTGTTAGCCCTATAGTGAGAGGAAGTAATTAAACGAATGGCCCTTTTTGCAGTACGTTAAGTCTATTAAGATAAGATTGGAAGGTGTTTGCCCACGCAATATTGAAATAAAATTAGTGAGGAAGGATAAGAGTATTGTACAAAGAAAGCAGAACACGACGAGGTACAAAATGTTTGATTTTATTAAGGAAGCCTAAAGTTTTAGAGATTTTGTTACATAATTAGTCAACGTGGCACTTCCAAGTCAAGTGGGAATCGATAAGAAGCCCTAAGAACTTTACAGAATCGGATTGTCTTATAATAGAACCGTCAATGCAAATACTTATATCGGGTGGTTTCTTTCTACTAGACTGGAACAGCATGAAATGCGTCTTTTTGACATTCAGAGATAGTTTATTGGCATTGAACCAATGACACACACACGAGCAAGCTCAGCATTTACTATAGAAACATTAAAGGTGGGGTCATCGGTTTTAAATAAGATACTAGTATCATCTGCAAAAAGTACAAATTTTAACTTATTAAAAAAGAGGAAGATCATTGATGTAGATGACGAATAACAGGGGTCCTAAAATAGACCCCTGGGGTACACCACAAGAAATATCTTTGAAGGATGAAGCACAGTTATTAATACATGCAAGTTGCTCACGATTAGACAGATAACTTACAAACCAATCATGAGCTATACCTCTAATTCCATAATGAGTGAGTTTACGTAAGAGAATGCTATGAATAACAGTATCAAAGGCCTTAGATACGTCCACAAAAACACCCAAGGTAAATAATTGTCTGGAAGCCCTATGACGTGTTGAAGTCTTCTGCGTCACTTGAAACTGCAACTTTTGCTGCCCTTAATACTTTAGGGACACTTTGAGTTTAGGTTAAAACACCCCATATACGATTCAGCAAAGGTGGGAATCCCTTGACCCATTGGTTTTATGAAGGCCATATCCCATATAATGTCATACCAGTTGGTACTCACATATGGCAGTATTACAATGTACATAGCTAATTCACCTACTTTAAAATTAGTTTGTTTCTGATGGACCGCTCTCAAGCTTGCAATTATGCATAGCTCCCTCTTACACATTGTACAATGTATCTTGTTAGAATAACACATTTGGTTGTGGACTATTGAGAGCTAAGATTTTAATGTGGTGGGGAAGGCCCTGTGCAATTTGAGCACCTTGATGATTAATATGCATATAAATGGCCTACGGAATGTTTGAAGGACCGAACATTTAAAAAATACGGTAAGCGACTTGAATACTTAGCATAACTTTTTTCATATCTAAAACGCATGAGAAACTGTTGCCAAGGACTTCAAAAATATAAGATCAGAGGTCATATTGGGGTGCTGGGGTCGTTTATTTCAAAGACCATTACTGCTTCTCCTTCCATTATTAGCAATAGACTTTCTTGAAGTTCAGTTACATTAACCCTGCATTAAATATATACCTAGAGTTAGTAGAAATGGAACATCGAAGAACAGTGGGGTCTATACAGGCGACATCATCAGAACATAGATTGAAAGTTAATTGCTCTACAGATATTATTAGATATTTTCAGAATAAGGTCACAGTAATTGCAAAGAAGCGGCTCTTTTCTGTGTTTCGAAATTAAACTCAAAGTTCTTTGAGGGGTCACTGAGGCCTCTCCTCCAGGATAGCCTGAATAACTCCTTTCCACAAAGAGCAATCGGTATCTTTGTATTTTGGTCTCTGTATTTTTCAAGTAGCACTTTATTTGTGGTGAAATGGAATCTCATTTCCCTCTTTCCGCCTACCTGTAATTGTCATAAATGTGTGAAACATTTTTAGAAACCTTAAAACTACATAAGTCAGGGAATGAAACGTTGATCTGGCACAGAGCTGACCATGTACCACGATCTGGATCAAACATCGGTGGACATTCAGAAATTGAAATTGACTAAGTGAATGAGACCTCCGCTTGATAGGTTTTGTTTGCGAAACAGGTGATTGTATTGTACTTTTTGGGTCGAATAAACATAAGTGAAAATAAGTTGTAAGTAACTAGTTGAAAATTAACTCAGATTTGTTACAATGAATAATTGTTTTTGTCTGTAAGATATTCTGTAAAGAATGAACCATTTTGAACATCATCTGAACCAAGCTGTATTCAGTAGGCAACAAATTGCGTTCGACAAATTTGTTCGTATTATTGGGCAGGAACTGAAAATTGTGTTCATGTCAATACATCTCCTACTAGCAATGGATTTACTGGGCACTTATCAAACATAATAGTCATTTTATTCACTTGGAAGTATGAGCTACTGCTTAACGGGCGCTCTAGTCATGCTTACACAATTAAAATCCCTCAAGTTAAGAGAAAAATGCCAAACATTACCACTTTTTACTGCTTAAGAATCTGTAGTAACATTGGTGACAATTTGAAGCATTTTAGTTGTTTTATCTTTTATATCCAGTTCTATAATATATGTACATATATGCAAATGAAATGAAAGGGAAAGAGGCAGCAGTCATAGATTATAGCCTGTAATCTACCTTGTACAAATGCTTGGATTTTACCTACTTATCATTAAAATTCCATTTAACTATTTTTTTAGCCTAACTGTAAAATCTTAAAAGGCTTTTGTTTGTCGTCCCATTTTTCTTAGCTGTAAGTCCATGTGATAATAACCAATGCCAAAATGGAGGTGTATGTGTTCCTGACTCACAGAGTTGTAGTTCCTACTCGTGTCTCTGTACTGGATGCTCAGCAGGACCATTCTGTAATATTGGTAAGTCTGATTTTAATATTCTAGAGTGTGTATTAAACATGTCACCTGTGAGCCCAGAAACTGAATTGGCTTTCTTTGGTATGTACTTGTTGTAAGTTGTAACAAATACTGAATAAACGCAATTATTGAAACGTGTTCATTTTATGAGTATGTACATACTGTCACTCAAATCCTGTGTGTGGACAAAGAAAATTCTAAAAACACAGGTGAGTTGGTGAGGCGACATGTCTTTCATTGAAGAGCGAATTTGAAAATGTTATTGCAACGTTCAGTTTTAAAGTTGACGATAAATGTAGTTTACTTTAGAGTTGATGGAAAAAGTAAGTGTTGGGATAAAGGGTAACAATGACATGTAATAAAAATATTTACACTCTGGTTTTTTGTCATGAAATATGAGGAAACTTTTCATGCCCTTTCCCTTTAGAATTTAATCCTTGTAGTCGAGCTCCTTGCCAGAATGGGGGAATTTGTACTAACATAGCAGAATCATGCGCAAGTTATGCATGTGAATGTGTTGGTTGCTTTACGGGCTACAACTGCCAAACTCGTAAGTATATTATGTATGACATCAGCAAACAATCACATAAATATGTTCGTACCGTCTGTCATAACATTCTTTGTTTAGTAAATGTTCATTTAACAACAAAATGCATGTATGTTAGTAAATTTAGTGAGTTATCTTTGTTATTCACCAAGTAAGCACATTACCATGCACTGAATAATTCCGATTAGCTAGAAATGTGAATTCGTATATACTAGGCAGATGCTTCGTAAATGTTGATGGGTTAATACAAAAATCCCATACACGAATAAAAAATACTAAAGTATAAAAATGCAATGGCAAAATTTAAGGAAGTTTATCAATATTTTAAATTGAAGAGAGCAATCAAAAGGTGTGCATCAGGCAAGGATTGAAAAATAAATTCTTGGATAGGATATATTTATACAAGTATAAAGTATTTACACTGAGACTGAAATGTTTTCAGTAATTTTACTCAGAATGAGGGGTAGTACAGTGAAATCAACATTTTTGATATGAAATCATTTTTTGTTTCGGTAGGGCAATAATGAGATGTAAAATTCCCCTTTTGCGTTTTAATATTTTTGCCAACTGTGATTTTAGCTTATTGGCTTATTGTTGCCTTCTTCGTTGTAGTCATCCCTGATCCTTGCCAACAAACACCTTGCTTGAATGGAGGTATCTGCTCTAGACTTCCTGGTACTTGCTTTGGTTACACATGTCAATGCCAATCTGGCTTTGGAGGTGTCATATGTGAAAACAGTAAGTATTTGATTCCATTAACTTCTTACATGAACCTGCTGATAACCGTTGCTGCTATTAAAGTTAAAAGGTGTACTGAAAGTTTGAATATCAGATGGGAAATTACATTATTCAATTTGTTGTGTTTTAATATAGACCTTTGGTGATAGAAGACCTTGATACAGTATTGAATGATGACTAACCTGTGACCAATAGCCTACTTCCCCTTCGTGCATCAGTAGGGATTGTGACTTCAATCCTCTTTAAAGATTAAAACCTTAACAGATCACTTCACTAGTTTACCTTTAAAAGTATGTTAGTCCCAGAACACATTTCCTGGACATGAAGAGCATTATCGTTTTTCCTGATAGGCCAGCATGTTTGCCTGAACAAAATCATTCCCAAGCACAGAGACCACATGCACTTGCTCTAAGGCTAACCTTCCTTTCTATGATAAGCTAACATGTGAGGTTCAATTGGTGAGCAGTCACTATTTATTCCTGAACATTTACAGCATTATCTTGCTTTCGTTCAAAAAGTACTCTATCGTGACCTACACCAGTACCACTTAAAGGGATTTTTTCTCTATAAATACAGGGGCTTTGTTCTTTTGCATTGTATTAGATCACGTACCAAGGTGAAATCAATCAGTATTACTGTTTTTTTGTAAAACCTAGATCGTATACGAATAGTAATTGCCTTTTGTATTCCATTTGTAGCTGTGGTTGTTTTGACCAACCCATGTAGCAGTTTTCCTTGTCAAAACGATGGTTGTTGTGTAAATCTGGGAGGAAACACCTACAAGTGCATCTGCAGACGTGGATATACTGGAATTCAGTGTGCTGATATTACAGGTAAATTTCCATACAGCCTTTGTTATATCTTAATGTATGCATACCTATATGTACCCTTTTGTCAATTTGTGGATTTTCTAAGGTCTAGGCGTCTTCTTCTATACATAGTTTGTACTAAGTTCCAGAACTTGAAAATGTTCATCGTTCATTCATATTTATATTACTATAGATAGGCATGAACGGGTCTTCAGCTTATTCTACGCCCCCTTGGTTTGATAGTACATGTATACATATCTATATATATCTATCTATCTATATATATATATATATATATATATATATATATATATATATATATATATATATATATATATATATATATATATATATATATATATATATATCAATATCTCTATCTATATATATATATCAATATCTATATCTATATATATATATATATGGGGTGATAATGTCACGTGCAAGCAAACAAGAGGGAGTTCGCACTTAATCAATTCACATAATGTAAGCTTTATGTTAAAATTGATTTAAACAGCATTTGCCTTCTGGGTACTCTGATGGTGTGAGTACACTTGACACACACGCCATAAACCTTTCTCTCCGTTTTTAAGAAATATAATGTATTGACTAGACCATCTTTATTTATGGAAATTATATTTCAATTATGCCACTTTACAGAGGAAAAGTCATTCTTAAAAATGGTTGTGTAAGATTCTGGATATTTATTTCTATGCAACATCATTCAGGTTTTGAAGTCTGAAGGAATGTTTATACAGGAGGAAGTGGCCCCCTACTTTCAGAACCTCATTCCGTAAAGCAAGTAAAAGTTAATTTTCTTTTTACAACAGCAAATATTGTTGCTGGTGGCAACTCCTGCATCAACAATCCCTGTGGCAATGGAGGAACATGTTATAACAGTTACAACAGTAATAGTGGAAACACTGTATTCACACCCCAGTATACCTGTGTTTGTGCCCCAGGATTTGCAGGAAGTAACTGTAACTTTCCATTAGGTATGTACACTGATATTTTTCTCTCAAAGTATCTTGGAGGTATAGAGAAGACTTTCACACAAGCAGGGGCGTCACTACTGGGGGTGCTACACCTCCCAGGAATTTTCAAAGTGTCGTCCGTCGGGAAAATTTTGGCGGCTGTCGGGAAGAAAATGCCTCTCTCTTTTGCAGTTCCCTGACTGGAGAAAAACTTTATTTGGGGCTACAGAAATGTCGGGAACGTCTATGATCACTATACAGTTTATCTTAAAGCAAACAGGATGGGGTGAAAATATAGGCGTACGGGAAGACATTTCACGGGGGGGGGGGGGCTGAGGGTGTTTGCCCTGAAAATTTTGCAAATTGCCCTGATTTTCCCCTTTTACCACGATAGCACTCAGGACGGGTATGGATGTCTCCCCCCCCCCCACCTACAAACTAAAAAAATATTGTTTCGGGAGTCTTGGCTTATACTTGTACTTGGTTCGCTTATGATAAACTTACATCGTATACTCCGTATATTCAACAGAATGCGTTGTGCAACTGATAAGCATTTTGCCCTGTTGGCAAATGCCGCTGCCTGCTGCACTGCCCACTGCAATGCCCCTTGCCCTGAAAATACAAATGTCAGTGCCCTGAAATAAGCATTTTCCCTGCTCTGGGAGGGCTGCATCCCCAGACCCCCCCCCCGCCTCGTACGCCTATGGGTGAAAATATTGCTTTGGGTACATTAAGCAGAGATTTAACCCCTACCGGGCTCACTTCATTGTCTTTTGAAGAAACTCATCTGTAGGGAAAAAAGAAGTACCGTATTGCATAATTGTTTGTCATAAAATAGACACTACCTCTGACACTGTGAAACAAACTCTCATGGGAATGCATTTATGTATGGTATGCAACTCAACCTGACTGCTCGTCGGGGATGGGAGCGTCGGGTCGCAGTCCGACTGTAGGTTAAGATACCCACAACACATTGCCGAGGTGGATAATTGTATATATTCAAAAGTCTCTCTACTGTTCATAAGTCACACATGGGGGCGAGCACATTGAGCCGTCCCTGATTTTGCAAATGTTTTGTCATTGAACAATTCATTAAAAGATGAGCTAGTTGTCTACTAGTCGATGACAGCTGTACACTGCCTAGGCCTTACTGAACGGCGACGATCCTCCCTTTTTTCCAGACATCACTCCGAATACCAAAAAGTTTGGTATTTCCGATGAAGTCGAAGAAGACTGTCGGATCACAATTGGGACCAAAACTCAGGCCGAGAACAAAATTTACCACGATCTGACCCTTCTGCCACGCACCTGGTGTTCACTGTAGAGTAACATTCGGGTCGGTGCAGTATGCACTGATTTTCCACTAACAAAAATCTTGAAGTCGGGAGCGTTCGCGTTTGCTGTAGACATGAAAGTTTGTACATTTTTTATTCCGACCATTGCGAGAGAAATTGTCTTTTCCGACTAATTCTGTAGATACAGTGCCTATAAAGACATTACCAAATGTTCTTGAAAATGTTCATTATCGGCGCGCTTTGTGCGCATCCTTCTAGTGCACTAGCCGTATGACTAGTAATTCGGAATGTGTCTTGGATTATTGCAAAATCCCCTGCAACCTTTGTAATCCTAGTTGCCTGCCCCCCCCCCCAACCACCTGCGTCATTAAGAAATCGAATGGCCGTTAGTCGATCACAGCTATTATGAAATCAAAGGGCAAGCTGCAATTTTAAAGGTTTTAGGGAGTATTCAGTGTTATTTGTACACATATAATTGCTATGTAAATGAAGGCAAACAACCAAAATGTCCGTAAAAGTGTTCTTTTTGGCACGCTTTGGGCGAAATCAGCTCCTCTCTTATTATCCTTTTATTTTACTTTACATCGAACATCCTAATATAATTATTGCAAAACTCCCCCAAAACTCTGCCATCCTCCCTACCATCAATCCTGATGCATCTTAAAGAAATTAACCAGAGGTTAGTCTAAATTACAACATTTTTGAAAGAGAAAGACAGACTGAGATTTCCTGGTCTGCTTAGTGCGTATTCAATGTCATTTACAGGCAGTTCATTCATTCTCGTGAACTTAATTATGTAAATGTTCCAGAACTTTCTGGGCTTTGCTCTCTGATACCCTACAGAGGGATACAACTGAAACGGGCCCTTTAAGGAGGACAACTGTGTCCCACGTTGAAGAGGATCTTATGCTTCTACCGTAGAAGAAGTACCTTGGAGCTTCTACTTCGAAACCATGTTTAAGTCGTCCTTACTGTTGTAGCAAACAAATGAAACTGGTTACGCTGAGGTCAAATTGATATAACAATACGTTAAACTGTGTTTTTTTTTTTTTGCGTCTCTTGTCCACGAGTTAGATTTAAAGTTCCATTGTGTAATTTTTGCAAAGATAACCTAACGAGGATTATGAGCAGTAGTAAATTTAGGAGGTCACGGGCGCATGGCCTCCCTCACTGATCGCGATTGTTTGTTTTTTTTTTTTGTTTTTTTGTTTTTTGTTTTTTTTTATTTAGGTACTTTAAATACGTGAGTTTTTGAACAAAAAGTACCGGTAGCACAAGATTGTATGTAAGGATATCTAGTTTTTTCAAATTTTCAAAGAGTAATTGTAATACGCAACTAAAAGTTAGGGAATGAACTTACTGGATATCACATCTACTCGTATTAAACTGGAGAAAACCTTTGATGCACAACGCAAAATAAGTAGTGAACCTCAATAAATTTTATACCTTCTGATGTTCAAACTAGGATCAATGGGAGTTTTCCGGCCAAAATCTGACGGGGCTCTCACTTAATGACCAGTAGCTATTGAATTTATAAAAATAGGGATTGGTTGTAGCGCACGGCTCAAATAATTGTAAACACTGCACAAAATAGCCAATAATAATAGAAGTTTGAAGTGATTGTAAAGAATAGCGAAAATTAAATTTGCTTCCACGGGCATACAGGTTCTGGAATTATAGTAAAAACGATAACAATACCTACATCAAAATAATAAGAGATGTTCAATGGATTCAACAGTAACTGTTATCAAACAAATAAAATAATGGGGAGTGGGAGAAGGGTAGGCGGTGCCACTATCTGACGTTACACTCAGTGGGTGAACTTAGCCTAATGTTTTAAGGAAAGGCCCGATATCATCGTTCGTGATTTCAAGCGGAAGATTAATTGGCTCTTTTACTTTGCCGTGTATGAATAATTTGAATGGTTGGTTCTTATGACCAAACTAGTCCGGTTTCTGCTGTTATACTCATAATAATGGCGCAGCTTTGTGTGTAGCAAGCCGTCGTTCGCGGCATGGGTTTAAAAATTCGTAATTGCTTGTAACAGAGCATCAACTAAAATATCGTCTGAATATAGTTCAGTGTTTTCCCCAGAACTCGTAAACCTTGATTTTACAAGGAAATCTATCAGATTTCTTTGACCTTTTGTAGGCAATGATAGGTGGTTGGGGGAATAGTTTGGATAACTGTGGGTTTTCACTGATAAGATGCCAGCTTTTAGTTAAGGCATGTTTAATATGAAGCGTTTTTACTTGCGGGGTGTAAACAAGTTTAAAAACCAAAGGAGGCACTTTTGCTTTTGTCTTCTCAGTTATAAGGGTTTTCCGGTCAGCGTAGGCCACATTGCTGGTGGCGCTGTTAATTTCCTGTTTGGGTAATTTCTTAAAAGCAATTTATGTGTGAAGGAGTTACATTTCTCCAGGAAGTTATTTCGTTATCGCACAGGCGGGCGTATCTGAGTACTTCGCCTTTAATGAAGCCTTTGAAGGTAGCTAGGGGAAGTGCAGAGTTCCGATCTAGCTATTGATAGCCTTCAGTTGGCTTAGTGAAGATTTTAGTGTCAAGGAGGCCACCCGCGCGCAAACGCTCGCCTTTAAATATTTGAATATCGAGATGCGTCACTTCCGTTTTAGAAGCATCCACTGTGAACTTGAATTGTTCGTGTTCTCCGTTCAATGGGGCCACTAGGTTTGGGAGTTCCTCAGGTATGCCCTTGTACAATAAAAGGTTGTCATCCCGGTAGCGAAGCCATTTAATAATATTGAAATCTGTTGGTATAATGCGATTTTCTAGGTGATGCATGACAATATCGCAGATTTGAGGGGGGGGGGGGAGTTGGCTTCCAATTGCGCATCCAATTTTTTGTAGGAAAAATTGGCCATTAAATTCAAAACACTTTCTCGTAAGAATTAGTTTGACGAAATTACGCATGGAACGAAGGGGGTGATATTTTTCCAATATTGTAATAGCATAGCGGGGCTTCCGCATGTGCTTTTGAAATCCAAGGCTTACTCTTGCGGAGTGTTTGTGTACATTGATACTACATCTAGGGTAGCGAGTAAGAAATTTTGTGATAGGGGGTGTAGCTTCCAAGATTTTGAGAATGTGATTCGTGTATTTCAGGTAGGTTGATTGTCTTATGACAATTGGAAGCAAGAAATAATCCACAGATTCAGAGATTTTTTCGTGGGGGATCCGTTGCCGCTTATTATCGGATGGCTGACAAACTTTGTGTCGGGGGGGGGGGGGTGTTTTATGTACCTTCGGGAGGAAATATATGACCGGGGTTCGGATCTTGTGGTTATTAGGTTTGAGGTAATTGAATGTCTCCCCATCAGCTTTCCTGTTTGAAACATGCCTCGAAGGGTTTAAAAAAAACATAGTTTTAGTTTCAGATGTAATGTTATCCTCTAATTTATGGTAATGATGACTCTTCAATTGCCTTTTAATTTCGGCCTTGTAGTCATTTCAATTAAGAATTGCTATACCCCTTGTCAAAGGGTTTAAACACAATCGTGCAGTATTTGGCTAATTTTCCGTAGCGCGATTTATTCAGCCTTCGACGTATTGCTCTTGGCATTTTTTATCGGTATTTTGGCTATTTCTTTTTCGTATCCTCAAGATAGTCTTCTAGGTCCCGACTGCATGTCACTTGTGGCAACCAGGTAAAGGGTAGGTGGAACTTAGTGAGAGATCTTTGCTTTTTGTCTTGCATTTCGTAGCTAATTCTCATTTTTCTAGTTAAGATTTTTAGGGACTTGAGAATTTCGGTACGTTTAGATTTCTGGGGGGTTGTTATAAATTTTAGTCCTTTACCCAACGCAATTATCTCTATATCTGACAGAGTCCTATCAGAGAGGTTCTTGACGTATTTAAGGGATTCTTTCGCCTTTCCAGTTAGGTTGTAGGGCATTAAATTGACTACGTATAGTCGTTAATTTCCTATGTCGGGTATGGCATCTTTTCAAGTCTTTATTGATTTTAACAGACCGGGTAAATTTACATCTTTTTTATTATTTTTAGACGGGGTTGGAGGAGAACTATCCCTAGAAAAACAGACACTGGAGACAGAAGCTTGTTACAGGATGAAGTAGACTACTCTTTCTGAGTCTGGTGGTGCCCTTAAAAGAGTCTTTGGGGTTGTTGACTTTTGATAGCCGGGTTTCGCCTCTACCCTTTTTAAGGGTGGTGACGCTTTTCTGCCTTTTTCTGTCTGTGGCTTACTCTGTCCTCTCGCCGCTTGGAAGACCGCTTCAGTAGAAGTTAAAGTAGATTCTTAGCCTCTGTACCCTCTGTTGTATTTTCGAGGTCGGAGTTGGCTTTCTCTTCCTTTACCTGGAATTGTTCCTTCAGCTTTTTTGCCTGGCGGGAGAGCTCCTGACGCCAAGCTTGCCCAAGCCTCTTGCCTGCTCTCTGTAGGTGAGAGTCCCCAAAATCTCTCAACTCCTCGGAAGAGGCCAAAGACCCAGGCAGCTTGGGGAGGTTTCTTTGAACCTGTTTGTGCTTGGGGATATTGCCGTTTTTAAGTTGATGGTCTAGCTCTTGATCTCCGATGTTAGGCTGATAAGGGTGGCTTAATCTTGGTGAGAGCGGCTGAATGAGATTTAACCTTTTGAAGGTGTCGTTCTCGAGACGTATCCTTTCTGACTTCTTTCTTGATGGGCTCTTCTGTCCGGGTTATATACGAGATTCTTCGTCTGAGGAACCTTGGAGTACGGGAGAGAGAGGAATATCCGGTATTAGGCTATCCATTAAACTGACGCCGGAGAAGTTGCTCGAGTGACTACTTAATCCTCCTTCCGGGCGTACCAGAAAATACCCTGGATTCTGTAATCTGATTGTTACTTTTAGAATTTGCCAAGACCTCCTTAGGGACACAAGTACAGTCTTATGGGAGTTTTTGCTAGTTTTGAAAGTTTTCTTCTCGACTTATTTCGTTTCAAATTTCTCCCTTTCGGTGAGAACAGGACTTGAAAGAATGTCCTTTCATATACGCCAGAGATTCCACGAAGGAATGGCAATGTGATTTCAGTATAGGTTTGATAATGGTTTAAATTAATGAACAAAAGTACCATTTGTTGTTACAACTTAGGGATCACCATACGGATTATGAAGGTATTGCACTTTACATATAACTGAGGCATATGCTTAATTATTTTGTATTTTAACGTCTTCGTGTTGGTAATTGCATTTGAATCCCAATATTGTAATAGATAATTAAATCTGATCGAAAATGTATGTATCATTTAACAAAGTCTAATTGCAATTAAAAAGAACGATTAAGAAAAAAAAACTTAGGGATGATTACGGTGTTTGGCTTCAGATGAAACGAAGCACCGACTGAATACCGCAGCTACTAGTATAACGATGACTATAACGATAAGGGTGGGGAGGTAATTGCCTAGCTTGGCTCAGTGCAGGTAAAGGTATACGGAAGACAGATACTGGCATGAAAGCTTGCAACTGTTGCATATCAAGGTCATCAATTAAAGCGACACCCATTTCATACTAGTGCCGCAGTATTAAAATGGGAACATGATTGCAAAGTATGTTTCAAACAACGTTCAAAAATCACTGTATTTAATATTATCTGCGTTAAAGTTTAAGATATTTTGTTTTAAATGATGCAAAGTAAGAAGCTGGTCACTGAGACCATAGCTACTGGGAGGGTATTAAATTTTGAATTGATTGATTGATTGATGTGCGTGTGGAAACGCTATTAAAATCATCCATTACTGAAGGTCACATCGATCGCGACTTTCAGATACTACATTTCGGTAGTAATAGATTCTGTGTCATTCTTCATGAAATGCCTTTTCGTCCGGGTTAAGCGTTGGCTTTAACATCTCCACCTTTTGCTCGAAACTATCAAAATTTTGTTTCTAGAAAACATTGCATAAGCCAAATGTGGTTTAATATAAAGCCCTGAAGAGTATGTATGGAATTTGAATATTATTTACATGTAACATGTACTTTTAAGACCTGCATTGTCGTTTTTCGTAATTTTCAGCAAGTTTACCACAATTTGATGTTTGCACCTCATCGGGTGTGGTGTGTCTTAATGGTGGCACTTGTAGAAACACCTATTGCAGTTTCTCCGGTGACTCAGGTACATTCTGTGAGTGTGGAATTGGATTCTATGGAGAAAGATGCCAAATAGTTGGTTAGTAGTTTTTCTTTTTATGTAAGGGTAGTTTTTAGAGTTTGATTAAGCGTATACTTTTTCATTGCACCCTAGATATGATATTACATACTTTAAATGGGTTTATTCTGTTAGCCTTACCATTATTCGAACTCTAATACCTCTTGCGTGTCATATACAGGCTGTATCATCAACAAAACTAATAAGTTTCCTTGGAGTACAAAATACTTTTCCCCAAAAGAGTATGCATTAAAACTGCAGATAAACACAACTATACATATATGTATAAATATATATACAGAAGCTTTTCAAATGTTGCAGGGAATTTCCTTCCCTGTGAACAATTTTGGGAGTGATTTTTTTAGAAGAAAAAGAGGGACCGTCCTTTTAATAACATCGTTGCTAATCTAAAATGCACTCTCATATTAGAGTTGACAAAACTTAAAAGGGTATGAATGACCATTGGGTAATTATAGATGAAGTGATAGCCATACGTCTGAAATATGCAAAACTAAAAGTTACCATGCAGTTCCCGCTAAACAAGTATGTTTATGGCCATGGCCTCACAGATAGCTCACCCATGCATATAAAGACCACCACATGACCACGTAGGTTAATTCCAAACGCCAGAAGTGCTAATGGACCAACCATACCAAAGTTATGTCACGATGATAAATGCACATGCAAAACACACACTGCATGAATCTTTAAGACACAAAGTAACATTTGGTTATTTATAAATGACCCCAATCTGACCAGACGATGACCTTCAAATCAAATCAGAGAGGTTTTACTGTCCATCAAGCAAGACCTTCCTGGTTATCCGGTTGCTAGTCATTTCAAACCTCGTCAGTTTATTTGATACAGGAATTGATGGTCACGGCAGCGATATCATTCATTCACCATCCTCCCGCCCGTTTTTGTCGCCTTAACATTATCGCGATATACAGATTTTCCCATAATTGTTGGTTCAGTGATATATATATATATATATATATATATATATATATACATATATGTACGGTAGTATTGGTGTGACTGCGACTTTTTCTTATACATATATTTATGCGAGTGTGTACTTGAGCAATATAACAAAAACGTCAATTGTGGCAGTTTTCAAACCCGGTGTGTAAATGTCCTATATAAGAAGTCCCACTTGGGTTTGGATGGAGGGGTCAAAGTCACTTTGAGTTAAACACGTGGAAAATGATAATATATATATATATATATATATACATATATATATATATATATAAATATGTATATATATATAATTCTAGGTTCCGGGTATTGGCAAATCGATATAAACAACAAAGTACTCCAAAATAATACAATAGTTGCCAACATGATATTGTAAATTGAGTGAAAAAACACTTTATATTTCCATGGCCCCTACCATCTTCCTCAGAAACGGTAGAACAAAACTTAAAAGATACTCCTGAAAATGTAGCACGAACAAGTGTAGATTCTTATTTAACAATTATGTGGGAATTATGTGGGGGAGACCAAATCCAAGTTAAGACTACGCAGAAACAACCATAGGCTGTCGATCCGTAACCATAGTAACCAGTCTGGGTATCCAGTGGCTAATCATTACAATCTAAGGGACCACTCGATAACAGACTTAAGTTGTGTTATACTGCAAGGTAACTTCAGCTCCACGAAAGAAAGTAAAATCTACGAGCAGAAATGGGCACGTTAAATAAGAATCTACACTTGTGCGTCTACATTTTCAGCGGTATCTTTTAAGTTTCGTTCTATCGCTTCTGAGGAAGATGGTAGGGGCCATCGAAATATAAAGTGTTTTTTTCACTCAGTTTACAACATCATGTTGGCAACTATTGTATTATTTTGGAGTACTTTATAAATATATATATATATATATATATATATATATATATATAACAAATATAGCACACACTTGGCGAAACATATCCAAATTTTCGGACCACAACGGGCCCTTCTTCGAGTTGCAATGAAAATAAAAAAGCAGACTGAACAACTACATGAAGTAGGCCTAACGAACACGAAGATAACAAAAATAAAGCGAAAAGCCTCAAGCCAAGGAGAAAGTAAAAGAAAAGGCCAAGGGATTAAATGGGTCAGCGAAAAACTACAAAGGCCTATTTAGTGCGTACACGGGACTTGCGGGCCTGAACGCGGAAACCATCATCGATGTTAAGCCCCTTAGGGTAAACAGTATCCAGCTTCCAAATCCATCGTGTTTCAACATTGCGAAGGTCGGTCTCGCTTGAAAGGACCTCTAAAATAGTAAACGAAAATTTATTGGGGGAATGAAAACCACGGTGTTCGTACAATCGCCAGCAATCATTAAGGTGCGTTCACACCAAAGCCGAAATCTGCTGCGTTTTGCGGGCGGGACGCGAAATTTGTTATCTCAGAACGAATGGGGGGATTTTCTTAACTTTTTTTGAAATATAATTGCCCCTATTCGTCCTGGGAAAAAATTTTTGCGTCCCGCCCGCAAAACGCAGCAGATTTCGGTTTTGGTGTGAACGCACCTTAACGCTGTCTTCCTGAGTTTGAATACAGCCGCAGTGAAGACTTGTGTTGATTAAGGCGAGTACGAAGTTAAACCGTTGAGCCCACATATTGTAAATTGCGAGTCAGGCAGAAAATGCAATAAATACAAAAAGACGACCTGCAAGTCCCCTCTGGCTTTTAAGCGAAATAATTTGCCTTTCTCTTTACTACGAATGGAAACTGTGCTTACCAGGGTTTACAGGCTTGGTTAAAGTCTAAAGTTTCACTAACCTGGGTTTTAAGTTTGGCACGTACAAGTTTCGTCCTAAGGTTAGGGGGGATTGCGGAAACCTACAACAGGCAAGTCGGGGACTGCCTCAAGCATTAGCTCAGACTGATGCAAAAGCAGTTGGTATTTTTTTAAAATGGCAGAAATATCAGGCAGCCCGGGATGGAAAGTAGTAACAAGGAGGACCCTATCCCTTACAGCTTTTTTATTTTCATTGTAACTCGAAGAAGGGCCCACTGTGGTCCGAAAACTTGGATATGTTTCGCCAAGTGTGTGCTATATTTATTATTTATTGTTGGAGTGATGCTCTTTTAAATGAAGTATATATATATATATATATATATATATATATATATATATATATATATATATATATATATATATATATATATATATATATGTCAAACAGAAAAGTATGCAGGCAGGTCAGGTAAGATATCTTGTAAAAATATTTACATCATTTGTACCCTTGTCTATCTTTCCTCCAATTAGATGTAAACCCATGTCAAAGCAATCCCTGCAGAAATGATGGTCAGTGCACCCCTTTCAACAAGTATTTTGTCTGCCAGTGTCAAGCAACATTTTCAGGGCCAACGTGTGAAGTTCAAGGAGGTATGTCATTTTTAAACTCCAAATAGTTCAGATGCTTCTGTTGGTACAGATGGTCCATGCAATGCACATCTTTTGCCATAGGCACATATCTTCACTTTGCTGTCGAAAACGACCAAATAGGGAGAGGATCGAAGAAACGTCATCAGGTTATTATTATCAGTTAGCCCGTGATAATGTTTCCTCTTCCATTTTGTCCTATTGACTAGTGACAATATGAGATATTGTCTAAATAAATGACCAATACAAATGGATGGAACAATAATATTCTGCGATATGCAAGATATGTGCCTTGTAGTAAAGCTTGGCTAGAGGAATGGAAAAAAGAAAAGAACAAAATCAGAAATAATGGGGAAAGCGTTCAAAATAAAACGGTTCATAAAAACATAGGAAAAATGAACAAAGAAATCATACAAGTTCCAGTGTTTTAGACCTAGAGGGTGGAGTCAGTTATACATAATTGTTATTTCGCTGTATCACAATAGAACGTGTAATTAATGCAATTGATAAACCAAAACTGACAAAAGTGACTTCTTCTTCAAATAAGCAAAGTTGAATTTTGTTTCAAATTTTAAGTGTAGGAGCTTTTGCTGGCACCATTACTTACATAAAATATACCATTACAATTAGAGTCACCCTATAACCAGAGTGTCAAATATCATAGAGGAAATGTAATAGGCCAGATTATTTAAACAAGGTCTTTCACTCATAATTTAACATATTTTTTCTTTCAAAGAATTCAGCGGTGAAACGCCAGTGCTTGATGTTTTTTGTAAACTGATTTGTACAGCTTCAGGATTTCTGTCTCAACCCTTAATTGAATCCCGAGATGTAATTTAGTGACGAAGACTGCACAATTTGTTGAGTGACATACCATTAAATGGCAGACCTTAACTGTTCATCTGCATATATAGTATAACTTGGGTTTATTTTTCGCATAATTTTCAATAAGTGCACTTCATGCAAAGCTTCCTTATTAAAGGAGAATTAAATACCTGACTTTGGTTACTCTGTCATGTTGACGTTTGATTTTTTATGAAAAAGTTAACATGATAATCTTACGGACAACGACAAAGTAAATTTTGAAGAACATAAACTATTGTCATGCTTTTGTTTAATATTTTTACGCTCTACTTAGATTGCAATTTCTAATTAAAAACCTGTCAACTGTAAATGAGGAGTGTTTAGCTTGTTAATTTACGCCTTTTTAAAGCTTGTTTCCAGTATTTACCAGCATTTAATGTACAGCGTTGTCCTTTACATTTTTACATCTTTCTAGGAGATGTCACGAATCCGGTAATTCTTAACTGTCCCACTCAGACGATCCAAGTTACCGCTACTGGTAACAACAACTTTGCTGCAGTTGGTTGGCCAGCACTTCAAGTTACTGATGATAGTGGTCACGTTGACTTGATTAGTTCAAATGGAGCTCCTGGAAATTATCCGATTGGTTCAACAAATATTATATATATTTATGGCGACGCAGCAGGAAATAGAGCCACTTGCTCTTTTTTTGTAAACGTCAGTCCAGGTGAGAGGAAGCAGAAGCAATCGGATTATTTCATGTCATTTGTGATAAATCATGGCATAAATATAAAATGACCTTGGGGCGTACACATAAATAGTGTGGAAGACAATGGATAAGAAAACTCACAGGGGCTTACGGGATAATAACATGAACTGAAAAAACCCTGGTAATTACAGATAGAAAGAAGGTAACACTGACACAGAAAAAAAAAACACGCAGGCTTGTCACCTATGATCCCCTCTTTAACCCCACATGTTCTCCGTGAAAGAAAAATAGCAATAATTATTGCATACGGCAAGGAGGATAAAGAGAGTCGAAAGCTACTAAACTAAAAGCTTCTGATTATTGTTTACCTCTAAGTGTAGAACAATTCTTCAATGTAATGATTGTTCCGGTGACTTTCCGTCAGATTTTCCAAAATATTAGGAATAGCCTCAATTTCCTGACGAGGACGAGGTAAAAACCTTGCATGATATTAGGAAAAGTTCAGGAACTGACTGCTAGGACTACTTTTGCATTTTTATTTAATAACTGGCTGTTTTACAATTGATTCAAGCTAGCTGCTTAGATCAGAATTATCAAATTTTTAACACCATGTTATCATGCATACGTAGTAGATATGGGAATACATGGGCGCTTTACTGGTCTGTAAAATAATTGGTTCAGTGGTAGAAGCTGAATAGGTAATATGAATGATTTCTATTCAAAATGAAGGTCTGAGCAGCTTAATAGCAGCTGAATAGGTAATATGAATGATGTCTATTCAAAATGAAGGTCTGAGCAGCTTAATTTTAGTGAGCTATTGGAAGGAGACGTTTTGGTCCTCTTACTAAAAACATTGAAATATAACTGTCTTGTTTACGCATTTCTCCCATCAACCTTTTGTATCAGAGCATAGCCAGAGGTGTGATAGTTGTTAAGATTTCCTTTGTTTTCATGATTCAGTACTTACCTCTTTCTACTTTCTCACGCCAGCTTCATTCAATCCTTGCAATCCCAACCCATGTCAGAATGGAGGATTCTGTTCCATCAATGGAAACACTTTTTCCTGCCAGTGTGTTGGTCTGTTTACTGGACAGACATGTACTCAGCGTAAGTATTTCATCGTCTTTATCTTTCTAAAGTTACATTATTCAGCGTTGAAAAGGAGGGGTGCACTTCTTCAAATTAAGTAATTGTATCAATTATATCAGATTTTAAGGACGCCTTATATATAAAACTCAATAATCGAACCCGTTAGGTAAGGTCACTTGATTCAATGGATAAGTGGATTCCAACGAAAGAGAGAAGAATATTTTAATTGAATAACAAATATGTGATTTACCATCATTGATTTTTCCCAACTTTATTGCCTCAACGTTTTACAATAGTGTATTAACTTTGTATGCTTGCTGTGATTATAACATAATTAGTCACATTAATTATAAAGATTTTTAATCTCTAGTAAACCCTGGAGACAGTTGGGAAGGGAATGTGTCCTTCATGCAGGGAGGTGTTATTAGCCAGAGATCCATTGAAAACTTTAATTTATGCTAATCCAATTAGATTGCCCTCAGATTGGAGACTAAATCCTTTAATTGGGGATTATTGAACTAAAGGGCTTTGAATTCCAGTTTGTCTAATATCTAGGCAACCTCATTCATACCTATAGCGACCCCAACAAAAAGGATTATTTGAAACAATGCTTTAATGTCTAGTTAGTTGCCGACAGTTCTGAAATTCAAAACGACTGTTTATTGCTCAGGAAGCTAATCATGCTGACTATAAAACCAATACTCATTATTTATGCAAATGAGCAAAAGAAGTATAAGGCTAAACTTTGCTGTCGGATTTTGACTAATTTCCACATACCCTCGAATTACTTAAAAGGGAAACCCATATTGAGCAAGTTATAGGAAACTAGTCAAGTATGTTGTAAATAGAGTGCAAACGTGTCGAAACCTTCAAATTAATTTACATGTTAAGGACTGGCAATGTTAAGGCAAGGGGCAAATTTCCCGATCTGCTCTTCGAGATGTAGCAGACGACGTACCTCACTTGTACTTAGTTCCTTTCAGCTCTTAAGCCTATTGAATCGTCAAGAACAACACACAAAAGAGATTATTGCCGGCAACTATTAGGGTTCAAAGAAACAGTTTTCGATGGATCTCCAGCAAATAACACCTCCCTGCTTCATGGAATTCATGACGAACTTACATATCACAAAATATATACCATTTGTCATAGACCTTAATAAAATAGCAATGCAAAATGGCTGAATACTTTCATATAAGCACGTATGGGATACTCTTCCTGTGTTTCTTTGAGTTTATTTTCAAAATGAATGAAAAACTTAAATTTCTGTAGGAATTCACTTTTCTCTGGCCTGCTAGCTTTTTCTCATTGTACATATATTGCTCACAATGAACATCATAACATTACATATATACGTACGAAGAAGTGTATACCAAAGCAAAATATATCAATTACATAACATAAACTGGTGGTAAAAAGATTGCTTGATACCAAGAATAAAGACACCTAATTGAATAATTCGAGAATGAATAATATATGTTGTTCAATTAAATGTCCAACTGAAGTTGCAATGAGGGTCGGTCTTATATGATATCGTTGGAAAAGGCATTCAAGGATCCTGTAGAGAAATCTGCACTGGAAATACCGTACTGCACTTTTCTTAGAACACATGAAGGGCATTTGAAAATTAGTATCCCAAAGAACAGAAAGAGATAGAAATTCCGTATTCCAACGGGGCATGGCATATTTGGTTTTCAATGATTTGATTGTAAATAAAACGTAAACAGAGGTTCTTTAACACATTCTGGGTACGACTTCATGCCCATTCTCTTTTGTTTGAACATTATTCTTCCAGACAGTGAGGAGAGCATCAAGAATACCCTAATGAGCGATAATAGAGCACGTGTGAATGCTGTAATTAACTTTAAAAACCTCATAAAATTGAGCAGAGGGAAATTGTTAAAGGCATTTTACATGCATTTAACATTATTACGTTATAAAAAAAATTAACGTTACTTTAATATTTGCAATTATTTGAAATGAATTCATCGACATAAATTTTCCACATGATCTCTAAATCTAAATTGTGACCACGCTGTGTTGGTATGTTATATAAACTTATGTGCATTTACAATATCAATATGCCTCATATTACACTGGTATACCAACGTCTCACCATGCTTCATGAGATAAAAGTCAAAAACGGTTCTCACGAGACTGAAGTCTCTTCTACCCTGTGCGATCCTGGAACCTAATACATATCACCTTCTGTGATGAAATTATATTGGCATCAACAAAATATATCGCACCTGCGTTAAAACATGCATAAGTCATTTCAATATGATGGTTGGTTTGTAAATGTTAATACACTTACCAATGTTTACCAGCAAACTCAGTTTATTTCAATATTCTATTGCAAATATACTGATGTAGTTTCTGAGCAATTATAAAATATATATACTTACATGGTTGAGAACAACTTTGTCAGCTAATGTTGCTCTTTCTTGTAAGATGTGGAGATTTTGTGGAAAAGATATTTGTGTATATTGAGTGAACATATCCTTGAGTCTGACAAACTCGGCGTCAGGCTCTTCAAGAGGTCATGCTCGGTAGGCAGCAAACCCTTTCTTTGTAAATGTTGGTCTGCAAAGATGGGGGCATTCAACCAGGCCCTTGTATACTTTGTCGAAAGAAAAACATTTAAGTAAATTGAAAACTATAGAATCGATACACGTTTTAAAGAAAACAATGTGGCAAGTATTTCACTAGCTTCTTTATAAATTAATTACTTAAAGCTGAAAACACTCAACCAGGCCCTCCCAACTGCCCTGACAGTGCAGTAACTGTAACAACTGTTGGAGGAAGTACGTCAGCTATAGCGACCTATGGTCCTTTTATCTGTAGCGATGCTGAACAAGGTTCGATCACGGCAACTTGCAATCCTGTGTCAGGAACACCATTCAACATTGGAGTGAACAATGTAGTAACGTGTACCTGTACGGATAATGGTGGTCTCCAAAACAGTTGCAACTTCTTTGTGAATGTTGCAGGTAGGTATTTCACTGATGTATGCTTTTTCATTTGAATCCTAAGTGTTTGTTTTTACACTGGAGTTGTGTATCAGTATTACACATATCACAAGTTGTATGGTGAGTAAAACAATAATTTGTACAAGTAAAACGATTAAACATAAGGAAGATTAAGTAAAATGAAAATGTAAATAAAAACATGAAGGAGTAGATCTATGTTTTTGGTTCATGTTGTCATGCATACGTAGTAGATATGAGAATACATGGGCGCTTTACTGGTCTGTAAAATAATTGGTTCAGTGGTAGAAGCTGAATAGGTAATATGAATGATTTCTATTCAAAATGAAGGTCTGAGCAGCTTAATAGCAGCTGAATAGGTAATATGAATGATGTCTATTCAAAATGAAGGTCTGAGCAGCTTAATTTTAGTGAGCTATTGGAAGGAGACGTTTTGGTCCTCTTACTAAAAACATTGAAATATAACTGTCTTGTTTACGCATTTCTCCCATCAACCTTATGTATCAAAGCATAGCCAGAGGTGTGATAGTTGTTAAGATTTCCTTTGTTTTCATGATTCAGTACTTACCTCTTTCTACTTTCTCACGCCAGCTTCATTCAATCCTTGCAATCCCAACCCATGTCAGAATGGAGGATTCTGTTCCATCAATGGAAACACTTTTTCCTGCCAGTGTGTTGGTCTGTTTTCTGGACAGACATGTACTCAGCGTAAGTATTTCATCGTCTTTATCTTTCTAAAGTTACATTATTCAGCGTTGAAAAGGAGGGGTGCACTTCTTCAAATTAAGTAATTACATCAATTATATCAGATTTTAAGGACGCCTTATATATAAAACTCAATAATCGAACCCGTTAGGTAAGGTCACTTGATTCAATGGATAAGTGGATTCCAACGAAAGAGAGAAGAATATTTTAATTGAATAACAAATATGTGATTTACCATCATTGATTTTTCCCAACTTTATTGCCTCAACGTTTTACAATAGTGTATTAACTTTGCATGCTTGCTGTGATTATAACATAATTAGTCACATTAATTATAAAGATTTTTAATCTCTAGTAAACCCTGGAGACAGTTGGGAAGGGAATGTGTCCTTCATGCAGGGAGGTGTTATTAGCCAGAGATCCATTGAAAACTTTAATTTATGCTAATCCAATTAGATTGCCCTCAGATTGGAGACTAAATCCTTTAATTGGGGATTATTGAACTAAAGGGCTTTGAATTCCAGTTTGTCTAATATCTAGGCAACCTCATTCATACCTATAGCGACCCCAACAAAAAGGATTATTTGAAACAATGCTTTAATGTCTAGTTAGTTGCCGACAGTTCTGACATTCAAAACGACTGTTTATTGCTTAGGAAGCTAATTATGCTGACTATAAAACCAATACTCATTATTTATGCAAATGAGCAAAAGAAGTATAAGGCTAAACTTTGCTGTCGGATTTTGACTAATTTCCACATACCCTCGAATTACTTAAAAGGGAAACCCATATTGAGCAAGTTATAGAAAACTAGTCAAGTATGTTGTAAATAGAGTGCAAACGTGTCGAAACCTTCAAATTAATGAAAATGTTAAGGACTTGCAATGTTAAGGCAAGGGGCAAATTTCCCGATCTGCTCTTCGAGATGTAGCAGACGACGTACCTCACTTGTACTTAGTTCCTTTCAGCTCTTAAGCCTATTGAATCGTCAAGAACAACACACAAAAGAGATTATTGCCGGCAACTATTAGGGTTCAAAGAAACAGTTTTCGATGGATCTCCAGCAAATAACACCTCCCTGCTTCATGGAATTCATGACGAACTTACATATCACAAAATATATACCATTTGTCATAGACCTTAATAAAATAGCAATGCACAATGGCTGAATACTTTCATATAAGCACGTATGGGATACTCTTCCTGTGTTTCTTTGAGAGTTTATTTTCAAAATGAATGAAAAACTTAAATTTCTGTAGGAATTCACTTTTCTCTGGCCTGCTAGCTTCTTCTCATTGTACATATATTGCTCACAATGAACATCATAACATTACATATATACGTACGAAGAAGTGTATACCAAAGCAAAATATATCAATTACATAACATAAACTGGTGGTAAAAAGATTGCTTGATACCAAGAATAAAGACACCTAATTGAATAATTCGAGAATGAATAATATATGTTGTTCAATTAAATGTCCAACTGAAGTTGCAATGAGGGTCGGTCTTATATGATATCGTTGGAAAAGGCATTCAAGGATCCTGTAGAGAAATCTGCACTGGAAATACCGTACTGCACTTTTCTTAGAACACATGAATGGCATTCGAAAATTAGTATCCCAAAGAACAGAAAGAGATAGAAATTCCGTATTCCAACGGGGCATGGCATATTTGGTTTTCAATGATTTGATTGTAAATAAAACGTAAACAGAGGTTCTTTAACACATTCTGGGAACGACTTCATGCCCATTCTCTTTTGTTGAACATTATTCTTCCAGACAGTGAGGAGAGCATCAAGAATACCCTAATGAGCGATAATAGAGCACGTGTGAATGCTGTAATTAACTTTAAAAACCTCATAAAATTGAGCAGAGGGAAATTGTTAAAGGCATATTACATGCATTTAACATTATTACGTTATAAAAAAAATTAACGTTACTTTAATATTTGCAATTATTTGAAATGAATTCATCGACATAAATTTTCCACATGATATCTAAATCTAAATTGTGACCACGCTGTGTTGGTATGTTATATAAACTTATGTGCATTTACAATATCAATATGCCTCATATTACACTGGTATACCAACTTCTCACCATGCTTCATGAGATAAAAGTCAAAAACGGTTCCCACGAGACTGAAGTCTCTTCTACCCTGTACGATCCTGGAACCTAATACATATCACCTTCTGTGATGAAATTATATTGGCATCAACAAAATATATCGCACCTGCGTTAAAACATGCATAAGTCATTTCAATATGATGGTTGGTTTGTAAATGTTAATACACTTACCAATGTTTACCAGCAAACTCAGTTTATTTCAATATTCTATTGCAAATATACTGATGTAGTTTCTGAGCAATTATAAAATATATATACTTACATGGTTGAGAACAACTTTGTCAGCTAATGTTGCTCTTTCTTGTAAGATGTGGAGATTTTGTGGAAAAGATATTTGTGTATATTGAGTGAACATATCCTTGAGTCTGACAAACTCGGCGTCAGGCTCTTCAAGAGGTCATGCTCGGTAGGCAGCAAACCCTTTCTTTGTAAATGTTGGTCTGCAAAGATGGGGGCATTCAACCAGGCCCTTGTATACTTTGTCGAAAGAAAAACATTTAAGTAAATTGAAAACTATAGAATCGATACACATTTTAAAGAAAACAATGTGGCAAGTATTTCACTAGCTTCTTTATAAATTAATTACTTAAAGCTGAAAACACTCAACCAGGCCCTCCCAACTGCCCTGACAGTGCAGTAACTGTAACAACTGTTGGAGGAAGTACGTCAGCTATAGCGACCTATGGTCCTTTTATCTGTAGCGATGCTGAACAAGGTTCGATCACGGCAACTTGCAATCCTGTGTCAGGAACACCATTCAACATTGGAGTGAACAATGTAGTAACGTGTACCTGTACGGATAATGGTGGTCTCCAAAACATTTGCAACTTCTTTGTGAATGTTGCAGGTAGGTATTTCACTGATGTATGCTTTTTCATTTGAATCCTAAGTGTTTGTTTTTACACTGGAGTTGTGTATCAGTATTTCACATATCACAAGTTGTATGGTGAGTAAAACCATAATTTGTACAAGTAAAACGATTAAACATAAGGAAGATTAAGTAAAATGAAAATGTAAATAAAAACATGAAGGAGTAGATCTATGTTTTTGGTTCAGTTTCCATGAAGCTATTTTCTTTCGTTTGTCCCTGAAGTCGGACTGTGAAGACACAATGCACCATGTAAACTCTGAATGCCACAAAATGTAGGACCCTTGTTATGGTGCAGGTGCAAAGATGTATGATATTAATTTGCGTTACATTGCAAGTAACAGCCCTCAAACAGGCTCTTTGTAGTCCTTTTGCGGGCTGTAAGATCTGGGTATTAGAACATGAAAACAAAGTTACGTCTAAACGTACTGAAGCATACATTCCACAAATCTTGCAACAAATGCATGAATGTTCCATGCACATCAAGTGATCTTTCCCAAAGTTTATTCTCTGCCAACAAATTATGGGGAGTTTAATTTCTTGACAATGAAAGCGGTTAATTAATTAACCATTCATTCCCGTAAGAGATCAATGCAAGTAAGTGGCTTAGTAGAAATCTACCATCAACACTTTTCAGTGATTTTGCATTTGCCCTCTTAAGGAGATTTTCTCCTTGAAGAATTCTTAGCACTACTGACAGTTATGTCTTAAAATTAAGGTCTCCTTTTGGCAATTTAATATGGTGATGCTTTGATACTCTTGCTGTACAGGCTAGCTATTGGTACATAGATTTGATTTTCATGAACGGTTTTTGTTATGGCTATTTGGTTTTGAAAGACGCTGTGGCATTTTCTTCTTTATTTCTAGTCTCAAAAAGTTTCGTGCATCACCAGTGTTGCTTGTATTGTATAACTGGCATGAAATTTCACCTTGTCAAAGCCTCATTATGTTACCTGTTGAACTCATTTAAATTCCTCAAGGGAAATTCTCTCTTCTTGTTGCCGTTGAAAAATTTCATTTTAGGTCTGTGTTGGATCTTGACTGTATTGTATAACCATTATGCGTGCTTATCTTCCAGAAAGATATTTTTAAAGATTTAATTGATAGTTGTATTTTCCGTGGTTTGATCTTCTCATATGTAAAATGCCTACTAATGACAGCTACACAAATGGAGAGCATTGAAAGTCTTTTCCTTCACAATCGTTTTGTTACCCTTCTCTGTAATTACCATACTCATTCTGTATAATGAATTTTGGATATCGCCGTTTTTCATACGTTACTATAGCATCTGATAAATCTTTTGAATATTCGAACATTGAATCGGTCGTTTGAAGGAGTTTGGTTTCAAGAGCGTTGTCCAAGAGGTTTAGATCCATTATTCAGTGGTTTGGGGATTGCATCTTATGATTTCCAAACTCCCCCAGAGAAGTGAAATCTAGTACCATTTTTGAATAAATCTAAAACTTGTTTGGACCATTTTTAATTCTCCCTCATTTCAGTGGGTGTGAAGTCGTCAATGACCAACAACTGTCGTATGTAGTGTTCTCCTTGCCTCTTTTAACGACTTCCACTTGGATAAAGAAAAGCTTTAGCAAAATATGTTGAATTCTTCGATGCCACTTCTTCCTTTCACTGTAGGCACGTTTTTTACTGTTTTTAGGGATATCCACTTTCTCTATCGCCTGCCATGCTATTTCCATGCAGCAGTGAATATCGTGGATAAGTGAATATCTTCTTTCAGCTGTTCTACCCTTCCCTTTGACAATTTTGCACAATGGTCTTAGATTGTTGTATTTTGTTTTTCAAGTCAATCTAAAAGCGGTATGGAATGCGTTTTAAGGGCTACTCCTAAGTATCTCTAATGTTTGATATCTGACTGAAGTTGCCTTCGTGATGTAGATTAGACTTTGGGCTAGTGATGAGCTGGGATTTGTTGTTTTTTTCCTTTGTGTTTTGGATTTCCCCCATTGTAATATTCGTACGATAGATGAATAAAAAATATATTTAAGAGAATATATCACAATTTTTATTAGGAAACTACGGCGAAAGAGTCATTGAAATTCAAGAAAAGTATAGAGCTTACCTAGGATAAGTATCCTACTTAGATGTCATGTTAAAGCACCCTCCTTTGACATTAACTTCAATAGTTGACTTTGTCACTTGTTACTTTGCAGCTATAAGCACAAATCCATGTGCTGTCAGTACTTGCCAGAACGGTGGAATATGCCTACCGAATGTTGCAACATTTACATTTCAATGCGTGTCAGGTTTTACTGGTCAGCTTTGCCAAGATGGTATCTTGTATTAAAGCATACCTGATATCTTTAAGATTCACAATATAAACCTGAAATCAACAAATTGCACATGCAAGTATCATTTCATACTGAAAGAGCTCCTTTTTGAACATGAAGTGTCAATGTACTTCAGTATTTAGTAAGTTTGTAATGTCATAGAGGTGTATACATTCAGGTCTTTCAATATTGAAAATATAATGCTGAATCAATACTTTTGTTGTCGTACACTTTCACCGCTGTCGTACGCTTGTGACAGGGGTAAGACTCACAGTCTAACAATGTGTTTTATGGTACAAATTACACCCAGTTTCAAAAGAAATGGGGCGTTCCCACATTTTCTTGAACATTAGAGGCACAGAGTGTAAATGAAAGCTGTTTTGTAGTATATTTCCGTGCTTAGTAAAACTCTTCAACAAAAGGCAGTTAAGCTTGCCCCCAGTTCATGGATTAATAAAATTTCAGTAGCTGGATTTAGTTCTGTTTATCGATTTTGTCTTGTCGTCAAGAAATTTTACCAATTCATTTCGCAAATAATTTTGATACAGCTTGCTAATCTAAATCTTGTAAAACCTCATTGCCTAAGTCGAGCATACGGTAGCATGAAAAGCCACTGAATATTGCCTACTAAATAGTGCATGTCTTGGAGAGGAGCAAGACTGGTTGAGTTTGATGTGTAGTAAACTCAAAGCACCCCTTCACATTTATTTTGTTAGCTGTAAATTTATCACTTTAGGTATGGAGTCCACTTCTTTACTAATGTTCTGAGTTATCTTAGATCTTTTTGCTATGCTAATGAATATTAAATTTTAAACATTGAGCTAGGATCGACTCGCATCTGCTACGGGGAATAATAAAGAGATCATAAAGGTTTTTCTCCTTACCTTGGGGAAGAGCTAAAATGCTTTCCTATGCTAACATAGGTTTGATGAGTATGAGGGCTGTAGACTTTGCCAAATACTGATTTTCTGCCCTTTTTCAGTGAGCATTGATTATATTGATGGGTTCAATAGCAATGATTGTATTGGAGGGTTTAGTACTGGCAGAGGCATTATTAGCTGTGAATATTACCATTTTAATAAAGATTAGAAGAAATACTCGCGTAGCATCAGGGCTGTTACAGAAATTCTGTGAATATGGCAATTAAATGCTGTCTTTTATCGATTACAATGTTCCACATTGACTTCATATGTCATTTTCAGTGGTAACATAGTAGTTGCAATGCCACTGGAACCTTTCAAATACAGAAGTATAATAGTTTTCTTCTAAGCTTTAATTATATCTTGGCCTCAATCATAGGTTTAATAGGTTAAAGACTGAAATGGTTCAGTGGTGACTGTTGCTTTGAAGCAGAACTTGCATTTTACAACAATGTTAAGTTGTTAAGTTAAGTTGTGTATCTGCCTTGCTGGCTTAAAGAAATTAAATTGTCACGCTGGTTACGACTTAAAAACAAAGCTCACTAGACCTTTTCAACGGTCATTTTTAAATCCTTTTCTTACCTGAAGTTTGCAGTCACAGTTTCTCTCTAAATTTAAGAAGCAGAACTTGAAGGATCAAGTGCAATTTCAGATTTGTTTGCTTGGTGTTTCCCACTACACACGTATCGTAGTTGAAGAAGATCTATAGTTGAAGCCTCAATGCCTATTCAGTATGACTTGCATTACGAACTTTAAAGAATACGGAATAAGTGATCTTCAAAGTTTAGATAAGGTACTTTCAGAAGATTAGGCTGTATATCTCCAAGAAGAGTAGCTGCCGTTAGATATCTCAAATTCTTGACAAGTGGACATTTATCCTCCAAAATGTGAATTTGTTTTTCAAGATTATCATGTCTTTGGAATACTCCAGTTTTGTTCTTAGTTGTAATCTGGCTATCAGTAAATCAAAATGGGGCACATGACTTAGAAAGAGTTTTGGGGACCATTTAACTACTTTTTCCAGTAGAGTTTTAGAAGGTTAGAACTTTAAATATTGATTATTGATTATGACACTAACCTGCAGTAAGGGAAGGTAGAAATGAAATCCTTTCACAAAATATCAGTCCAAGAAAGACTGGTACTACAAAGAACGTTATCCTTAGGCTTGCAGAAGGGGTGGCAGACTGTTAGAAAATATGTGGGTTGTTTAAAATATGAACAAAAAGTAAATTACCATTTTACCTTTACACTTTGAGGAACTTTGATGAAATAAGGAGTTCTTGTTATAAATGTAACTGCACACATGAAAACTGTCATACATGTTTGGTGAAGTTTAGCTGCTCATTGTATCCCTCTGATAGATTTGTCAGGACCAAGGTACATCTAAATATGAGAGGTAAAAGTAGTGTTTCACTTGAATGCCACGATTCAAAATGTATGCAGTCATCCTTTTTAAGAGAGCTTATATGTAAGCACATTCACTGTTACTGCATAGGCTATCGAATGTCATGGATTTTAAAGCCTGGTACTATATGAATTTAAATGATAGTACATTGTGTCAGTTTCCACCGGTATTAACCTAATTATGGGATGTTAGAAAAGTCCACGTCCCCTGGCCACATCAGATTAGCTTATTCCTCAGCAAAATTAAGCTTTGAATTGGAATCTGGCAACTGACTTATAAGATCAAACATTGTACAAGCAGAATTGTCGTTCTAGAGTCGAAAAATGTGTGTTTTAGAGTGCGATTACTTGCAGTATAGAGCAGTTGAAGTTTCTGGCATTGGCTCCAATCATAGTAAGGCTGAGGTCGGGTTGATCTCATTAGGCACAGTAAAGATTTAGAAAAGGTTGTCCTCTCAAGAAACCGCTCTCTATGAAAGAGCATAGTTACCCCTGCAAGACTTCGTAAGTAAGGCTTTACCTTGCAAAAAGGGGACTTATTTCTGTAAGTCTTGACCGCCCCTGCGACTATCGACATTAGCTCTGTATACGCATTTGGCCCTTATCTTCAAAAAGTTTGAGAAACACTGTCTAGACAACGACTAGCCAAAGACCGCCCAAGCCAGCTTCATTTCTTGAATTGCTGGTGTTGGGAGTAATTTCGAACTGACATTAAAAGTACAATTCACTGAAAACTGATGCTTTGTATGCTTTTAAAAGTAAATTTAGGTAAATGTCACCTCCCACCAGGACAATAACTGACAAAGCAAAGCAACTTTCTTTAGTTGCTTTGCTTTGTCAGTTATTTTCTGGTGGAAGGTGACATTTACCTAAATTTACTTTTCAAAGCATAAAAAGTTCAATGCCCATATAACTGTAAATTTTTTATCTCTACAATTTGTCATATATGGTACTTGATTAAGCATGTGTGGCAAAAGGTCGGTGAACCGGTGGGATAATTTTTATAAGTTTAAGTGAAGAAAATAATCAACCTTTAGAAACTTGTCAGTTGCAATAATTTGCAAACCTGTTTTAATTTACAGGTTCCTTGGTGTAGCATAATTGAGAACCAGTTTGATATGAATAACGTACTGAAAGCTGACGGAACTTCAGACAAATATGCATGGGGTTTTTGTTTCATGTTTCATGTTTTGCAAAAGAAAATATAAGATGTGATGCACTGTCAGAAGTTGCCAATGTGCATTTCAATTCCGTTATCAATTTTACTAGTCAGTCTGTGATAGATCAGATCCCTTGCTGATGTAGTATTGCTGTTAAGATGATATAGCTGGTACCAAGTAATTCGTTTACCTAAGTTTTAAAACTGCAGTCACATTCCGAACTATGAAGGGGTGAGGAGCGTATTCCTATTAAGGAAGGAGCTGGTTATAGACCAGTTTGTAGACTTAGCACGCGTTCGGCGTAGAAGACTACTTACATATCCGACAGGTACACAAATCAGTTGTATGTATTTGTTGGTGTGAGTTGTAATGATACGCGCGCCACCACTGGGGGGAGTATTTTCTGCTCTGTGACGTCATATGCATAAGACTAAAAGATTTCCATGAAGTATTTTACGTTGTCTGTGTTTTACATTTTAATCCCAGCGTTTTCGCCATGCAGCAGCAATCCATGTCAGAATGGAGGAAGCTGTTTTGAAATAACAGGTGGTTTTATATGCAATTGTGAACAGTTTTTCACTGGCCCGACTTGTGGAATTGGTAAATATTTTAATACTTACCAACACGTCATGATTCTGTCTCCTTTTGTCGGTGCTGACCAATAAAAGCAAAGAAATTAAAATAAAATCGTAGATGTCCTTTTGTCTTATTGTCTGTAATAAATGTCTGTTTTCATTTTTGGTTTATACTTTTTATATTTTGAGAGCAACATTCATTCCATGAAAGCAAGTTCATGCTTCTGCTATGTTACTTTATAACTTAAGCTATAATTTAGTCTATCGTGCAAGTGGTGGTTGTGCCCATGGGTTTTTACTGAATATTTGAAATGAAGATAACAAAGGTGTTTCATCTTTTCTGTTTTTGAAGGAATAGTAGTCACCTTTGTTTAGTACCCCTCTAATTTTTCATGCACTTATAACCTTTCGTTGGTAAACGAACATTAAAAACGTACAAAAGATAAGACATAGATACAATTTACGTTTGAGAAACTGTGAAGCGCAAAAATGCTTTTAAATAACTTTATTTTGTTTTCTTTTTAGAGATAATGGGCTTAAACACTACCTTTAACTAGAATCCATCTGCAGTAGCCGTCGTCTTGAAAAATTTTAATATCAAACATCTTCAAACCTAAATTTCCTAAAAAGTTACTTGATTTGTTCAAGCACATACTTCAAAAATATTCATTTATTAAGATTGCGAAAAACTAAACATATTAACTTTGCTTAATTAAAAATGGGTTTACAGCTTAAACGGTATTAAGCAAAGTATCTTTGCATAGAAGGATTGACATATTTTGCTATGCTCTGATTGTTGCCTTAAAGTGATTTTAACCACTTAGTCTGATAATTTCAATTCCTTGTTCCTGGATTTTTAGTCCCCTCTTTTTATCCTTAAACACTCATCCAATTGACGTTTATTATTTTAGTGCTTCTGCTCTTACTGTGTGTGTTCATGTGAGATAAATGATAGGAACGAAGCTGTAATTGTGAGAATATTTGTCTTACAATATGCTTTTTTTTTTTGCCATACTTTTTAAGCGTAGAATTTCGTTGACAGGAAACATGATACAACCGATTTATCAATAAGTTCCTTTCTTGTTTATTGGCATGTATACTCAGAAGCACATGAATCAAATGGAAGGGGGGGGGGTGTCTGTGCACATGATTTCCTTTTTCCTAGTCGTCCTGTTAAATGCTAAGTACTTGTGAGTGCTTAGTCCATTAAAATGTTTATCATATTTATCACCAAATTTGAGATGTTAGATTATCAGAAAGCTTGTGACGGTAATTTTCCATTTATATATTACTTTTTTAGTAAATGGTGAATTTCTGATTATAATGTGCATTTTCGCCTTCATTTGCTAAGGTTTCCATTAAATTCTTTCAGATCTGAATTCTCTCAAAGCTATTTTTGTGAATATCAATCAAGCAATTATTCTTCTACCAATTCTTATCTTAAATTTGGCTTTTGAAAATTGCCTCCATAAGTAGAGGTAAAGGATTTTATGTCTTAATGATAAAATAGTACATCCTTAAACCAGAAAATTTAAGTAACAAAAAAATATACAGATATAGAATCTTTTGCCCTTGAGGTGGAATACCCTATCAAAATTGAGATAATTTTTTTAAAACTCATAATCCCAGTAATTTCAAACTCTCGAGTTTATTGTAGTCTGATGGAAGAAACTGATAGGGCTGTTTCGGCGTTGTTATTTTGTGTTAATTTTTGAACACCTTAACACGGTCTACAGGACTTGAATTAGTACTGAAGTAGTTTTCTCGCATTAAAAGAGATAAGCGTCTATTTCATGAAGTCTAAAGTGTGCATTGCTTTTAAATCAAATGAAACTTAGAATGACTAAATTTGCCTAAACGTGAACACCTCAATAGTTAAATTAAACTTTATTGTTTATAGTAAATATCAATGTATTACTGTTAATAAGACAACACTTTTCTCCCTAACGTTGACCACACTTCTGTTATGAAGTGTTTCTTGTTCCGCTTATTCTTTTACGTTAGCTGCTATCTAAGCAATTCATCTTACCAATACAGCAACAGTCATGACGCTAAAAATCATTGCAAATAGTATTTCTTTATGTTACACCAAACTGGAGTAATGATGTACAATGCTTTTCAAGTATTCAATATTTGCTTGCATTACATTACGTCATATTTTTCCCTGATTGTTGACTGCATTTGTATTTGGAAGTATATAGCGATTCCTTTTAACTTTTCAAACGCTTGCCCATTTTTGACCTGTTTGGACACCATGTATATTGGGTTTAACATTGTAATCCTTTCGGGAGCTGTACATGTTGTACACTGAATACCATTTGTGGTGGAATCTAGCTTGTTCATCTTTAGACACTAATATGTAGAGGTGATAAAACAGTCTTGCTTGCTGCCATATAATATGTATTATTATTATTATGTACGCGACATTGAAAGATGCCTCAAATTTTGACGAAACTCGTTTTTTGTTAATAGAAAGTAATTTGGCATTGCTTTTATCCTTTATGTTAGTTTTTCCAACCCACTCTTTAATATGCTATGGAACCTGTATGTATGTATGTATGTATGTATGTATGTATGTATGTATGTATGTATGTATGTATGTATGTATGTATGTATGTATGTATGTGTACATATATATATATATATATATATATATATATATATATAGTAAATCAGAAAAGTTCAAAGTATACTCCGAGGTAACAATAAACTAAAGAAAGGAATGTAATAAAGAGCATAACTGGTTGATGTTAGGAGTACAAAAGATACAAAATGTATTTCGGAATTATCTGCCCCCTGGGACCTTCATTAGCGAGATCTTAAGGCAAAATGAATACAATAATTGCACAAAAAGCTGAATGTAATAACAAAAAAAGAAAGGATTAAATTTTTTGCTGGAACGTGTACTGATTAGGAAGACCAAGGTCTTTGTTAGGGTTGGTGATGTGTGATTTAAGCTCCATTATCCAAACAGGTTCAGTACGTTTTCGTTGTCCTGCTCAAGTAAGTTATTTGCAATGAAGATAACTTTAAGATTTTCGATAGAATGGTGGAGAAGGTTAAAGTGCTCTGTTATTAGGAATACAAGAGCATTATCACGGATTGACTGCTAGTGGTTATTGAATCTTAGACGGTAGGAAGTCCTAGTTTCACCTACGTTGAGCTTGTCTTTACAAAGATTACAAAGGAAAATATAAACAACATTACAGGAATCACAATTAAGGTTAGGAGGAATGACCGGAAAATTTATGTTAGGGATGCTGATACGTTCTTCAGTCGCAGTATGCTTGCAGATCTGGTAGCGTTTTTTATTGCAATGAGAGTAGCCCTTGGAGACGTAATCTGAGGTCAGTAATTCGGAGAAACTCAGAAGTCTCCTGAGGTTAGGGGGCTGGCGCAATGCTAGAAGAAGGGGGTCGTAAACAATGCTCGAAAGGGCTGGATGATTTTGAGGGAGGCAAACGAAACGAAACGAAGTTTGTTTTAAGGTGCTTGCAAGATTGGGGATGGTACTCAAGCACAAGGGGTATACGCGTACTGGGTATTTTTTTTTTAAGAATAAAGGGTTCTGGCGATTGATTGAAACAGCTCTGTGTATACCTTGTTTGGTTATATGGATAGGTTAGCCGTTCGTTAGAAAGTAACCGGTGAGGCAAGAAACCGAATGATAACTGTCAGCGGGGTCAGAGCATATACGTTTCGTGCATACAGCTTTTTGTGCAATTATTGTACTCATTTTGCCTTAATTAAATCTGGTTGAAGAAGGTTTCAAGGGGACAGAAAATTTTGAAATACATTCGTATCTATTGCACTCCTACAATCAACCAGTTATGCTCTTTATTGCATTCCCTTCTTTACTTCTATCTATCTATCTATCTATCTATTTTTCTATCTATCTGTCTGTCTGTCTGTCTCTCTGTTTGTTTGTTTGTCTGTCTATATATACATATATATATATATATATATATATATATATATATATATATATATATATATATATATATATATATATATAAGGTCAAAGTACTGCGCAGCACTTATGAAGTAGGTAGGTAAAAATGAAGTAGTAAATAGTGCTAAAAGTTTGCATTTACATTGCGTTTACATTCTCGTATGTAAACGCTGTAATATACTGTACGTGGGAGAAACAAAACGTCGTCTTGCTGACCGAGTCACCGAGCACCTGAGGTTAATCAAACAGAACCTCCCAGGGTTCCAGGTAGCCACACACTTCAATCCCCCGTCAACATGCTCGATCCGTGACTTGATGGTTTCGGCGGTCATCTCGTGTCGAGGTTCCGATCATGACCGCCTAGCTGCCGAAAACCGCCTAATCATCAAACTTGGAACCCTATCCTCACATGGTCTGAACGTTAGACTTGAACTGTTATAACGCAGCAATTCCTGCATTTTTTTGACTTGTGGTAACCACTTAACACTGTCTGTTTTCCTAGCCGAGGTTTAAGGTGCCCAATTTTATTGTGTATTTTTTAAATTGTACGTTTGGCCGTGTCAACGATCAGTTGCATTTTTGCCACCTGATGAAGGGTTTAAACCCGAAACGTCGTGGAATTTTTCACAAACTTTTAGCACTATTTACTACTTCATTTTTACCTATATATATATATATATATATTTCATATATATATATATATATATATAGGTACAGGTAGGGTATAGGGCATAGGGTGGAAACACAAAGATGTAGAAAACATGGTAGATACTATGCAAAGAGCAGTTTTATTAAATTACAACATTTCGGTAAACCCTTTAACATGGTAAGAAAACGTACAACTGACAAGGCAAGAAAGATAACAAAATTCTTAAGGATACGCTCGACCGAACATGAGAACCAAACAGACCTGGACGAAGACAAAGTGCAACGAACCTAGGACGGACGTAAGCAAAACACACAAGCAGAAAAAAAGCCAACCGGAAAGAAAGGTCGGAGAAAATCGATTTTGGAGTATATATCTGTATATATATATATATATGTGTATATATGTATATATATATATATGTATATATATATATATATATATATATATATATATATATATATATATATATATATTTCTCTAATTCGGCACTTAGGGGGAAAGTTGTTGTTGAAAAGTCGACCTTAAGGGGAAAAAAATTTTCGGGTGAAGTATAAGTTTCGCCTTAACGTTTCCACACACTTTTTCTATAGAAATACGTAAACTCACAAGGGCGCCCTCTTAGATTTACAAACTAGATGCCATTACTTCAAAGTTGTCAAATTTACGGACACCTAGCTGTTAACACGAACGGATGGCTGGCCATTGAAATAACGTTAATTATATTTTTAGACGTTAGGGCGAATTTATTTCTTATGTATTTTATTATCATTTTTTCGCCCTTTGTACAAGCAGATATAACAATTTCCCCTTAAGGTGGGACTTAGCGTTATATATATATATATATATATATATATATATATATATATATATATATATATATAGATACATATATCTATATATATATATATATATATATATAAGTGTATATTTAAAACAAAGAGTTCCACGTGTACTCCGAATTAAAAATAAAAAATAGAAAGAAATGAAATATAGAGCATAACTGGTTGATTTGAGGTGTACAAACATTGCTCTAGCTACATCGACCACATTTTTTTCATTTCGACCCATGGTAGGGATGCCCTTTAACCCTTTAAACTCCATGTCAACATTTTACACGAAAGAAGTAAGTTTACTTTTGAGGTTTTTAGCACTCCAAATTACATTCCTTGATGCACTGGTGAAACTGGAAGCAGGGACTATCTAGACCTCCTTATATTGCAAACCCACTGACAAACAACTTTTGTTACGTTTCGATAGTGTCCACCCTAAAAGTCAATAGTTAACAATTAATGTCTTCGCAACAAACCGCTTTTAATGTTTTTGCCAATCGGTGCCCACCGTTTATCCTGCTCATACCACTTTCCGGATATTTCACGTAGAACTGCGAAACACTACTATTATATAACATAAACTCTATGCACAATGCAAAATGCGCACCTTTGCGTAAAAAAAAAAACCTACAATCCTCGACAAAAGTACATGGCACACCCCGCTTCCCCTATCAATGCTGAAGTCTCAGAACACGTTCGTCTGCTGCAACATTGAACAGGGGAGCGGGGATGATGATCTCACGCTTGCTTGTTTTGCTTGTTTTGTCCCATCATTTTTGTCGAGGATTGTAGGTGCAGAATCCTTGTACTTACGGTGGCAATGGACGCTTTGCGTGGGAGGCTACAAAGATCGAATAGAGTTGCACTATCCCCCTCATATCTTAAACAGTATAATGCGCAGTAGGCACTGTACTTATTGCCGTAGCTTTGATGGGGTGGGGTGGTGGTTAGAACTTTTTCTCCGAGGAGAGATTTAAACTTTAACAGTGGAGAATTTTGCAATGTAAAGTGAAGAAACAAAGGAAGTTGGCTTTCTAAGTATGCGTGTTTTAGAGTGCGTTCCTACTTTTCAAATGTGCTCATTTGCTATCACTCCATACATATATAAAAAAGACATACCCCTGTGCTTAAAGTACATCATTAATTCCCAATTTGCACGTACCCTAAACCAAACTTTAGTCTCTTTCAAAGAGATCCAACCCTCGCGAGCTTTTTTCCCTCCCCTCTTCTAGCACTGCGCCAGTCCTCCGATCTCAGGAGACAGCTAGCTCCTTCCAAGTTACAGATCTCGGACCACTTCTCTAAAGTTAACACTCCTTACAACTCCCTGCTGCAACAACAGACGCTGCAAAATCTGCAAGCAGTATACAATTGAAGAACGTATCAACATGCCTAACATAAATTTTCCGATCATTCTTCTTAACCTTAATTGTGATTCCTGTAATGTTGTTTATACTTTCTGTTGTAATATATCCAAAGACAAGCTATGCGTGGTGAAACTGAGACTTCATTTCGTCTAAGATTCAATAACAACAAACAGTCAATCCGTGATAACGCGCTTGGATTCCCAGTAGCAGAACATTCTAACCTTTCCGCCATTCTATGAATTTTTTTTATATATATTATAGTAATCTTCATCGCCAGCAACCTTATTTGCACAGAACAACGAAAACGAACCGAATTTGTTTGGATAATGAAGCTTTAATCGAACATCACGGGACTTAACAAAGACCTTGGTCTTCTAAATCAGTATACGTTCCAGCAAGTAATTTAATCTTATCTTCCGTTTGATATTACGTACAGCTTCCTGTTCAACAACTGTTATATCTTTTGCCCTTCACTAAGATAATGTTGCCTTTAAATCTCGCTGACTAGGGGACCGAAAATTTCGAAGGAAATTTTGCAGATTTTGCACTCCTCAAGTCAACTAGTTATACTCTTTATTTATTTTATATATATATATTATATGTAAATATATATATATATATATATATATATATATATATATATTCAAATATATATATATATATATATATATATATATATATATATATTCAAATATTGCTTTACTAATTCTCTTCTCTTATTTGATGATGTAGCGATTAGTACAAACACGCCTCCATCTACACCTAGCTGTCCAACCACTGCAGTTACTGCTAATGCTGCACCAGGGGCTACAGCAGCTGTTGTAAACTACGGTAGTGTCACCTGTACTGATAACCAAGGATTAATTACAGCAAGTTGCACAAGACCCTCGGGTGGAACATTTTCCATTGGAACAACAGGTGTGTCATGCACATGTACCGATAATGGAGGCCTCACTAGTACTTGCAGCTTTAATGTTGTCGTACAAGGTAAGGGGATTGGTTTTCATTCCTTTTAATTTTTTGAAACATAAATTATGTAACTCATAAATACCATTTGGTTATTTTATGTATTCATTACTCATTAGTCTATTTTAGGAAGGTTTGTGGGTTTTGATGTAATTTTCCTCCAAATTCACCGAATCACCCAATGCTCACGAAAACTGATAGGAAACACAAAAATCGTTGTTGCGACATGTGAGTGACGTCCATTTCTCCTTCTTATATGAAGTTTTATAAAGCTGCCTAAGCCACTTTTAAGCACCGGTCACACTACAGCGATTCCGGATCGGATTACGGTCCGATTTTTTTTTGAGTTTTAGTTAGAATCTTCTCCATCTCTGGTCGGAAGGAACCAAAAATTTGCCAACCTGTTTAAATATTTGATATGTATCACATGATTATGAAAAAGAAATATATACTAATTATTTCATGACGTCACATCGACAGACAGCTTTCATCGGACACGCGTATTCCGATAAAAGCTGTCTGTCGATGTGATGTCACGAAATAATTAGTTTACATTTCATTTAAATAGTCCTCTGAAAACTTAAATATTTACACAGGCTGGCAAATTTTTGGTTCTCTCCGACCAAAGATGGAGAAGAGTCTAACTAAAACTCAAAAAATCGGACCGTAATCCAATCCGAAATCGCTGTAGTGTGACCGGCACCTTAGATAGTAAAAATGACAAAATTTCATTAAAAAAAATTCATACTCGAGAAATAAAGCTGGCATTCCAACAATGACCGAACATGTTTGACTACCTCTGTTATTCAATTTTACTGAACAACGGTTTGCATCACAAGTATGGAAACAATCAGACCATGTGTTTAAAATATGTGTTGTAATCCTTAAAATCAAGAGAATGTTGCATAACTCCAAAGAATGACCTACTATTATTAGAAATTATCTCTTGACCTTATAGTCTCTGAAATCACCACTATGGCAAGTTTTATATGACTGAGAACAAGGATTTTACTCTTTTATAGCATTTATGAATTATAACATGTCAATTTACATAACGTGCAGCTTTATCATTGCGGTGTGAATTAATAACCATTATTTCAGGTCGCAGACAAACTTTTCTGAATTTGTCTGCATTGTTTTTTGAAATAAGTTTAATCATCCTTTATGTCCCTGAAAATTCATGCTTTGAAGCTTTTTATGTTTGACGCTGCAGCTACAGGTACTAATACACCTCCATCTACACCTAGCTGTCCAAGCACTACAGTTACTGCTAATGCTGCAGCAGGAGCTACAGCAGCTGTTGTAAACTACGGTAGTGTCACATGTACTGATAACCAAGGAGTAATTACAGCAAGTTGCACCACACCTTCGGGTGGAACATTTACCATTGGAACAACAAGTGTGTCTTGCACCTGTACCGATAATGAAGGCCTCACAAGTACTTGCAGCTTTAATGTTTTCGTACAAGGTAAGGGGAATGATTTTTATTGTTTTTTATTCTGTTTCAAGCATTACTTATGTAACTCATACAAAACATTTGATAACGTTATGAATTCATTAGTCCATTTCAAGAAAGTGTGCGGGTTTTGGTTTAATTTTTCTCCAAATTCACCGAACCACCCAATACTCACAAAAACTGATAGGAAACTCTAAGATTGTTGATGCGTCATGTGAGTGACATCATTTCTCCTACTTACATGAAGTTTTAAAAGGCCTTTAAGCCACTATTAAATAACTACAATGACAAAATGTCTTTCATAAATTCACACTTGAAAAAGAAGCTGGCATTTCAAAAATGACATAGCGTCTTTGACTACCTTGGTTATTTAAATTTACTGAACAACGTTTTGCATCACAAGTATGGAAACAATCTGACCATGTTTTCAGAACATTTGCTTTAATCCTAGAAAGCGGGAGAATATTGCCTGATTCCATGAAATGACCTAATACTATCAGGAAATAACCTCTTGACCCTAAATTCTCTGAAATCACCAACATGACAAGTTTTCTACGACTGACAACAAGGATTTTACTCTTTCGTAGAATATATGAACGATAACATTTCAAATTTACATAAGGTACTGCTTTATGAATAAGTGTTAATTAATTACTACAGTTTCACGTTGCAGAAAAGTCTTTCAGAATTTGTTACTGGTTCATTTGTGGAAGGAAGTTTAATCAGCCTTTATTTCCCTGTAAACACATGCTTTAAAACTTTCTATGTCTGACGCTGCATCGACAGGTACAAATACACCTCCTTCTACACCTAGCTGTCCAACCACTGCAGTTACTGCTAATGCTGCAGCAGGAGCTACAGCAGCTGTTGTAAACTACGGTAGTGTCACATGTTCTGATAACCAAGGAGTAATCACAGCAAGTTGCACCACACCTTCGGGTGGAACATTTACCATTGGAACAACAAGTGTGTCTTGCACCTGCACCGATAATGGAGGCCTCTCCAGTACTTGCAGCTTTAGCGTGATAGTTCAAGGTACGAGGGATAATTTTCAATTGTTTTAATTCTGATTCAAGCATTAATTATGTAATACATACATAACATTTGATAATGTTATGTAATTTATCAGCCCATTTGCATGGAAGTATGTAGATTTTGTGTTACATTGCTAGGCACATTAACCAAACTACTCAACACTCACGAAAACTCATAAGAAACACGGATATTGTTGTCGTAATGTAGGTGAAATCTGCTTCTCCTACTTATTAAATTCTTTATAAGGGGCTTTAAGCCACTTCACAACAATAACAGAGACAAAATGTTATAATCAATTAAAACTTGCAGAAAATTCCCCTTTTTAACAATGACCTAATTTGTTTATTACTCTGTAATTTAATTGTCACTAAATAGCATTGCGTCCTTCAAGTTTTAAAACACTTTGATCATGTTTTCAGAAATGCGATGTTATCCTAGAAAGCGTAGCACGTTACATGTGACCTTCCATGACATGATCTAATATTATCAGAAAATAACGTCTTGAAGTCATTTTATAGACGTTAGCTGCGACTGAGCAGGAATGATCTTGATTCTTAAGTAAATGAACCCTTTTCATTTTTTCAAAGATGGGAATTAAATGAAACATGAAGATATTTTTTCTGACGTAATATTTAATTAACACGTTTCTAAGGTTTTGTCACTGGTGTGTAACAACTGTAATAAAATTTACAAGTCCATTTGCTATAGAGGTACGTGGACTTTGGATATTTTGACCCCATGGACTCATTCATGTTTACAAACAAATGACGTCACGGCTGGTTGGCAGGAGACATTCGAACTGTTGTCACAATGGCGCATTCGAACTGTTGTCACAATAAAAAGTAGATACTCATCCCTTTACGTTCTGCGTGAAATCGTGCTTGCGTTTTCACGCAAAGGTTCTGGAGCATGTTCTGTGCCAACCAATTTCAACCAGTAACGTAACCGTGAATGGTGTAATAATTACTGGAGTATCCAATAGAAAAAGAATGATGTTGGCTTCTGTGCTGAAAGGTCTTCTACTAATTAATTTATGAATTACGATACCATATTTTCAAAATTTGTCTCATGTTTGTGAAGTCTGCATGAATCGCATTTAGACGACCGCCGAAGGAAGAACACGCTCATTGCATGCTTGCTCATATATTCTTTTATATCAACATTAACTTCTCTGAACCATAAAACGACAAAGTCTGCACCGAGTTAGCTGGTTAGCCAAAATAGTATTGACTGTTGTTTTCATTTTGTTGTTCAGGGTAAATAGTTTCGGTGATGAAAAAAGGTGGACTGTGAACTAAGATGCTTAAAGACAATATGAAAAGATTCAGGACATAGAACATTGAAACTTCAAATAACAGTTTAACACAGCTTCTATGACATTTTTGCCTGACGTAAAGGTCAATGACGTAACGCTAAGAGAACATTAAAGAACAAACAGTATCTAGTCTTTGCTTTTGGTTAACATGAAGGATAATAAATATTCAAAGAAGTAATTTTAATGAGGTATCAAGTAAAAGTTGCAGTGATTTCCTTCTTACGTATTTTGTTGTGTGCTTAAACCCTATTACTTAAAGGTAGGTCAAAGATCAAATTCATTGCAAGTTTAAAGTTAATTGTAGCCCCCTCATGTAGGGAGAGGTTGTCTTATTAAAGCTCTTTATTTCTTGTTGATGTTCTGTTATAATTAGAAATGCCATTGGTGTAGCATTGGATAGATTACAGTCTTTTAGAAGTAAAATAGTGGACTCATTTTCTTTTTAACAGCTTTAATAAAAAAAAATACTACTGCATGTTTTTTCCATATTTCTATACTTTGTTGTATAACTTAACGTTGTTCGCAAAATGTGTTACTGTTTTTGTAAGTTAATTGCTCCTACGTTATTGAGTCGCTGTTTAGTTGTTACACTGCCCTATGCACTTTCATTCATGTTTTTATTAATCTCTTTTGTTACATAGTTCTAAATTGGTCACTGTTTCAATAGGATCTCGGTCACATTACGGAGTATACTCTTAAAAATTTCATTGAAATAAATAAAATAAATAAGTAAACTGAGTAAACATGTGTAACATCTTCTGCATATATCAGTCAAAATAGTTACATCCTGTAAAAGTGCCTACTTATAGCCCTTAGCAACCTGTAAGTTAACAGTGTAGCAATATTACCTTTAATGTTTTGTGCGCTACATCAATGATATTCATTTTTTTCTGATTGTTGATTGTGCAAGTATTGCATTTAGTTTCTTAAACTGAGAGTTGAGTCTTTTATACATGAAAACCGTAAAACCATGACCCGTAAAACCTCATCTAACTCCTACTCTAGCTCTAACCATGAAATAAGTTGCTACTAGTTGTTATCATTCATTTTTTCGTGATTCCCATCAGGAATTTGCAACGTATTGCTTTACCTCTCTTCTTCATATGACATGAATTTTGCATTGGATAAAACATTCAACCTAAGATATGAGATTACACATTTCTTTTCATCAGCTGAAGTAGTCAGCACTGCTACTTGTCCAGGATTGGTGACAGTTACTCGAGACAACGATGGCCAGTCCACTTTAACTTTTACACCTGTACAATGTCCAACAGGAGAAACTGGTAGCTGTGACCCAATGAATGGAGCCGTTCAACAGGGAATTGGACCATTTGAGGTGTGCTGTACATGTTCTTCGAATACAGCCGTAAACAGCAGATGTTGCTTTCCACGTAAGTGATACTTTTCGTGAACACAATAACAGGCAGAACTTGGGACTGTTTTTTTTTGCTGTGAAATCGACACACCATTGCCATTCTGAAAAGGAATAAAAAGTATCAGCACATGCCTACCTCACCGATGCTTCCTCTGCGAACCATTAGGCTCTTTTAGAGCAAGAAAGCTATCACCCCCAAAAAACACTCATTCAAAAATGAAAAATGAATAAAGGTATATGCGCACTTTTGTCGTTTTGATGTGATCACTTAAATTACTGAAAAAGATCAAGGGCTGAACAAATAATAAAGACGATGTAGGCACAGCACTGCTTTTACAAACTTAGAAGTCTTTACCAAAATCATCTTGAAAATCAAGAACTAATCTTTTTTATCTTATTTATTTTCATCTGCATAAGTAGGTGATCTCAATTCGTCCACCAGCCAGCCTGTCCGTACCTCCAAACAATCATTCATTTGGGATGCGTAGTATGTGGAAAGTTAAAGATGGGTCCCCCTCGACTAGAACCCCCCCAACCGTGACTTTAAAGTATGTCATAGTTTTTCTCAGGTAGCAGTCCTTTTGAGTTGTTCAATGATGTTTGACCCTAGGGCGGTGGTAACAAAAGTAAAAATATGCATCAAACTTCCAAAATTCTTTCGCTACTCATTCTCTGCTGCCCTCAAAAATCTCATCCAAAGACAAAGTTTAAATGTGAGTTTGCACAATGGGATTTATATTGGGGCTACATTTTACCTGTGGCAAGTGATGGTCTAAGGTAAGGTCAACAGTGGTGAAAAAAAAGCTGAAAATCTGTCATTACATTTTCTCGAGTTAGAAGACATGGACAATTTTGATACAAGACATGTAGATGCATTATAGAACATGCAAGAAGTTTGCAATTCCTGTTTATAGCCCCAGGACATCTGGTGACCCAGAGTTTAAATGCAAAGCATCTTATACACTTAATTTTAGAAAGTAAGCTTTCGTTCGTCTGGTACTTCGTAATTATATGCATTTTATTGTCAAATTAAATACTGCAATTAAAAACAAAAAACAAAATTACAGGTTAAAAACAGAAATGTACAAACGGTGTCTCAAGATGGAAACATGATAGTTGACCATATGAATACGTTATATGAAATGAAAACACCATATTAGTTTCAATGAAGGTCACAGGTCATTTCAAGTAATCAAACCAACATTGAGACCAGGCAAGAGTAGCTTGATGACAAAGGTACAAGATATGTTTCTTGTCTGAAAACCAAGTGGGAGAATAAGGCAAACATTTCAGGGTGTAATTTCCTAAATGGGAATAATTTTGCTCTACATGCACGTTTCATACAAATATCTTACTCGTTAAGCCAGATATGCCTGCTTAAAGAAAGTTTCCTCATATGAATAAAAACACATCCGGTTGCTTCAAACTCCCAAATAACTAAGGAATGACATAGTTTTGAAAATTAAACCTTGTTACGTTTGAACGTTGTATCACAGAGGCTGCATTCTTCAGGGCCGGGGACTCACTGTCTGTCACATCGAGAAACTTTGCACAAGCCTATCCTGGCGGTGAAACACAAGAAGTTGTTGTTATGGCTAGTGATGATATCAATCTAGTGGCTACCTTGTTGTACTTCACTGTACCAAATGGAGAAGTACTCACCATTGGTACAGGCAGTGCCATCGGAGAAAACACACTGAGAACGTATCAGGATACGCAATTTGGTGATATTATGATGCCTGATCGTACAAATACAATTGGTGGAAATACGTTTTGGGTACGGTTTGTCAGCAACGCGGCCCCAGGTTCAATAACAGCTCCGCAAGGCTACGTTATTTCGGTGGGAGTGGGTAAGTAGTGTCTGCTTTAAGTGTTTTAGAGAATACAACTTAGAAATCACTTTCAGTCACTTTGTTTCACAAAAACTAAGAATACGTAATACGCATTGAACTATTTTTTACACTAAAGGGGCACTAGAAATTAAGTTAAAGTACTTAAAGCTTCTTACATTTTGATCCGATTTGCCTGTGGTGTGGTGTGGTGTGGTGTGGTGTGGTGTGGTGTGATTTGACTGTGGGAGTATGTTGTTTTGGATAGAAACAGTACTACATGTCCATTAAGGCTATTAAAACAATATGACCTTGTGATATTTCCATAATTAGGACACAATTGGGCCATTTGAGGAAAGGCTGACAGTATGTGCATATGTGATATTTTGTTGTCATTTATTCTCCATACGATGAGGAGATACATTCTCTTCATTGATTAATGAAATAGAGACTCCGATAATGAGGCAGCTTTGAGCTTAATCTGATGAAATAAAACAATAGGCTACTTAGCATCCATAAAAGAGTGACGTGAGATTCATCAATACATACCCGCTCACCCAATTACTTGTTTACCTTTAAGGGGTAAGTGTTGGTATTTCAAAAATGCTCAAGTAGGGAAGCTTCTAAAGTGTTAAAAGATTGTTTCTGAAAGTACAGCTCAATTGACTAAATAGTAGGAGGACAAATAAAAACGCTTTCACAGAGATATTCCTCACAGTTGAGAACGTCTTGTATAAGTAAACCGTTCAATAAATCAAAAACATTGAATGTTTCCTCAAAGTGATTCTAATTTTTTTCAGACTGAAGCAAGGAACAAGGAAAAAGAGGAAACCTAGCAGATTAACTGATGCGTCCATAGTTTCTCCAGCTCTAGGGGCAACTATTTTTTCGGATGGACAATTAAATATTATGGAGTCCAGGGCGTAGCATGCGATGGGCAATGGGGCAGGTGCTTCCCTGAGATGTCCAGACTGTAAATGAAAAAAGGGCCTATTTGAAAAAAATACTGAAAATAATAAAATCTCCATCCTCCTGATTATGATTTTAAGGGCTGCAGAACCTTGGAAATCGCATATACAGGTTCTCTTTTTTCTAAATTCTCCTGGGGAGTCTCCGGACCCCCTCTGCAGACAGGTTCTTATGCGGGTTAAACTTGCACAAGCTAATGAACCTTCCTCATGCTTAATGCACACAAAAAGCTAAAGCCTAATCGCTGAAGACCTTTAGTATTGTTTCTCACGTGGTGTACGGGACAGAATATCTATTTAAAATATAGCCTATGATAAAAAAAAAACCCTTTAATTTCATGATGAAATTAATGAGCTTGTTTGAGTGCCTTGTCGTACTCTTTTCTACGAAGTGACTTTACTGAATTAATTTTTCAGATTTAACTTTTTGTTGAAGTCTCTGTTTCTATAGAGCTTTGGAGGTCTAGATGGCTTTACTTCCTGCCAAACTAGGAGGTATTTTTGACAAAAATATCTCTTTGCTATACACCAACCGATATTGACCCAAGTGGGGGTGGGGGCCATACCTCCATCGGGGAAATTTCCGGTTTCGCCGGGGAGCTGTTATGTATACGATAAAATATGTAGTCCCCCGACAACGGCAAGTCGCCCCGACAATTTACTTTATTTGGTCAAAATTAAGCTAAATACTTCAATAAACACCCCAGATTTTCCAATTTTTCAAAATTTCTATGGTAAAAGACCAACTTTTTTCAAATTTTCTCTAATAGGAGTAGAAATGTTTGCTTCAAACATCGTTTCGGCACTCTATCGCCCTGTTTCAATCTTCGGGTCGCTGCTCTTCCGGCGGTGGCCCTAAAAGTAACTCACTAGACGGGATGGGTACGCACCGGCTAAGCCTCTTTGGCTGTGGTATAGCTCCGTGCCATGTCACAGCCCCAAAACACTGAGTAATGAAAACTTTTAATACATAAAATTAATCAAAGCTTTCTCAAATATAGCACCATTTTGTATCCAATCAACTTTCCAATTGCAAAACTTTTTCAAAGCGTGAGTAAGGGGGGGGGAAGTCTTAGACAACATCTTCTCCCTAACACCCAGCTAAAATGAATATAGAAACGGCACATAAAATTGAGAGTTTCTAAGCATGCAACCAATTCAAAGATTTCCCAAAGATAGCATTTTACATACACAACTTTTCAAATGGTAGGTGGGCTACCCGGTCCAATTAGACAGCACCCCTCAAACAAAAACAAAAATAATAAAATAGATATAAAATAATGAGAATTTCTAAACATACAATCAGTTCAAAGCTTTGCCAAAGACCGAAATAATTTGCACCTATAAAGAGACCTTACATAAATGTCATTTCCTCCCGTTAGAACCCTTTTCCTTCACCCCTAGCTCAGGACGGCATGTGGATTCGAGCCCAAACAATACTGAAACATTTGTCCACGGCTGATGTCAAACCAGACGATCCCGAGGCAAGGAACTAAAAAAAAAATAAATATATTTTGTATTTGAGTTAGCAACAGTGTGCGCCTATCAAACTGGCCCTTTTAAGTTTATGAGAAATCTGACTGGCTGAGAGTTATCTGATTCTTTATAGGATGATAAGATTGTGCTCTTATCGGACAGTTAAACAAGGTATAAGTTTGGCTATTAGGACTGAGCGGGCCTAAGATGAAAATAGACTATTCAAGGTATGGCTAACATGCATGTTTCTTATCTATTCTGAATATGGTAGATTTTCCAACTGTTGACCTGAAGAGCTTCTCTAGTCTGGTTTTCACAATAGTTTTGACTTTGCCAATTGTGGTGTGTGTGGCTGTAATTACAGACATGTGGGTCAAAAACATCCTTACACCTTGGCTTTGTTAGAAGCTACGTTTTCCGGGTACTCACCATCTCATGGGACATTATGTTGGTTGTTAAAACACTCAAAGATAGTTCTTTTATTTGCCTACTTCATCCAATGTTTTGCAGGAACAGTTCATAGGCCAAACAAAAAAAATTCTGTATTACTGGGAGAACTCAGTAGTCTATAAAATTATTACTTACGCAGAAAACAGTCTTACTTTGCGTTGTTTTGTGAAATAAGCATTTGTATTATTTAATTAGAAGTAGATTTGGCAAGATTGACAGGCTTTGAAACTGTTTGGAAACAATCATAATATTGTCGGTTGTGCCAAGTATTCTTTTCAGTGGTGAGTGGGTTTGAGCTCATTTGCTTTCCATGCTTTTAAAAAGGCCTATTCGGGTTTATGTGTGTTGACAAATATTCCACGTAAAAAGGCGCACTCTGATGAATCTAGTACCTGGCTCGATGGTTCAACTTATTTAGTAGAAGAACCCTACTTTATTGGAGGTGAAATGTCATTAATGACACTAGATATCAAATTCTGAGAACCCCATACACAAGAATTGTAAAGAAGGGGAACTTGTACTGAATATTAGTAAATCCTGAATACTATCAATGGCATGTGGATGTCTCATATGAAGAAGAAAAACTCTATCGCTTTGCATGGACGTCAAACTCTAGAAATCATGTAAAACTGACAGGCCTATATTATAAAGAAAAATGAATGGGTATTTATTTGGCTTACACGTGCCCCATATTAAAATGTAGTTATCCCATTGCATAAAACGAAAGGACAAATAAATGAGAAAGCCCAAAGCTTAGTGATTCCTTGACGAAAGGGGAAAAAGTTCCATTTTCGAAATGAACTTTCTACCCCTATCTGGGCAGCTCTTTTTGAATAACTTTTTGTCAAACATCTCACAAAATTATTGCCAAATACGGCATTCTCCCATGCTATTCCATAGGAAAAGGATAGACTCCTTGTCACACGTGAGACAGGTAGTCGGGGATTGTTGCCCAAAATGACATTCTCTCGGGCTTGTCGCCAGTGCGACAAGTAGTCGGGGATTATTAGCAAAAATATGGTATTCTCGCGGGCATTCCCTCATTGAGTCCTAAAGAAAACAGACATATTTCATGTAAATGATGGATAAACATGGAATTTTGAAGTCCATTTTGAAAATTGAACTTGCTGGATGCTTTTGTTACACTCAGCTTTAAACTCCATAAAAAATAATAACAAGGAAATGAGAAAAAGTGTCGTAGGAGGGAAACCCGGTCTGTCTGAGTAAGAAACCAAACACGAGTCACTACGCCCTAGAAGAATCCGTTAAGCATATGGGATTTCTAATCATCCTATAGTCCAAACCTCCTTCACACGTGTTCATAATTAGTTAATTCAAATTCAAATTATTACTGTATCAGTACTGCTTATGAAAATATAAATGTTGTTCTTGATAACTTCATCTTTGCAATGGTAGAAAATTTCAGTTCTAACTTTTCCTTGGTCACGAAACGTCGAAGACAATTTGAAGGTACCACTCTGTCATCCGTATGTGGTACAAGCTTAGCCATGAGTACAGGCAGGCCTATGGGAATTATTTACTGAGTAAAGTACGGGTAGGGTTTCCAGAGTAAAGTGGGGAGACTGAGATTATAGCACCCGCCATGGCGTGTACAGTAACCTTTAACCGACGAAACGTTTTCAACCGTTCTAAATACATAATTGCCAAATCTGGCGCTAACTGATGGGCAATTTTATTCCGTGGCAGGAATTTAACTTTCCTAGCACTTACTTATTTAACATGCCTGATTGACCAGCAAGTCAAAACTGTAAAACTTCAACTGTCCCTTCCTTCAAGTTAGGCTACTCACGAATGCTCTAAAATAAAGGCACATTTTGTGACAATAACGAGCCATATTGCATGGAAAAGTTTGAAGTGTAAGCCATACCTCAATGTCAATAGTAGACACTGTAAGGAAAGAGAGGCAACCGAGCACTGCACTGTCTTCTTCTGATCATTTCTTTAGGGATTTTACTATTCCAAATGTTTCTATACTTACTTCTACTGGAGAATTTGTTTTTGACAAAATCAAGAGTTCACTTCAGATCAATGGAATTTTGGATGAACACAGTATTACTGTGGGCCTATTTGCACTTTAAATACTAATAAAATAAAACTTCTGTTTGTCGTGTGGTCAAAGGTTATACATATGGAAATACGTTACGCTAATATGTCTACACATGCAAAAGTGTAGAAGTATGTGGCTAAAATTTGACGTGGGAATGACTCAGACGTATTCTCTCCTACTGTTTGAGTCTTCTTCGTACTTTTTACCTGCAAATGCTATTCTGACTGTTCCATTCTTATTTTTGTGACTGCAGAAAAATGTTAAACATTGGTCAAACATGACTAAAATAGCTGCTTAAAGATTCAGTATGATGCTGTTAACTTACTGAATATTGATGATGGAATTTTACAAACGTTTTGTTGCAGTTTTAACATTGCAGGGTGCATTTTAATAAGGCAAAAGATTTTTTTCATTTATCCTTGTTATGGCCAATGAATTTAGATCTCAGTAGCATTATTGGTGCAGTAAAGTAACAGGATTGGTCGATTAAAGTGCCGCCAAATGAGTGGGTCAGATTTTAGAAAGAATTGATTTTGAGTAAAAGGTGGAGATTTGACTACCTCAAATGCCTGACATTTTATGTAGCTCCCATGTAAAACTTCGCATTGTTTGCGGAGACGTTGCAAGGTTCTAAAGGAACAATGTGGACTTCATCATTTGCATACAAATTAATGGACAAAAGCAATTGCAAAACATTGACAACTTGAAAAAAAAAAGTTTTTGAATTTGCAGGCATGTGAGGTTAATTGGCGACAAAAATTTTTCAGCCTAACGATTAGTTATTGATAACTGAGATCTATGTAGTCCTCACTGTACGTTTACCATTCAAAAAATAATATAACCACAGAACAAGCATCTAATAAACGCAACTGCTTCCTTCTTTGCTGATGCAACATTCCATGTGATATTGAAGGGGAAAGATTTTCAGTCATCATTTGTGATAAACGGGGACCCGGCGTTTCCTTGTATGTACATATTTTGAGGACAGTGGGAGATTTGGTAGTGTAGACATGGTAACTAGCCCTTCATACTATACACAAATTATTTAAGGTAGATGTAGCTCTGTACTGACAAATGGTTGTTTACGAGTTTAATTTCTTGTACTCTAAGGTGTTGAAGGAGGGACAAACTGATGCTATCAACATGAACGTAGTAGACGAAGGTACAATTATGACTTGCAAGAGCAATTGACCTCAATTTAGTACTTTGAAATGCAAAACCCTAGCTATCATTATGAGCTGTGCATCCTAGAAGATCAACTCCTGTAAAAAGAGATCGTCAAATGTCAAGCTGCATCTAAAAATCAAAAAGATAATTTAACCAAGCATACCCAAGAAAAAGGTCCCTACCCCCAAACCTGTTTGTTCTCCTGGAACTTTCAGTCTCTTTTACAAGCTCTTACTTGACAAAAGACTCTTTAAAAACTTTAGCATTACCATTGTTAAAAGATATAGGTTGTTTTATAGCAATGCAACAAAACATAGTCTTGTTTTAATTGATATTAAGTTAGCTGCATCAAAGAATTAATCAATAGATTGTGGATGAATGGTGGACGAGCACAAATACAAAAAGATGGTGTACTTTTTGGTTTCGTGGCTCTGAATTGATACTACATTTCTCCTTAGGGCATTCCCTTTCCACAAATACTTCACTTTGTAAAAATATTATAATGCTCCACTTAAGGATCGTTTTGAGATTTACTTGAAATCTCTTTATTTCCGGTCTTTCTATACAGAAACCCAGTGATCGTTCTAATCAAGCTCCAGAGGTAAGATTATTTCGCATATTGTCTTCAAAGGTATTCCTCATTTGAGGGATTGTATCATACGAAGACTCCTGAATGATGCTAGTGCGTGAGAAAAATATGCTGTCACTATTTTTTATCCCAAGTACTTTAGGACTTGAAACAGAATTTTCCAAGATCTGCTGATCTAATTGTGATGTTTTATTGTGTTAAAGGTGATATATACCTATCACTTATTTTAAGTCAAAAAGTGCAAATCTTATCTTGACCGTGTAGTGAAGTGAAATGAATCCATTTAAGTCACCAGTACACCAGCCTCACTTGACCTTAGTCTATATTAACTCTTTTAGTTAGATCAAAGGGTATTTAGGTGAATGTTGACAGGTTGCTTAGAGAATGATTAGAATTATTGGCGACAAGTGTTGTAGTGCAATGAAAAGTATCATTTTAATATTGCATATTTTTTGCAATAAATTTTGTGACATGTAATAGCTTGACAGCTGGAATGATTTTTTTTTTTGTTATTGCCCTTATATATCTAAAGTGGCCTTTTTGCGATCTTATCAACACATAGGCATTTGTGCAGAATAGGTTGTATTATTCTTTGGTTCGTATTCTGAATTAGTTACTGTTACACTTTACCGTACAGTTTACTAAATTTATATCTTTTCAAGTGCAAAGAGTGCAAAGAATTTTTTGCTATAGAACCGATCCTTAAAAAGAAAAAGTTCCATAGTCCTAATGAGTGTGTAAAACTGTTTACAGGGCCTCTCTTGTTATGCATATTATTTAAATTTGAAAATGACCAAGCCTCCACTTAGGTAAACTATTCTTTTGTACTAAAACCAATAAAAGGTATTCTCTTGGTTAAGATCTATGTTTTTCTGAAAACTAGAATGAGGGCTTTCAGTGATGGGGCTTCCCCGTGGTTAGGGGTAATGTGTGGGACAACTTGCCTACTGAAATTCAGTCATGTAGTTCCTTCACCAGTTTTAGGAGCAAACTTTAAATACACCTGTTGGAGGTTAAATTCCCCTTAACTGATCTGCATTGAACTGCACAAAACAGCTTGGTAATACAATCACCTATAGCTCCTCGTGAGCTCTGTTGGTATTAAAAGCAAATGTAATGAATAGGACATGTTCTTTTTCAGTTTTTCTTTCAACTATTGCAGATTTTCTGGGACGTTCACTAACTTTGCTGTCAGCTGTGTGGTTGGTGTATTCTTGGAATGAAGCTCTGTGAAAACAAACATCCTATCATAAACAAGTAACCTTTTCATTGGTGATGGTGTATACTTTTTTCTTAATTATGTAGCGCTTTAGTAAATTAGTAAAAAGAGTTTGTGACAGTTACGTTTTTGTTTATTAATAATCTATTTCACGAAAGTAAAAGGCAACGTAGCATTATAAAGCTGCTATTAATTATACAAAAAGTCTACCTGTATCATCCAAGATACGTTCCTTTTGTCTTTCCTTTATTTTAACTGCACTGGAGACCTTATCTATACATTAGGTCGATGTTTGAATATTGTCTGAAACCAGAACATTTTCTAACGTTTTGCTTCAAGTGAAAACAGTGTATGCTAACAGTGCTTATGCTGTCGTATTATTATATCAATCAAATAGCCAAAAGTCTCAATCTCAAAACAAATATGTGGTTGGCAAATCAAGAAAATAAGCCCTTAGTAGTTTACAATTATTTTGTCTTGGTACTTCTTATGAATTAGAAGAATACACAATTGAGTAAGTTTTCAGTAAAAGGCAGGATTCTGGGAATTCCAATAAGTGTTTACGGTTTTAAAGGTTAGAAATCTTCTCATGAAAAAATTATTTTAATATTTTAATATCTTATCTATAACTTTGAATAACGCATGTGCTGGGTCAATGAGCATAAGCTTTGAGGCATCTGCGGCACGCAAAAGTGATGATTTTTACTATCTGGTTTATTGCTGTTGTCAATATATAATGTTTCTAAAATAGTTTGGAAACGTCTTCAGCATTCTAACTCAGTACTAACATATTTGCTATTTTCAAGTGCATTACTTAAGGTTACATGACCAATTTGGAGGTCTTGAAGGATTTCGTTTTAGTCATAAAGTGAGTTGACATATTTTGAGAATGAGCTTAAAAGTAAATTCTTCATATGGTCTTGACTAAAAAGATGTACATAAGAGTTACACTCATCCCATGTCGATACAACATCTGCTGATGTGATTGATATGACATATTTATTGCCTTCAGTTTTACAGATTGCTCTTTAGCATCTTACTAATTTGTTGCAACAACTGAAAAATATTTTCTCTACTATGTGCCAAACTTTACTTAAAAAGTTCTGAAATACTAGACAAAACGTACGTCATTTTGAAAATTACAAATTTGCATGAAGAACCTATCAAAGCCCTAGCAAACTCTTTTCAGAGAGTAGTCATTTCATTTTTGTCTCCAAGAATTCCTTTTCAAGATGCACTGGTGAAAATTGACTTCCGAAAGTTAGATGCTCAAAGGGTTAATTTCAAGAAACGGTACTCCCATATTGTGGTTAACTCCTTTTTGTAATTGCAACTGAAATAAATAGTGGTGAAAGCTAATTTAAAACTACGTTTTGTCTTTTACTGTCTTATCCCATAAACCCTTTTGGAAATAAATGAATTTAATACTGCTCGCGCAGTAACGGAAGGTGGGGGCAAAACGTTTAAGTTGTTTTTTATCCATTTAGCGTTTTTTTTTCTAACTCAGCCAGAAGATATTGCGGTTGATATTACTACAAGTGGTTGTTTTAAACGTTTACTTGTCTAATAACAAAGCCCCTTGTACCCTGTTCTCACGAGCTCACCCATGCCCAGGGCAAGCCAAAACTGGGTTAATGTCAAAACCACAGTCAAGCCCGGCAAATTCAACCCACGTCCTAACGAGTTACCTCTACCATTAGCTTGGTCAAAATTCCTCATGATAACTAGATGATGGATTGCAGTGCGTCTTTAAGGAGGAATTTAACTATTTATAATGGAAAGAGTTCCACTGTAATACTGTATGCCACAGATATGAGGGCTGTGAATCAATTTGTGCAGGTAGTATACTACCGACATGGAAGTACTACCTCGGAGGTAGTACTTCCATGCTACAGATGAGGTGAGGCTGAAAGTATGCTTTTTCAGAGGATGGTACCTCTGGGTTAAGATTGAATTTATTGTAGGTGTGCTTATTCAAAGCAATTCTCGTCAAAGTTGCATACAGTTTCTACAGTGTGTATGGTTCTTGAGATATTAGCGGATGGATACTGTACCACATTTTTGACAAAAAGCGAACTTCCTGTAAGCTTTACACTGTTTTGTCTTTTATTCAACTTTGCAAATAGCTGATTCCTTCATAATCCAGTGCTGTTGTTATAACTAGTAAATGTATGAGAGTCAGGGCCTTAGCGAGCGGGGGTGTGGGGGTGTCACACCCCCAATATTTGGTCGTCTTCGGCAAATTTTCGGTCTGTCGGCAAATAGGGGAGAGGGAAAGGAAAAAAAAGAGGAAAGGAGGAAAAAAGAGAGAAGGGAAAGGAAGGGAAGGAAGTAAAAAGGAAGACGGAGAATGAAAGGAAAAGAGAGAGAGAATAGGAGCGCGTGGCCAGTCTGTTATCGGCTATTTCGATTTTCAGCTCTTCATCTAATTGGCCAATTCAAGCTGAAGGCCGTCGGCAAATTGATTATGCATGTGACGGCCGTCGGTGTAATTGGAAAAGTGACTGAGTCCGTCGGCCACTCGGAGAAAGGAAGGGACTGAGTGGTGGTGCCAGGTAGGGGCAGAGGGCCATGGCCCCTCGTCGGGGAAGGCTGCTCCCCGTCGGGGAAATTTTCCAATTTCGTCGGGGAGCTGTTACTGTATGTATACGATAAAATATGTAGCCCCCGACAACGGCCAGTCACCCCGACCATTTACTTAATCTTGTCAATAAAACGCCAAAATTTTCCATTTTCTTTTTCTCTAAAAACCCAAATTTTCCACGGTAAAAGCCCATTTTTTTCAAATTTTCTCTTCTCCTTCCCCTATTCTTGCAAATGATAGGGGGCGGTCGCCTTTCCTGCCCCCCGGGGAGCCGCCCCTGAACGTAATACCTTTGTTCAATCTTCCCTTAAAGGTCAACTGTATCAGTTTATGCTAAAAATTGGTATATGTGAGACGAAGTACCCTCCAATAGTTTGGTTAGGGAGGACGGAGTACTTTTAGTATTTTGGAAAAACCAGCAATATTTGCGTATATTTGCATGTAGGCCCATAGGGCATGATCCCTAGTAATTGTCTAAAGGGGACTGAATGCCCTTCATCCCTTCTCCAATTTTCGTCAAAGACTGTAGTATTCAGCATTATTGACCACGAAGGCAAATTTTATGGCAATCTGCATGCATGGATATTACTGAGACTCTTAAACACACAGGGGCAAATTTCAGATCCATATTCAGCTAGGATATTCAAAGTAACGCACTTAATTGAGATATCCCCATGTGACCATGGGAATTGCCCCAGCGCTCTAAAAATAATCTAATCTATAGGGGCACAGCCTGAATCTTGCAAAAAAGTTGACTAAATTTGATTCAACATTCACTAAATTTGATAAAAAAGAAACACCTCGGTTCATTTTTAACCTAATACAGTGAAATATTACAACATATTTTTGTTCGTGACTCTATTGATAAGATTGTTTTTAACTTTTAATGGGACGTTTTTAGGAATATTTCGTTAGGAAAACAGCGGCATATTTATTTCAACTATTGCGTGGATATTGTGATATTTACGTTTCATTGCTTTTCGTATCCCCGTGTTTCTAATCCCTTTTTATTGATACATCAAACTTTATGACAGCCAGTCCACAGTAAGATCGCCTAGGGAGACTTAAATTTTGTCTTCCATCTGTATACCCTCAACCGAAATGGATCTAGATAAATGTGGTTTTTCAGAGCACTCCAAGTTCTAGTTGCTGATGCCTTAGGGCAATATTGAGAAAATGAAAGTATAAATAATGTTCCGAAGGTAACTTTAAGGTCCATGAAACCCTCTTTAAGTGTACATGGAATCCTCTTTCATTGATTCTCTCCATTCTACACACTTTCTTCTCTGCAGTAGTGACCAGTCTTTAGCCTGATATCTTTCAAAACAGGTGAAACTACCTTTTGCTTGTACGTTGCACCACTGAACTTCATTCTATTGTCGCTTTCAATAACCGGCCTCTGGAGTCATCACCCTAACTGGACATGGTCTAATGGATCACACTATGGGGTATTCTACTTCGGATCGCGTAGCTCGCACATTACTGTATTTGTGTACTTCCATTAATTTTCTTCAACTTGCGAATTTTCTGAGCTCTTCGCCCGCAGATGAAGCTTTCTCGTGTCATTGTCATGAACCTTCTTGATTTTTCTTGTATCAACTCAAATGAGGGAGCTGTGAGATCCATCTTTCTGTTCAAATCAAGCGGCTGTTGTATAAAACTTCATGGTAAAAGTTTTGCTGTAACTGACTTCTGAATGCACAGCCAATGCTACTTGCGACTAGGAAAAAGGAATATTTGTGCTTCTTCGGTTCCACTAAAGAGCACATATCGTTACAAGCATTACATAAACATATGTTTACATTTCCATATCAGTTTACGTATACATATAGGTCTATGTATAAGCTGAGATATACATATATACATGCATACACTTACAAGCTTAGGTATATACATATACGTATATGCACATCTACATATTGACCATTTTTAGGTTTTCGACCCCCCCCCCAGCCCCCTCCCCATGTCCATAACAAAGCGGCAACCTTGCAAGACGTTAAAGTATCACACAGTTTTTGGTATTTTGGGTATTAATTTTTGACTTCTGGAAACCTTATCGGGCCACTTCAGTGCACGTAGTGTCCCTAGACCACACTTGGGAGCCTAGGGGCTACATCAATATCATACACAATATCGCTATTGTTTGCATGCAATGAAGCACTACTAGAGAGGTAGACATTCTCTTAAACTTTTGATACGAAAGGAAAAAACTACTTCCCAAAGAGAAAGATGTAAAACCGAGGAAGATTTTTATTTCTAATGAAACACTTTACTCCCTTAGGGAGGCCTATGGAAAATACGCAATGTAAATGTAAGCTAATGGGTAAGTATTGTTTTTAAAGACGTAAACTATAACTACACAGTGATTTCGTACTGTTGTGTTACCATGTAATACTTCCATTACAAGAAGTTTTATTATGGTTCTTAAGTCCTTCCTATTCGCTTGCCTACTGTATTATCAAATCAAACAGTCGTTAGAGGGAAAACTTTCAGTGCGAGGCGTAGAGCAAATTTATTGCACATGCGCGATAAGAAACTGCTACGTCTGTAATAGTCGGTTTGCTTGTTAGTTGTGCGAATCCCGTGTCAGTACGTACATCAGTCCCTAAGCGGCCTGGTGCTTAGCTATCGTGCGGCTTATATTGTATAGTACTAGACTACATATACTACTAAACAACTTCAACATAGCACAGTCTTATGTGCTGTCACGAATCGACCATGGACTGTACTCAGTCAGGGTAACCATGATACAAGGAACGTGCTTTCTTTTTTTCTTTCACTTTTTCTCGACTGAAAGTAAACTTTCTGTGGTGGGTGACCATGACTGAAATATCGTGCATTTAATACTTGCGAAAATCCAAAGCTACGGCACTTCGTAGATAAATTACTAAGTAGGGCTCTTCTACGTCGACTCAAACTTTTCTCGAGAGTGTTACGATAATAAAGTTAGTACAGTAAAATATGTGCAGACATACACCCCTTAGGGTGGGTTAAATTATAGTTGGGTAGTAGGTGACTGAGTGCCTCCACCTGTTCCCTTCACCATGTGCGGAATTATCCTCCTTAGGCCGGGTTGAATTACCGTTGAGTAGTAGGTGGCGCCTAGGGACTACCTTGCTGGGCAACAGTGAAAGTTTGTTTCAGTGCATCATATTATGTGGTACAGTCAACCTCAATAACTTCAACACAATTTGGGTTACTGTTTGGAAAAGGAAGGGAAATTAAGAAACGCTAGTACCTTACCATAGTGATATGACGCAACCTTTTACAAGTTGGTCCACCACAAACTTTAATGTACCATAGCTGGCTAGTCCGAAAACCGTAACCCTACTTTGTGGTGGTCAGCGCCTGGATTTTGGGTTGTAATATACTGGAAAAGCCTTCGAAGCAAATTGTGTGTGTTTTAGTGGAGGATGTTTGAGTTTTGTTGACGTTATTGAAGGAATTTTGAGAATATGTGTTCTTTACTAAATAAAAGAAAAGCACAAACAAGTATCCTGTTGGGTGACTACATGCAGTCCCTGTTGGAAACTGATACACACCAAGAGTTAGTTAGTTAGATGAGGTTTAACGTCCCAGTTTCCAACCAATTGGTTCAAGTCGAGACGACCACTGCCTTTTTTCCAGTTGTGGCTCACTGGCTTGTTTTCCCTACTCTATTGCTTATGCTGAGCACCAAGCACAAAGGCAGTAGGTTCCATTTTTAAAGTCTTTGGTATGGCCCGGCCAGGATTTGAACCCTAGACCTTCCGGCTGCAAGTCGGATGCTCTAACCACTTGGCCACTGCAGTCGGTTACACACCAAAAGTGCTCAATGAAGCTGGGGAATTACCCTGATAACGGGCAGGCCGTTCCCGCTGGAGAGGGGAGGGGCAGAGTGGCCCTTTCACCAGCGTAATTGAATGCAGTGGGGGCACCAACAGGGGGCATGGGGCATTTTCCCCCAGTCAAAACCTTTTGCCTCCAATTGCCCCCACTCAGCTCCAGAAGTATAGTGGAATAGCTTTAAAAGTTAAAATCATTTGGAATCTTTGCATTGGATGATGCATTTTGAACCAAAATTTACCCATCCCTGAGACTTAATTTTTCACTCAGAGATTTTCTTAAACCTCAGAGCATCCGGGAGCTTCTCCCCCTGGACCCCACTGGGGCTTTACCCCTGGACCCCACCTGTAGCATAAGACGAGCTTTGCGTGAAATTTTGTGCCCCCCAACATTTTCTGTTGCCCAGGCTCCATCCCCCCCCTTTTAAAATCCTGGTGCCCTCACTGATTGAATGTAACCCTCGGCCTTGCTACAAGTTAAAGGCATGCATGGTGCCATATCTCAGTAAGCATTGTCACAGAACTCAGTTCTAGCCTAGGTGTGTGATTGTAGGGGAGGGAAAACATGTTAAGTTTTATTGAGAGATGCCTATTTATCACTTACAAGTAATTGAACAAAATGGAAGGGCAGTTACTATATGCCAGAACCTTTTTCTAAACGTTTAATTCATGTGAGATCATTTTGCTACTATTCCCTACACTGTCACAATCATAATTTCTTGTATTCTCATTAGTGGCACGCTGAAGTCTTAGAGAAGTATCGCTGAATGCCTTTGGTATGTGTATCAAGTTTCTTTGCACCTGTGGCACTTGTTTTCAATTTCCGGTATTGTAGCACACGTTTCACCTCCAGTATGACTTTCACTAGCAGCAACACTCCGCTCCCTTTCCAGTACTGCACAGTGTAATAAAAGGTGCCTTGGCTGTCTCTGCAAAAGCTGCATCGACACCCCTTTAAGTCATTCTCTTGACATAATTACGCAACCTAGGTTGAATAAAGAAAGAAAAGAAAACTTGCATAGTTACTATTCTCATCTGCAGAAATACACTGTAGAAAGCACAAGTGCCTATTGCTCCAGCGAACACTGGTATCCCCAGTTGGCACTAGGTCTTAGTGGTGGGGTGGGAAGGGGAATCTACCCCTTCCGAAATATTTTGAAGGAGATTTTGGTTCAAAGGTGGGGATCTCGATAAGGTGCAACAAAAAAGCCAACTTTTTCCCAAAGGTTTTTCCAAAAAGGGCGAGAAATTTCCACACCATGGATGTATCTAGTCTCTACACATCCATCCCCCACCATGCTGCCTTGTCAGCTATCCGCCATTACCTGGACCAACGACAAGACCCTCAAATTCCTACAACTACTTTCCTTCGCTTGACCGAACTTGTTCTCACCCAAAACTGTTTCCAGTTCAATGGGCGCTTTTTCCGTCAGGTCAAAGGAGTAGCCATGGGAACCAAAATGGGTCCTTCTGTTGCTTGCCTAACCATGGGCCACTTTGAAGAACAACTTTTTTCGCAGTATACCGGTGCTCATCCTTTCCTTTACCAAAGGTACATTGACGATATTGTGGAAGTGGCAACAGAGACCCGTCAAGATTTAGAATCTTTCATCCAATTTGTGGGATCCTTCTGTCCATTTCTGAAATTCACACATTGTATTTCTGACACTTCAGTGGTTTTCCTCGACCTTCAATTATCAATTTGCGACCGTAAAATCAAGTCAAACCTACATTTTAAACCCACCGATTCTCATAACTACCTTTTGTATCCATCCAACCATCCCAAATCCAATAGCAAATCCATCCCATACTCACAACTTTTAAGGGCCAGAAGGATTTGCTCAGAAGATTCTGATGTTTCAGCAGCTTCCAAAAATATACTATCATTCTTTGAGAAGCGTCAGTATCCCACCAAAATCCTTACCGGTGCTCTACATAGAATCCAAGGAATCAACAGAGAGGAGGCCTTGACTAAGAAATCTAACACGCGTCTACCAATCTACGCATTCCTTTGGTAATTTCCCATCACCCATCAGTACGTCCCATCATTCGTGCCATTTACAGGAATGTAGAGACCCTTCGTAAAGACCCTTCAACCCGTGATCTTTTCTCCGAGCCCCTCATTACGGCCTTCAGAGTTGAAAAGAACATTTACAAGCACTTAATTCGGGCTTCCCATCCACAACAACCAACTGACAACACCCCAGGTACATTTCCCTGTGGGCGTAGTAGGTGCAACACATGCCCAGTGGTTGGCAAGAACACACTCATTAATATTTTGGGTTCTAACGGCAACAAATTCAGTGTGAACCAACACTTTACCTGCACTTCCACAAATTTGGTTTACATTTTAGTTTGTGGACGTTGCAATTGCCTGTATGTGGGAGAGACCAAACGTCGGCTGGCTGACCGAATCACTGAACACCTCAGGTCCACCAAACAGAACCTTCAAGGTTATCCGGTCGCCACACATTTCAACCCACCATTACCGTGCTCAGTTAAAGACTTGGCCGTCACCGCAGCCTTAATGTGCAGAGGTTCTGACCGTGATCGTCAGACCGCCGAAAACCGGCTTATCATGAAGCTCGGGACCCTCTCCCCACACGGTCTTAACATTAGAATGGACCTTTTTTAACTTGTTCCCCTTTTCATTATTTTTTACCAGTTTTATGCAGCCTTCGCATTTTTACACCGTGTTGGCTCTGTACGACCGGTTTGTTCGTGCCTTTCTTCAATGTGTTTCTTCTCTATTTCTACTTCTTTGTTGTTCAGTTGCATTTCTTTGCCACCTGATGAAGAGTCTATACTCGAAACGTCGCGGAATTTTCCGCAAACTTTTAGCACTTTTTACAACCTCTATCGACCTATATATATATATATATATATTATATATATAATATATATATATATATATATATATATATATATATATATATATATATAACGCTAATTCCCACCTTAAGGGGAAATTGTTATATCTGCTTGTACATAGGGCGAAAAAAAGATAATAAAATACATAAGAAATAAATTCGCCCTAACGTCTAAACATATAAACTAACGTTATTTCAATGGCCAGCCATCCGTTCCTATTAACAGCTAGGTGTCCGTAAATTTGACAACTTTGAAGTAATGGCATCTAGTTTGTAAATCTAAGAGGGCGCCCTTGTAAGTTTACGCATTCCTATAGAAAAAGTGTGTAGAAACGTTAAGGCGAAACTTATATTTCACCCGAAAATTTTTTTCCCCTTAAGGTCGACTTTTCAACAACAACTTTCCCCCTAAGTGCCGACTTATAGAAATATATATATATATATATATATATATATATATATATATATATATATATAATAGAAATATGGTCCACGTGTATTCCGATAAATAACAGTTAAACAAACGGAACACAAAGTATAGTTGACACAGCAGGAATACATTGAAAAGAGATTTATTGTTGATTTATTGTTTTAATGTATTCCTGCTGTGTCAACTATGCTTTGTGTTCCGTTTGTTTCACTGTTAGTTATCGGAATAAACGTTGACGATATTTCTATTATATATATATATATATATATATACATATATATATATATATATATATATATATATATTATATATATATATATATATATAAAAAAATAATAATAATAAGTAGAACACACCACAAAGATGACAATACGAGAGCACAGATACGGTAACAGAATAGCGTATATTTCGGACACCCCTGTGTCCTTCTTCAGCGCAAAATGTGAAGTGAAGTTTAATTTACAAATAACAGACACAGCAATGAGGTTAAACCCCTTGACGAGGGTGATAAATCACAGAGGGGAAATCGCTTAGGATGCCCAGGTCCTTGTTTAGGCCACGGGTGTGTGTGGACAGTTTTATTACCCACTTGCTTTCGGATTTGAGTCTTTGAGTGACAGACGGGTAATTAGAACCGAGTAGAATACATCTTAAATTAGATAAAGAGTGGTTAGGTTCACTACTGAAATGTTTTGATACAGGATAGCTTATTGATTTATCCTGCACAGTTTTCTTGTGGTTATTAAACCTCAGCCTAAATTTGGTGCCGGTCTGACCGACATAGTTGCCTTTGTCACACAAATTGCAGCATAATAAATATACTACATTAGGCGTGTCACAATCCAGGGGAGGGGGACGGATGTTGCAAATAGTGCCGGGAGGAGTAAATGTTTCGTCCGTGATAATGAACCGACACACTTGACACCTAGGCTTGCCACACTTTTTATTGCCTATGTTCCCAACAGTAAGAAGCCTGGAGGATGTAAGGAGAGATTTGAGGTTGGGGGGTTGCCGTCTCGCAGTTAAAGGGGGATCATCAAAAAGTTCGGAAATGGACTTGTCTGTCCGAAGAATACTGAAATCTGAACGTATACATTTATGTAGGCCCTCAGTTTTAGGGGAATAGTCAAAGACAAGTGGGATACGTGAATTTTCGACTTTAGTTTTGTAACATATCAATTTATCCCTGCGGTAAACGGAAGCTTTACTAATTCCCCTTTGATAACGGGTAGGGGGTAGTCATTATTAAGAAAAAATTCCACAAGGTTGCCGACGTGTTTGTCGTATTCAGACTTGGTAGAGCAGATACGCTTGATTCTGATGCATTGAGAAAATACAATAGATCGTTTCAAACTGATATGATGGGAACTGTTAAAATTCAGGTAGCCATGGGTGTCAGTTGGTTTACAGTAAAGGGTAGTTGCTATGGAACCGCTATGTAACTTAACCAGTACGTCAAGAAAAGGGATTTCCTTGTCAGAAAAATCAAATGTAAACTTAATAGAAGGGTGAAAAGCATTACAAAACGATACAAAGGAATGCAGGCTAGGTAAGCCATGAGGCCAAATGAAAAAAATATCATCAATATATCTATGAAAATGTAACGGGTGTAAAGGGTAGCCCGCCAGCATCTTATTTTCAAGATCGGCCATGAAAATGACAGCATAGCTGGGGGCCATTTTAGTACCCATGGCAGTTCCGCATGTTTGAAGATAGTGCTGTCCGTTAAATTCAAAATGATTATGTGTGAGGATAAAATCAATAATGGCAGTGAAGTCACTAATGAACGGTTGAGAGAAGCCGTTCAAAGAGAGGATCTTCTTACAAGCTAATACACCTTCTTCATGTGGTATATTAGTGTAGAGGGCACTTACATCCATAGTGACCAGAAGTGAATTTGATGGGAGAGACTTAACGTCCTTGAGAATTCTTAGAAAATGGGTAGTATCTTGGATGTAACTACTGAGGGAAGGTAAAAGAGGGTTTAGAATACTATCAACAAACCCACTTAAATACTCAGTGAGCGTACCGATACATGAAACAATAGGCCTACCGGGGGGAGAAACATTTAGTGACTTGGCCAAGTTAAATAATTCACGAGGGCTAAAATTTGCGGTATCAATAGAGGCATTCACAGAAGACAATTTGTCTTCAACAAGCTTGGAAACTTTATGTAACTTAGGTATTGTATAAAATGTCCCAGGAGTGGGTGACGGAGGAATGTACAAATTTACCTTGTCGGCCAGTTCAGAAGAAAAAGAATTAATCAGATTATGCAGTTCTTTCTCAAAAAGTGAACACGGATTAGAGGAGAGTTTCCTATAGAATTTTGAGTTGCTGAGTTGATATTCCGCCTCCTTGATGTAATCAGCACGGTTTAGGACAGTGACAGCCCCTCCTTTGTCAGCTTGCCGTATTACGATTTCATGATTTGATTTTAGAGACCTGATGGCAGATCGCTCGTCTCGTCGAAGGTTATGGCCTGGGTTGGCGTCTCTGGTAGTTGCTTCGATGAAGCGGTTGAGATGGGCCTTCGCAGAGTTGACAAACGTGTCGATGTGTGGGTTCCTCCCGGAGCTGGGGGTCCATTCTGACTTGCGAGATGTTGTGGGCAGGTGGGAGGGTTGTGGAACGGCATCTTTGTCCTTGAAATATTCTCTAAGTTTAATTTTTCGTGTAAAACTGTGTAAATCGTACACCAAGTCAATAGGATTTACACAGTTTTACACGAAAAATTAAACTTAGAGAATATTTCAAGGACAAAGATGCCGTTCCACAACCCTCCCACCTGCCCACAACATCTCGCAAGTCAGAATGGACCCCCAGCTCCGGGAGGAACCCACACATCGACACGTTTGTCAACTCTGCGAAGGCCCATCTCAACCGCTTCATCGAAGCAACTACCAGAGACGCCAACCCAGGCCATAACCTTCGACGAGACGAGCGATCTGCCATCAGGTCTCTAAAATCAAATCATGAAATCGTAATACGGCAAGCTGACAAAGGAGGGGCTGTCACTGTCCTAAACCGTGCTGATTACATCAAGGAGGCGGAATATCAACTCAGCAACTCAAAATTCTATAGGAAACTCTCCTCTAATCCGTGTTCACTTTTTGAGAAAGAACTGCATAATCTGATTAATTCTTTTTCTTCTGAACTGGCCGACAAGGTAAATTTGTACATTCCTCCGTCACCCACTCCTGGGACATTTTATACAATACCTAAGTTACATAAAGTTTCCAAGCTTGTTGAAGACAAATTGTCTTCTGTGAATGCCTCTATTGATACCGCAAATTTTAGCCCTCGTGAATTATTTAACTTGGCCAAGTCACTAAATGTTTCTCCCCCCGGTAGGCCTATTGTTTCATGTATCGGTACGCTCACTGAGTATTTAAGTGGGTTTGTTGATAGTATTCTAAACCCTCTTTTACCTTCCCTCAGTAGTTACATCCAAGATACTACCCATTTTCTAAGAATTCTCAAGGACGTTAAGTCTCTCCCATCAAATTCACTTCTGGTCACTATGGATGTAAGTGCCCTCTACACTAATATACCACATGAAGAAGGTGTATTAGCTTGTAAGAAGATCCTCTCTTTGAACGGCTTCTCTCAACCGTTCATTAGTGACTTCACTGCCATTATTGATTTTATCCTCACACATAATCATTTTGAATTTAACGGACAGCACTATCTTCAAACATGCGGAACTGCCATGGGTACTAAAATGGCCCCCAGCTATGCTGTCATTTTCATGGCCGGTCTTGAAAATAAGATGCTGGCGGGCTACCCTTTACACCCGTTACATTTTCATAGATATATTGATGATATTTTTTTCATTTGGCCTCATGGCTTACCTAGCCTGCATTCCTTTGTATCGTTTTGTAATGCTTTTCACCCTTCTATTAAGTTTACATTTGATTTTTCTGACAAGGAAATCCCTTTTCTTGACGTACTGGTTAAGTTACATAGCGGTTCCATAGCAACTACCCTTTACTGTAAACCAACTGACACCCATGGCTACCTGAATTTTAACAGTTCCCATCATATCAGTTTGAAACGATCTATTGTATTTTCTCAATGCATCAGAATCAAGCGTATCTGCTCTACCAAGTCTGAATACGACAAACACGTCGGCAACCTTGTGGAATTTTTCTTAATAATGACTACCCCCTACCCGTTATCAAAGAGGGAATTAGTAAAGCTTCCGTTTACCGCAGGGATAAATTGTTATGTTACAAAACTAAAGTCGAAAATTCACGTATCCCACTTGTCTTTGACTATTCCCCTAAAACTGAGGGCCTACATAAATGTATACGTTCAGATTTCAGTATTCTTCGGACAGACAAGTCCATTTCCGAACTTTTTGAAGATCTCCCTTTAACTTCGAGACGGCAACCCCCAACCTCAAATCTCTCCTTACATCCTCCAGGCTTCTTACTGTTGGGAACATAGGCAATAAAAAGTGTGGCAAGCCTAGGTGTCAAGTGTGTCGGTTCATTATCACGGACGAAACATTTACTCCTCCCGGCACTATTTGCAACATCCGTCCCCCTCCCCTGGATTGTGACACGCCTAATGTAGTATATTTATTATGCTGCAATTTGTGTGACAAAGGCAACTATGTCGGTCAGACCGGCACCAAATTTAGGCTGAGGTTTAATAACCACAAGAAAACTGTGCAGGATAAATCAATAAGCTATCCTGTATCAAAACATTTCAGTAGTGAACCTAACCACTCTTTATCTAATTTAAGATGTATTCTACTCGGTTCTAATTACCCGTCTGTCACTCAAAGACTCAAATCCGAAAGCAAGTGGGTAATAAAACTGTCCACACACACCCGTGGCCTAAACAAGGACCTGGGCATCCTAAGCGATTTCCCCTCTGTGATTTATCACCCTCGTCAAGGGGTTTAACCTCATTGCTGTGTCTGTTATTTGTAAATTAAACTTCACTTCACATTTTGCGCTGAAGAAGGACACAGGGGTGTCCGAAATATACGCTATTCTGTTACCGTATCTGTGCTCTCGTATTGTCATCTTTGTGGTGTGTTCTACTTATTATTATTATTTTTATGTTTCATGGAGCATACGTGGATTTTCTCTTATTATATATATATATATATATATATATATATATATTCATATATATATATACATGTATGAGTCAAATCAACGCTGTATACATGTATATATACATATATAATCATATATAATATGAGATAAATAAGTAAAAGTTCCACGTGTACTCTTAGAGATGAAAAATTAGATGAAAATCCGAAGACATAAACAAAAGATGGACAAAAGAGAGTACTGTTTTTTGTTAACGTCAAATATTTCTGCCCCACCTGGGGCCTTCTTCAGTGACAATTGAAAGCTTTGAATCTAAACACACACATTAGTACATGCATTGCGTGTGAAAACAACTAGAGCGTAATTAGATGAGCGTAATAAGATCAGTTACGTCACACAGTTATCATAACTACAAAATAAGGGGATAAAGACGCGTATTGCGTTGCGTCTAGAGAAATTTAAAGTGAAGGACACGCACACGGCATAACCATAGATATCACTGTGACAAAACGGACGCTTGCCCATTAAAACCAAATAAGCGCGCGGCCCCGCCTCTCAAAAACGCGAGAAAACGTGACGTCAGAGAAACTTCTCCATAGAGGGATTTCAAGTGACGTAACATGCGGATCCAGACACTGAAGGGCAAAACACGCACGTAGCACGTAGAAAGCGTACGCACAAGGCATAACATAGATACTATTGTGACACAATGGAAGAGTGCCGGTCAAACCAAAAAGACGCGCGATCTTGCCCTTCAAATCAAAAGAGACGTAGGTGAAATCCCTCTAAAGGCAAGAATTAAAATTTTATGATTGTGTTTGTAAAAATAAAGTGAAAATTTGGTAGGTGCGCGTTACAGGTATAGATCTTACTAATGACATAGGTAAAAAAATAAAAAAAATACTAAAAAATAATATGAAGGCTTAGAAGGCTACTAGAGACGAAGCAATCTAGTTTAAAAGAAAAAAAAAGTAGTGAACGTTACAAAGAGGAACCATGGAAGAACGTAACATTCAAAATCCTTAAGATGACAACGTTTACAAATATAAAATGGAGAAAAAAAGTGAGAATTGTTTCCCATAGTTATAAAATGATGCTACCGTACAAAAATTGACTGAGTTACAAAGAATCAACAAAGGAATATCCCTTTAGTAGGCTTAAATCTTTGTTTAAACCTAATTTAAAGGATTTTAGTCGAAGGATCCACTTTAATTCTTGTTTATCTTTCGTTTCTGAAGTGGATCTGAATCCTGAAGCCACGAGGATGCATTTAATATCGTGGATGTTGTGATTCAATCGGTGAATTAAAATGTTCCGCCACGGGAAACCCACTCCATTTGTCTCGAATGGATTTTTTGTGGTTGTTGAATCTCAACCGAAAAGGAGTGGCGGTTTCTCCTACATAGTTGCCTAGTTGACATTTGGTACAATAAAGTATGTAGATAGCATTATGTGAGTCACATGTTAGGTTGGGGGGTTTGATGGTAATGTTGTTACCAGGTGGCCTGAAGGACGGTTCACAATTGATGAAGCTGCAAATTTGGCAACGTGGTTTTCTGCATTTGAAATTACCCGTTGGGGCGAGGGGATTCCTCTTCACTAAGAATTCTGAAGTCGTTACGTAGCACTTTGGTCAAATTTTCAGTGGCGGGATGATAGCCGAACACCATGGGGATACGATCGTTATCGGGTTTAGTTTTGTAATTTAAGAGATCTTGGCGTGTGTACTTCGAGAGTTTGGAAATTCCACTATAATTTGAGGGGATAGTCGCTAAAAAGAAGATGGCCAATAAAAAAGCGAGCTGATGTTCGAAATCTTCAACACTACTACAGATTCTTTCGATTCTGAGACCTTGTCTAAAAATAATAGATTTCTTGAGGGGGAGGGGATGGCAGCTATGAAAGTTAAGGTATTGATGATTATCTGTAGGCTTTGAGTATAGGGACGTAGAGATACGGGAATTTTCAATTTTAACAAGAACGTCTAGGAAGGGAATAGCATGGTTAGAGTGTTCCATGGTAAATGAAATGCTGTCATGAAAATTGTTGATCAAAGAGTTAAATTTTAGGAGTGCCGTCTCACCGTGTGGCCAGAAATGTCATCAATGTAACGGTAGTAGTGGATGGGTTTAGAGGGGGAAGAGGCTATCATTTTTTCTTCCAAGCAGGCCATGAAAATGTTAGCAAAGCTGGGTGTTATTTTTGTTCCCATGGCAGTACCTTTAATTTGGAGAAAATTCTTATTATTGAAGGTAAACTCGTTATGTGTCAAAACAAATTCGATAAGTCGGCAAATGTCATTACAAAATCAGGAGGATGGCCTTTTTAGCAGAAATTCTCTACAAGCTAGTATACCATCGGCGTGTGGGATATTAAAGTATAGAGCCGAAACGTCTAAGGTTACCAAAAGTGAACTGGGGGTAGTGGTGGAATATCGTTTAAAATTCTTAAGAAATGTGTAGTGTCTTGAACAAAGCTAGTGATACTTTTAACATAAGGATTCAGGATGGAATCAATAAACCCTGATAAAGGTTCGGTGAGGGTGACTATTCCTATGACAATGGGTTTTCCTGGAGGAATAATTTTCAGTGATTTGGATCGATCTACTATTTCTGTAGAACTCAGGTTTGTTAAGTCAGTGGTGTGATTGGAATGTTTCTCTTTAATTAATTTTGGTAATTTGTGTAATTTAGGAATAGTGTAAAAGACAGCAGGTTTCGGGTTCTCAGGAATAAGCTCTCTCACCTGTTCTCGTAATTCTGGGGTGTCTAACGATTCACCAAGGTTCTTCAGTTCCTCTTTAAACTGCTTGGTGCGGATCTCATCTAATGGTTGGTAAAATTCCACGTTAGATAGCTGAGTTTCTGCCTCCCTGGCGTAATCCTTGGTATTTAGGATGGTGATTGCACCCCCTTTATCAGCACGTTTGATAATGATGTTCTTGTTGGATCTGAGAGTGCGTATCGCACGGGCCTCTTAGGATGTAAGATTATCTACTGTTCTGTTTAAGTTTTCCTTAAGAAAGTTGTCCAGGTGTAATTTGGCTACTTTGTTGAATTTGTCGATGTAGGAATTTTGTCCATTAGGAGGTGTCCACTGGGACCGGCGATTAGATTTTTCAAGAAAAGGTGAGGTAACTCGTTGATCAGGCTGCGCTTTAGGATTATTTGAAAAGTATTCTCTCAGTTTTATTAGTCGCAGAATATATATATATATATATATATATATATATATATATATATATATATATATATATATATATATATATATAGGTAAAAATGAAGTAGTAAATAGTGCTAAAAGTTTGTGAAAAATTCCACGACGTTTCGGGTTTAAACCTTCATCAGGTGGCAAAAATGCAACTGATCGTTGACACGGCCAAACGTACAATTTAAAAAAAAAAAAATACACAATAAAATTGGGCACGGTAAACCTCGGCTAGGAAAACAGACAGTGTTAAGTGGTTACCACAAGTCAAAATAATGCAGGAATTGCTGCGTTATAACAGTTCAAGTCTAACGTTCAGACCATGTGGGGACAGGGTTCCAAGTTTCATGATTAGGCGGTTTTCGGCAGCTAGGCGGTCATGATCGGAACCTCGACACGAGATGGCCGCCGAAACCATCAAGTCACGGATCGAGCATGTTGACGGGGGATTGAAGTGGGTGGCTACCGGGAACCCTGGGAGGTTCTGTTTGATTGATCTCAGGTGCTCGGTGACTCGGTCAGCAAGACGACGTTTTGTTTCTCCCACGTACAGTATATTACAGCGTTTACATACGAGAACGTAAACAACATTGGCTGAAGTACAGGTAAAATGCTGATGAACGTTAAACCGGTTGTTGTTGGGACCTACAATGGAAAGGTTTTTGTCATAACTGACCACCGGGCAAGTATTGCATCTCCCACGGTTGCAAGGAAAGTTCCTGGGGTGTCAGGCACTACTGCTTGAGGTTGAGAGGCACGGACCAAGTGCTTAGATATGTTCTTTTCAATTCTGAATGCCGTGATGGGGGGATCAGGGAAATGGTCACGGGTGGATGGGTCATGACGGAGGGTCTCTACATTCCTGTAAATGGCACGTACAATGGGGGTTACAGATGGGTGAAAGGATAGGACCAACGGGATACGTCTGGTGGGTGTATGGTCAGTTTTGGGGGCAAGGGCAGAGGCTCTATCAATTCCTTGTATGCGTTTCAGGGCATTAGAGAGCACTCTTGGTGGATACTGGCGTTGTTCAAAGAAAGAAATAATCTGTTTGGAAACTTTAGCGAAATCCTGGTCGTCGGAACAAATCCGTCTGGCCCGTAAAAGTTGTGAGAAAGGAATCGAATTGGTACAAGATCTGGGGTGGTTGGAAGGGTACATGAGGTAGTTGTGAGAGTCAGTAGGCTTAAAGTGGAGATTGGACTTGATTTGACGGTCGGAGATGGATAGTTCCGTGTCTAAAAACACTACTGAGGAGTTGGAAATACAGTGAGTGAATTTCAAAAACGGGCAGAACGTTTCAGCAAAGTTAATGAACTTTTCCAAATCGTTTCGAGGACCCACTGCGACCCCAACAATATCGTCAATGTACCTTTTATAAAGTATGGGCTTGATCCCGGTGTATCGTGAGAACAACTGCTCCTCAAAGTGGCCCATGGTGAGGCAGGCCACAGAAGGTCCCAGTTTAGTGCCCATAGCTACTCCTTTAATTTGGCGGAAAAAACGACCATTGAACTGAAAGCAATTTTGTGTGAGGACTAGTTCAGTTAAGCGAAGAAAGGTGGTGGTAGGGATGCTAGGGTCCTGGCGTTGGTCAAGGTAATGGCGTATGGCTGCTAAAGCAGCGTGATGGGGGATTGAAGTATAGAGGCTGCTGACATCCATGGTGAATAAAGTACGTTCACTGGGATTCTCAGGAAACTTAAAATTTTGAATTAACCTAAGGAAGTGAGGAGTATCCTGGATAAACGAAGGTAGGGTTGAAACTAATGGGGAAAGTACAGAATCTACGTACTGTGAAATCAGAACCGTGGGGCAGCTGTGGGAAGACACAATGGGACGACCAGGATTATTGGCCTTGTGAATTTTGGGCAGTAGATAGAAATTGGAGATTTGTGGGCAAGGGTGCAGAAGGGCTTTAGCCGATTCAGGAAGATGTTTTTGACTTACAAGGGTAGCTAAGGTTTTCTTGACCAAGGTTTGGATTTCAGAAGTGGGGTCTATCGGCAGTTCGGTGTATGCTGTTTGGTCTGAGAGTTGTTTCTCAGCTTCAGAAACATAAAGATCTCGACGCCAAACAACAGTGGCACCGCCCTTGTCAGCAGGCTTAATAATCAAATTCTTGTTCTTCTTGAGGGACAGAAGGGCCTTCTGCTCGTCCAAAGAAATGTTACGAAAGGGAGTTACTTTGGGAGGAAGGAGACGTTCTAAATCGGCATTAATGGACTCAATTACACCGTCCAGGACCTTGCTTTTACCAGGTTTAGGGGTCCATGGAGATCGCTTAGACTGAAATGAACGGAAAACGTCCTCCGATGAAGTGTTGTCGGTTTCATCGGAATCTCCAAAATGTAAGCGAAGGCGGAGCCTCCTGCAGAACGAGGCCACGTCTCTGCGGATAGAAAACTCATCTGGAAGGGGGTTAAGGGGGACAAAATTCAAACCTTTTGAAAGGACTGAACGTTCAGGGGAGGATAATTTCATGTCAGAGGGGATGGTGACGACTAATCTAGTGTAAGGAGTACGGTCACTGCCAGGGGTTAGAGTGGAATGCTCCTTGGGTAACAAGGAAGCTAAGGTCTTAGATTTGGATTCTTGTAAAAAGTTGTAAAGTTTACGGTTATAGACATGGATGAGAAAATGTACTTCGCCAGCGTTAGGGAGTGAATTAGAAAGAAAAGACCTTTGTTCATTCATGGTCCGGTCAAATAAGGCCTTTTTCCTAACCATTCCGCTAATAGCAGAACGCATCAAACCAAACGAACACGAACGTAGGTAACGTGTGGTGTTACGTCTATGTACGGGGTCTGAGTAGGTATGAACGTGAAACTTGAGTTGAAAACCTCTTGGGATAACCTTCCTACGTAGGCACGTGCCCAAGAAGTGGATGTGGCTGGCAAACCTAGTTTTACTGAAGGTTGCCATAGCAAGAGAAAGTATGGTGGGAAAATGTTCGCTGGGATAGCGAGCAATTTCCTGTATAAATGTACTACGAAGCCTTGAAACAAACTGTTTCAAGCAAGGCATGGTCAACTGGTCAAAAAGGTCTTAAAATCGCAGTGAAAGGTAGTCAAAGACGTAAATAAAATAAGGTCAAAGTACTGCGTAGCACTTATGAAGTAGGTATATATATATATATATATATATATATATATATATATATGTATATATATATAAAACGAAATATAAGAATATACGCGTAGACAAACAATTTACGGAAAAATACTTCAACTTTAATGTGACGTTTCGATAACCTCTACCTATCTTCTTATACACTTGAGATATTGAGTGCTGTAAGGTGGCAGTTGCATATTTGAATGTATATATACATACATATATATATATATATATATATATATATATATATTCATATATTTACATATATATTTATGCCCAGCAACGAGACATGTTGTGCACATTCTGTTGTAAACTACTAACCTGGATAAACACCAGTCTGTTTGTGTAGGGGCTGCCGCCTGTACATCATTTGTTTGACTTCCCTCAGAAGGCAACCATTTCTCAGTGCCATATGCTGTCATAGCATGCACCTGAACTCCCCTGTAAAATGCAAAATGAGAAATACAGATTGTCTTGGACATGCATTCTTGAGCTACAGTATTTTCACATGTATGGAGGAAAGACAACTTACGACTGGGGCCCCCATATCAGAAATTTACTGTTAAGCCTCATCTTTCTCTCTGATAGTAAATTAAGCGAAATAAACAATATTCATTTTGAGTGATATTTTAGCTAAAATTGCAGCCTCAAACCCAGTATGGTAATGTATAGTTGAGGAATGTGCTACACATGCAGACATCCTGGTATAAATTACTTGATGTATAGTAACTCTTCCGAACACTTTTGGTGAACTTCATTAGAAAAGATGACAATTATATGGTTCATACAACCTTACCTGCAAAGTCTGCAATGCACATTATATCTCTCTGTTGTAACATCCATTATTGAAAATCCACTCCTGAATATCTTACGTACTGCCATCACCTTGACACATTATAACGCATTCCCCCCCCCCCCGAGAATATTTGCCACCTTCACCCCCTTCAGTGCAGTACCTTGTCAGGCAATATGTAGAGGTCTACCACCCACACCCCATACACCCCTCCCCCAAGCTACTGTATCACATATCAACGAACACCACCTTGTATAGCTACTGTATGAGTCCGTTTCACCAAGTCGAAAACAGGCCTTTTCAATACCTTACCAGTAGACACTGAATTTGTATAATTTGCCATACTCTACATTTATGACAGGGCTCAAAATTTCTGAAGAATGTTAGACCAGCTCGTAGGGCATCTGGCAAACTTTTTGACATTCAAAAGAGCATGTGTGTGCTAGTCCCAAAAGGAAGTGTAAATATGTTTTTCAATAGCCCATCCAGGGGTTCCAGTAGTTTTTCAGATAATACTAACTCTTATGTGATAGCAACTCCCTGATGTGATGTACTCGTGTATTTGCACACCCTGATTTTTATGTTCATGGAATACTGAGAATGGTTTACTGTATAAAAGAACAAGGGACCTTCATCCCAGCTATAGGCATAGACCCTAGTCTGTGATGCAGACTAGATCTGTGGCCTGATACTAAATTCTCCCGACAAATGACACCTCTCCAGAAAGTAGAATAAACCAGTGAGGCAAGCTTACCAACTGGGGGTAGCAAAAATCTGAGTCCCCAACAATGAAATAACGTATCGGAATGTGCCGACAATTCTGAGGTATTTTTGAAGAAATTGGAGCCGTTTTTAGGAAATTTTTTTTTTTTTATTTGAAAAATCTGAGCCTTTGTTTAAAATATTGAAGAATCTGCCTTCTTGAAAGCAGGGTCGGATAAAACGTTGAGACGAGTAACGTCGCTTAATGGCGGTGTCGTGGGGGATACTCACATGACTGAAGGTTCACTAGATAGAACGTTTGCTAGACCGGAAATCTGCTTGAACCAAAAACTACTTTAGGTTAGAATTAGGATTAGAAATTGGGTTAGATACAGAATAAGGTTTAGGATTAGGCTAAGGATTAGCCTAGGGTAGGATTAAAGTGATGCTACCTGTTTAAAAAAGGGAAATACATAACACTGCCTTGTCCAAAGTGTTGGAATAACGTTTAAGCAGTTCATCCGAACAATAAAGATAAATAAAGATCCCTCACAGAAGTAGTTGTTCCAAATACGGTTTCAATTATCATAAAAATAACGACAAAAACTATGAAAATCGAAAATGATTCCACACAATCTTTATTCCATTCAGTCCCTCTCCTGGGTGAACAAACCAATGGGAGTGCTCTAATATATGAATATGCAAAAGGCAGCACAACGAAAGGTGCCCACGTATATGCTAGCGAACGAACACTGAACACTTGATAGGCTATTCACGCTATAGGCTAAGTACTTGAAAATTGACTGTAGGCCTGCAGTACCATGGAGCTGATATTCGAAAGGGTTTTATTGGCTCCATGATAGTAAATCGAAAGGAGAAATTTCTGTTGAAGCCCACCCGACCAATTTCGGAACAAACTACAGCCCTCGTGAGCTACTCGATAACACCACAACTTGGGACTAACTATCAGCAAGGGTTGCTACCTGGAAGGGAAAGACAGTAAAATTTGTGCAGTTTGTGTGCTTTCGTGATCATCGCAGGGTGTTTTTGCATGATTCTGAAGGCAGACTCAAGAAAATACGAGTAAATCTAACTCGATTTACCCACGAGAATGGCCATCGATATAATATGTAAGTACTACCTCTGACGAATAATATTGAACAATTCTTGAGTCATTCAAATCATCGATGGTCAACGATATCAGCTTGGAGTCTGACATCTGAAATGCTTACCCTCCGTCGCAAGGTCATGCCATGGAGCTACTACCTGGACATTCTTTCCCTCTTACGTTTCCCAGCTAAAATGTACACAGTTGCTTTGATTCAACCAGGGAGTGCTGATACAACAGACACAAATTCTTTTACATGTTGTAAACTCTTGGAGAAACCATCTACAACAATCGAAGTTGACCGAGGGAAATAACACATTGCTCACAGAGGAAATCTACGAAGCTCTAGATAGGACATGGTAAAAAAATTTTTTATTACGTACGTACGTAATAATTATTACGTACGTACGTAGTATTATTACGTACGTACGTGATATTATTACGTACGTACGTAATGATTATTACGTACGTACGTAGTATTATTACGTACGTACGTAATAATTATCACGTACGTACGTAATAATATCACGTACGTACGTAATAATTATTACGTACGTACGTAATAATATCACGTACGTACGTAATAATTATTACGTACGTACGTAATAATTATTACGTACGTACGTGATAATTATTACGTACGTACGTAATAATTTTTTACCTTTCCTATCTAGAGCTTCGTACCCCCCTCCTCACCCGACGAATATCAAGCATGTTTGATATGCCCTATTCGGTAAAGACGAGGACCTACTGTCGAATGGCAAACGGGTTGGAAACAATATTTTGCGCACCTTGACCCAACCTGACTGCAACCAGACTGGCTTTCAGTCGGGTCGCAGTCGGGTCAGTGCAGTGTGTGCTGCCCTTACGTGTCAGGCTGTAGGGCATATATTTCTTGTTTAGCCATACCTACCAAAGATTGGGTATTTTGTTTCGTGTCCCGTGTTGGTGACAGTCATATTTTATACACGGTGGCATCATAGTTATGTCTATATAAATATAATGGTGACATTCAGCCTGTGCAGTGGTGAATTACGGAGTGTGGTAAATTATAGTTTGAAGCAAGAGTATACGCCTTAATTGCTGCGTGGAGTAATTGTACAATTCCTGAACGTATCTTGTTAAACGTGTGTTGATTGATCCCTGAAATTAAAATCTCTGCAAGTTATCTTTTAATACTTTTAGAAACTAAATCAACTGATCAAATGTAAACGCTGCCTGGCATCACCTAACAATGTTTTTGTGACGGTTTTACACACGCTTTCCACAACTTTGATACATGAAATAGAGTCGTTTCATTAACTTTAAGGGTTTCTTTTCGAAATTCTGGAATGCGGCCCTTGGCCTCATCCCATCTTCTCTGTCTGACCAGAAAATCTGTAATCGAGAACAACTGATCGAGAGCTTACTAGCCACTAGCGTAGGATAAGTGCGACCCGTATCTTCCGTGAAAAGTGTCTGGTTTGTCGCAATCTTCTTCGTGGGATGGCAATTGTGTATCGTCGTGTATCGCAGACCTCTGCATGAAAACATCGAAATGATCATACTGGTCACTCAAGCATGCTAGAAACAGAATTTTAGACAGGGGTAAGGGCGAGAGAAATGACCCTCCTTCGGGAAGACTTCCCCTCAGGGAAATGCCAGTTTCGTTGGGGGCGTAAAATTTATGATAAAGTAAGTAATCCCCCAACAAGGACCAGTCGACCGACGAGTTTCTTCAATTTGCTCTAAAGAAGGGCAGACTCTTAATGAAAACCTAAATTTTCAATTTGTTTTCAAAGGGAATGCCCAAAATTTTCGCACTGCCCATCCTTTCGGCAACCCGTCACTTTTTTTTCTGGGGTTTCCATTTTACCCTCCCGTTGGGGAGATAAGCCACCCTCTTGGGAAAATTCTTTCGCCACACGAAATTGTTGACACAAATTTGTGGTTCAAAGTGCGAGTTCCAGCCATCTAGGGCGTCTGGAAAGCCATGGTCGGGCTGAGGTCGGGCGGGTCCCGTAGGATGCTGTAAGGTTGCAGGTTACCCTCTTAAAAAAAAAACTTTCTTAAGAAAATTTCGTTCCTTTAAAACTCTGCCCCTATTTGCCACAGATACAGCTGAGCGACCTCTTACGTATGAATTTCGCCTTTGCGAGAGTGTCCTCTCTCTAATACTGAGATCATCCTTTGCAGCCCTCGGCCTCCGCCCATTGTAACGCATTTTGGCCCTGACCCTCAGACAGTTTGAGAATCACTTCGCTAATTGTAAGGGTTATTTCCAACATTAACTCCTACTGGGCAGATAAGTGGATTTATGTAGCCCAATGCAAACCATAACATAATCCGGCAGATACACTGACCCCCAGCCCGAATCAGTTTATTGTCAGTCCAAATTAGGTAAAGTTGTGAATTTTATTTTATGGTCTGCTTACTTTCCATGTAATGCTATCTGCAGATAACAAAATAAGAAGGGGGACTCGGGGGACTTTCCCCTTGCACCCTCACCGGGTCTTCTCCTTGGATCCCACCAGGACCATACGAAGGGCCATGGGCCCCAACGCCTTCAGAGGAAGGAACCACTTTGTGTTACCACAACTCCTTCAAGGCGGCTCAGTCCCTCATGTTATAGTGTGTCCCTTTGGTGGAACATCATGCCACCCAGTGCCCCCACTTCAAAAAGTTTGGCGACGCCTCTGGGCTGAAGGTACCTGACCGCTTCATTTTTTAGGGACTGATGACTCAAAGGGCCCTTTTTTGTTAGTCACTGGCTTAACTTAAATGGACCTTCAAGAGAGTTTCGTGCACAGGCGCTCCGTACTGAGTATAGGCTGGGCAAGGGTGCGTATAGTAACTGCAAGCACTTCGACAGCATATACTAGTACCGCCAATCTACATGGACAGTATTTGACACCCCAGTAATTTCCTGCGGTTCACCATTTGTTGTTGTATGTAGGCCTGTAGTACACAATTGAAGTGTCCAAGTTAATCCTTTAAAACCCTTCATAATAAATGGGCTGATTACCATAGTGCTGTATCTGCGTTCGTACATAGAAAGTACCACGACCTACGAAAGTGATAATTATTACGTACGTACGTGATAATTATCACGTACGTACGTAATAATATCACGTACGTACGTAATAATACTACGTACGTACGTAATATTTATCACGTACGTACGTAATAATATCACGTACGTACGTAATAATTATTACTTACGTACGTAATAAAAAAAAAATTTTACCATGTCCTATCTAGAGCTTCGTAGAAATCGAATCGAGCCATACAATTTTACGACTTCGACTATCATACTTCAGGTTAGTGCTCTTGCCATAGTCATCGACATCTACAAACTCGACACAGTGTATCGTTGTCCAGTAGATTATTTGATATGTAGACCTAGCCTACCGCTCAAGGACAAAGACTTGGGATGCGGGGAAATAAGCAAGTGTATAGAGGTGTAACTGGTTACCGTTACAAGCGTAGTATGCAAGTGTCTTTTTGAATACTGTTAGGGGTGAAATTCACTAACACGGGTAGTATGATGAAAACCGGTGCTTTTTTTTTCAAAACCTCAAGTGTGCTGTGCAGTATACAACCTTCAAAATCACTCTATTCCCAGACAATGCATGAATAACCGAGGGAATATAATCTCATGCACAGTGCTTCGGTACATAGGCCTACAGCTGCGTGATCCGTTGAATATTCATATAGTGTTGTGATATAGGCGTGGTTTGAGGTGTTTGTAATGAGGACGGTTTTTTTCAAAATAGCCTGAAGATTTTGACTGTTTTCGTACTGTTTCTTTATATTTTGCCATTCACACTACCATTTTCAGTCACTACATAAACAACTCCATCCATGAATAGTATTGTCAGTGCATTGGTAAACAAAGAAAAACATTAGGCTGTATGTATTTCCCTTTTCTTGAACAGGTAATATCACTTTAAGGTTTGGGTAAGGTGTGGTTAAGGATTATGGTTAGTTTTAATAGGATTTAGTTCTATGAAGATCTAATGAAGCTTCGATATAGCGAACCTTCGATCTTGTTAACCCTGTCCCTTTACTGCACCCATTAAGACACCCCCATATGAAACTGAAAAATCTTCCCTGTCACCCCCAATCGCGCTACAGTAGGTTTTATGCCCTATGTAACAACAAACAACACGACACTGAGCTGATCTTATCTTTTGTCTTGCAAAACTTGTTTGTGTAAGTGATGTAACCTGCACAAGCTCCTGCCTCCCTTATAACATCTTCGCCGGCCAACTGGTTGGCTGCCAAAAGCAGGCTTCATGGCATACTCTACATATTACTATTAGTTTTAGCCTATCCATGTTCAGATTTCCTGACAATTCAGATTTTAATAATTGGAAGAATGACTTTCCCTCTGACGGTTGGTTCAGACGTTGTCCCTCCTGTCTTTTTCAAAAAGGTAATGCAAAAGTACCCTGCCTTGGCATTGCACGTCCTTCAGTGCGGCTGCCTGGGTACTTCGTTGCCTTGTGCTCCCGGCGGAACATGCAAGATCTTGGATCGTCACCGCACCTCGGAACTAGCCGGGAGTTGCTATTTGACAACTCCCTGGAACTAGCAAGAATTTATGCCAAAAATTGCAGTCTCTTCGGATGCAAATAACATTCAATATCATGCCAAGATGATTCCACAGTACTGATAGTCGTGAGAGTTGGCAATGAATAGGGAAAGTTTGGCAACGAATTGGGAGATATGCCCTTCAATACCACTTTATTTTATGGACTTTCTCAAGGTTGACTGGTAGTGGCTATATTATGACACAGGGTTTTCCTCAAAAGTACACATTGGTCAATAATATTGTTCTAAAAATCAGATTCTAAGGAAAATTTACACCTTCCTCAATGTGATTTTTGTTAAATTCAAGCCCCCAGAACGTTAAAAAAATAGAAGAAAAGTAAGCAATAAATCACAATAGCTTGACAGCCGAGCGACAGCTGTTCGACAGCTATTAAACTTACTGCCGTCAGAGAGTTAGCACCACAGAATTCTGTGGTTGGCAACGACTTGGTAAATAAAATGGAATATTTGTAAAAAACGATCTGCAAGGTCACTAAAACTCAGTCAAGTGAGGGAGTGGGTGCAGCTAGGGAACACCTCGTTTATGAGCTCTGCTTTATGACTAGATAGATTTTTAGGATGACGGGTATTTTATGGGATTGTACGACTGTGTCTTCTGTGGGATCAACTTCTCATGATTCCTACTTACAAATCGATGGATGTATACTATTTTTTGGGTGCGATGGGGAAGTTAAAGTGTAGCCCCCGTTTGACCTTTACAGTTGATGAGCGTGTTCACGCAGTCAAGTCCTCCAATACGTTTTGTATTTTTGACCGGACCCTTGCACTATAAGCGTACCTAGGATGGATAAGACACGTACATGTACGAATAGAAGAGAACCATACACTGTTCAGTTTATTTCTATCAGGAGATATACAGGTTTCTGTCTAGAGGCTCAATCGTTTACCTCAGGTATTACCCGTTTTAATTTCCCAAGTATATAAAATTGGGACACAATTTTTCTCTCAAAATATATACATTTCTTGCATGCGTTTTTTACTTTTATAATTTTGTGACATGAAAACGTTGTTAGTAAATGATAAAGCAAATCATTCGGAAATACCGAACGACTTTAATCGAAATCGACTTAACAAATGGCAGATATTACAACACGTCAACAACAAATTAGTACTCATCCAATGCTACTGTTAGATGTGTAGTTGCTTTTAGCTCATGTTCACACACGCACGACACAGACTTCACACACGCGCGTAGTGGACTTAAGTGCGTATTCGACCAGCTGTCTGCATTTATTGGTGTAAGTTGCCATGATACGTGCTTGCCCCCCCCCCCCCCACTTGACGTCATATGCATAAGGTCTACCTGTAGAATCCACCCAAAAGCCAAGCAAACATGCCAATGTAATTCTAACCTTTGTTAAATCTTGAGGTCATAAGCTTTTAGTACAATGAGCATCAAAGAAGAAACTCGTCTGGTCACTGAAATAAGGTCAAGTTTGTGCTTGAGCAGCTAACGTACAACTGGGATTATTCAACAAGGTAAACAATGAAACCATAGCGAAATGCTCGTCTCGACCTATATTTGATTAATTTGGGTTTAGAACTTCTTTTTGCTCCCAGTCTGAATGAGACATTCAGACAAAAAGAAAGGTAGTTTGCATTGCATCGCTATAGTGACTTTCTTTACGTGGCTAGGTTAGCTTGCAGTGAAGCGTGTAGATAAGCAAATTTGGCTACTTAGAGTATGATTGAATTATATCTTGACGCACGGAAGGAAAACAAGTCTGAGTTTGTAACATTTTGTATTTCAAACTACGGAAAGCACGCCTTCGTATTACAATTGACATCCAAGATATATTACGGAGCTGTAAAGATAAGATCGAACGCTTATCTATCCTTTGAAGTAAATGTTTTCTCTTCCCCAGCTCCACATTTTCTAGCATTGGCTGGAATCAAAGAGAGAAGACAAGGGATCTAGTCTTGTGTTACATCTGAGTTAATTCATGGGTTGATTTCAACCGCTGGTATGAAATTGACAGTCATTAAAGAGAAAGAGAATAATATTGATTTCCCCTTGCCCTCTTCCCATAGATCACTATCAGGGGCGTAGCAAAGGTGTTTTCTTTGGGGGGGGGGGGGGTAGAGACTGTTTTGCCGACAGATCTGGTAATGCGTAGCGTGGAAACGAGCTTTAGTGGGTGGGGTCCAGGGGCCCGCCTTAGGGCCCATGGTAGGGTCTAGGGACAAAGCCCCGCGGAAGGGGAGCAGGGGGCTAAACCCCTGGAAACTCTGAGGTTTAAACATATCTCTGGGTGAAAAATTAAGTCTCATGATGGATATATTTTTGTTCATAATGCATCATCAAATACAAAGATTCCCCATAATTTTGATGTATTAGGCTATTCCTCTCGTCAAGCCGCTATAGTTTTAAGCGGTTGGGATCCAGAGGTCCGGCAGTGTTTCAGCTAGGACGTTTTCTCAATTTGACATTTACTACTAATCTGTGGCCTGGGGGAGGGGTCTGGGGGAGGGGTCTGAGGGGAGGGGGTGGAATTTGAAAGGTGCCTAGATAGCAAATGGTGCAGTATTTGAGTGAATTTCTGCCCTAATGAGGAACCTCAAAATTTACACCCGGGTAGAATTTGTTTGTCAGATCTTTAATGTGCGACATTTATCGCCGTTTATGTGACATTGTCGTACAAATATGGGCTGGCTAAAACACTTGGCCCGCCTTAAGGCAACTGGTGGGGTCCAGAGGGCGAAGCTCTGAGGTTTTAGCATAATCTCTGGGCAAAAAATTAAGTCTCATGCAGGAGAGGTATGTTTTAATTCATAATACATTATCCAATGAAAAGATTCCGGATAATTTTAATGTGTTAGGCTATTCGTCCCGTCATGCTACTATACTATACTGTCATTCAGAATTGGAACACAATGCGTTCAGCCTTTGAACACTAGACGCGTCAGGCGTTCAAATACGGTAAGTGTTCAAATAGGCGTTCGGCGCTCAAAAAGGGAGAAAAAGTGTTCAGAATCTTAACACAAGCGTTCAAGGAACAATTCGGAATTTTTTGAATTGTCATCAAAAAAATTTAGAGATCTAACGGTTTACCAAAAGGGTATATTTTTAACTTAAGGAAGAAATTACAATAATAATGAAACTGTACTTTTTTAGTATTTGTACTGTCGTTTCAACTAAACAGATGACAACGTTTCACATTTATCGACTGTTATGTAAATTCTTCAAAGCATTATCTTGACAACTAGCTTTGATTTCATGATTGCTTGGCTTGTAAGAAGGGGAGCATAAGTAAACAGAAAATTCAACAGCCTGCCGCTAAACAAAAGGAACATAAGACTTGTTGAACAAGTTTTGTTATCTGAGAAAGAATTTTGTTCGATGTTTCTCCAATTTTCACGGCTCCCTGTTTTTATACAACTACAAGAGAGACACGAAACTGACATGCAAAGATTTTGCCTAGATTTTAGAAAGCGTTACACTCAGAACAATGCTTCCAAAAGACGAGTTGGGAAATGTTTCCACGCAATGCAATATGGGAATGGGTCAAAGGTGAAGTGCACCACGCTAACAGTGTTCCAGCGCGGGTGTTGCATGCTGAGCACGCACAGCTAAACACGATGCCCGTTGTCATGGTACACTTGACCTTGTGACCCGACCGGAAGTACCGCATTTCCAACCCGTCTATTGGAGAGTTTTCTTGATTCACATCTAGAAATAACAAATGCCTTGTAGGTATTTTTAATTTGGTTGAATTTTATCTGGTTAAAGCAGTATTTCGGTATATACCAGAACAGACCAGTCTACCTTGTATATATTTATTAATGCTTTATTCGGTATGGACAGAATCTCGGGTTATTAATCATACCATGGAACCACTACGGGCTCGTAGAGCTTGTAGTAGCTCCATGATCATACACTTCTACTGACCTCAATGCCCATATTGGCAGTGCAACATTTGCGTATGTAAAACTGCCAGCAATACTGTTAGATAGATAGATAGATAGATAGATAGATAGATGGATGGATGGACGGACGGACGGACGGACGGACGGACGGATGGATGGATGGATGGATAGATAGATAGATATACTTTGTTGATCCAACAAGGGAAATTACATGCTTGTAGATAAAACAATAAGAATGATAAGACATTATTATTCTTTGAGATACTGAACTTAGAGGGAAATATTGCGTTAGCGGTTCAACAAAATTTCATATCTTTATAACTATGAATTACAGATACAGAATGATGCCTAACTCAAAATAAGGCAGCAGGGTAGCCTCGATTTCAAGAACTAAAGTTCTCACTATATCGGATATATGGTCGTACGGGCCGGGGGTGCTGTGGGCGGTCGCCCTCCAAATGTCAGAAACCTGACTGAATCGGGCAGATATCTTGTCGCAGTCGGGCGGAAAATTGGACAATTATATCAGGTCTGGAGTCGGGCAAAAACCACCTCCCTCCCTGAGAAAAACAGTCACGTACGGCCATGCACAGATACAAATTCAGTTATTTGTAACTTACACTAAGTTGTTTTCTCAAACGTCCAAAATTTCAAATGATATATCATCCGTAACTCTTTTTAAATGCACAATGTTTGGGGAGATAAAGCTATTGCTTGAGTATATTTGTGAAACTGAATGGTTTTATAAGTATTATGGCTACTAAACTATTAGGCCATGTTGGTGCATTGCAAACGCAATATTTTCCATTTAGCAAGTGTTAAAAGATTACTGAATAGTATCCAATGAAATAAAATACTACATTGATACTACAAACATAGCCACGATATAAAATGAGGTCATCCAAGTATATTACAAAACCCCATAAGATGAGCTACAAAGTTGTGACTTGTCTTAAATTTCCAGATGTTAAGTAATTGCATCTTATAGTTAAATTCTAACTTTCCAGGGGAGAGACTCCTGACTCCTTGCCCCTGCCGGATGCATAATTATTACTAGAACCCTGTTCGGAGCTTACAGAGAGTCCACTTTGCGTAATTATACAGGGATTCCATATACTGGTTCTTTGTCTACTTATTTTGATTCTCAGATGCAAGGAAGGTACATGAATTTGGTATTAAGTATTTCAACATTTGGTCTTTAGGCCCAGCGCTGGTGAGTTCGAGCTTTGCCATCACGAAGTGAGCACAATACTCTTGCAGTACTCTGGATTCGAACCTAAAAGTATTGCATGTGTACTGTTTTGAACCCTTGATATGTGGTCTCATTTTTTAATCAAATTTGTAGAAGGGTGGGGCGTGTTGTGCAACCTCATTTTGTTGAAGGAGAGTGATTAGCTGACAAAAGGCTGGTAACCACTTTACTACCTGACAAATCTCCACTTAAGTTAATCCAAACCACATGACACAAACCTGGTAAGGTAAAGAATTGCTTTGTAGTTAGCATCTTTTCTCAAAACAGGGTATGCATCCTATTCATCTCACTAAACAAATTGCACCTTTCAAAGGTGCATCGCGTGAAATCTGGCTTTCTACGGTAAGACATTTTAAAGTAGGGTTTAACATATCACTTAAATACGAAACTTTAGACAAAGGAACATTAGCTGCAATATGATCGGTACATTTAACGGCTGTTTGCAAAGCTAAACCTAAAATATACGTAAAGAGAAATAAAATCACGAGTAAAATGTCAGTTCAATGCATTTACTCAAGGTATTAAGGTAAGATGACAACTCTAGAAAAAGCAAACGAGAACGAGGAAGTTTGCTCAGTGCACTGACCTTACAAATAAATCTAGGTTATCGTTATACCGAAGGTTTAAGCAAAATTTGATCACAGATCAATGACTTTAAAGAAAGCCTGACCCGAATAAGACTTTTAGTTCGTGTGTGGTGCGAACTATTAATCTGCACTTGGAGTCTTGTGAGCTACACATTTTGCCTAGAGAATTAAGGTTCCAAGATCACTTCTACGACAAAAAATGGAAACTGTACAGAAAAACCTGTTACTAAAAACGTGCTTCTACGTTGTTCTCGTCGCTAGTTCCCCAGCACGGGCCCAATTACTGAATGAGGGCTCCTGTATTACTTTAAGTCCAGTGAATGCTGTACAGCTACCGCAGAGTCCCGCAACCAATCCTTACACGGTGCAGTTATCGACGGAAACATACACAGCAGGGGAGACTATACAAGGTTGTTACACTTGTTTCATTTTAAGCCACATTCGAGTGGACTTTATGTTACCGTCTTTTATGAATTAAAGTGAATTATCATTTATTGAATAAAAGCGGAATGTAGTAATCTTTTGAAAAATAATTTTTTAAGTGGAAACTTATTACAGAAATATATACTGGAGGGTAGGAAACCAATAAGGTGATATAGTTACAACATCACTTTTAAGTTTTATGATATCAAAAAGAAATGCTATATTTGCGATAGAGAAAATTCACATACTTTTAAAAATTATTAGTTGTAAATGTAAGATGATGCGTAATTAAAATTATTTTGTTAAGCTTTATTTTTATTTCAAGAAAGAACTGCTGCTTCAATCATGAAAAAATTATTCACCCTTCTTTACAATTTTCAAATGATGCAAAATGCATGGCTTTTAATCCGTAACATTTTTTTTTGCGAAGGTATGGCACTGCCAGAATTAATTAGTGAGACGGAATGATTCAATGATGTACAATCATTTTTGTGATTGTGCCGATGTCTCGTTTGAGAAGCTTAACAAAGGATGATGGTCAATAAACAATCTGCCGGTAAACAGGTCGCTAGGAATTGCTTGCTAATCAAAGCCTAATAATCACAAGAGGACAAATAAAACCCTCACCTGTGACAATGACTTCTCTGTTTTACATAATTTAGTTTTATGGAATTCAAACAAATCCAGTTTTCCATTCAGGGCGCCAAATGAAACAACATTTTTAAGGGAGGGGTTGTTTAAAAAATCGGTTCTTACTCTCATCGTTGAAATGAGTGTGGTACCGTAGTAATTACCAGGCAACGATCGCTTACTATTTCACATTTTGTGGATGTAAAGGAGTTAATTGCTGCTATTTCTATCAACTTAACGTTACAAAATCCAGGGCTCAATCCCCATGATAGTGACCTGCAGTGTTAAGAAGGATGTTGTAACTTCGGTCTCAATGGCGGCAAAAGGTCTTTGGAGGGGCCAGATAGCTGGGATTGTAACTTGGAATGATGGAACGAATAATTGAACAAGACTTACTTTAAGGTCCCCCTTTGCACTGGAATAAAAGCTCAAAAGGTGTTCCTTTCGAATCACAACTTTATTTCGTAACGAATTGTTAAGGAACAACGCACGTTATCTAACAACAGAGGAACATCTAACTGAACCGCTTAAATAATTAGAAAAGCTCTAGCAAGTAAGAAGGCCACTAAAGAGCTTCCCTTTTTAAAAAAAAAAGCATCTGGGTAAGAACAGTTTGGTAAGTAATCCATTCAGATTGTAGAGTTTGGTAGCTTTGGCACCATGCATACTCAATATAAGTTTAGTTCCATTAACATACCTATGGACTATGCAAGGGGACTCCAAAAAATAAAAAAGCTGTCCACTGTTGATGATGAACGCACCGAGAGCGTGGAAATGAGAGCAAACCAAGCAAACTGAGGGTAGTCTGTCATTTCCAATCAAACGAAAACAAGATTTCACAGAAAGTGGGAATCTGTCCGCCTTGTTTACAGTAATGCTCCGTTAGTTTAATGCCTTACAATATATCCCAACAAAAGGAACAAATAAAGTCTCATGTCAGTGAATGAACATGCTCCTTACCCAAGCATTTACATACAACATTGTTAAAGAAGGATATGTGTAAATTTTGAGACCAACTAGATTTTTAGGACCGACTTTTACAGACAAATTTGCACTACCAAAACACATGGACGTCTCTTAAGCATGAGGGGAGTTATTTGCGTAAATATTTCATCTCCATTAAGTGAGAGTATAAAGGATGAAATGCAGGGTAAAATAAGTGACTGAATATGATAATCAGTACCAAAGACACCGGGAGAGCAAGAGCGCTCTTCCGAAGACCACTGGACCAAGTAACCAACCTTGGGCACCTGGTAGGGTCCAGGGTCAACTCCCTGTGGGGAGGGGGGACAAAGCCCCAGGGTTGTGAGGTGTAGGTAACTTCATGGAAATCAGAATGTAACATGTTGATTTATTCAAATGACCACGGATAAGCACTAAGCAAACAGAAATAATCCAAAGTTTACACTTTTATCTTTAAAGTGACCTAACTCGGACTAACGGCCAGTCAATTTGATCATAAAGGTTACAAAATATACCTCAGAAAGTCCCCTGTCCTTGCCATTTTTTAATATTCCACAATGAATTTCCTCTACTGTTTCGAAGACAGCTTAACTACATCTTCTTACACCTAGGCTTGAAGACATGGGTAAAATTTTTATACAATGCACCGCTTACTTTATTACCCAATAACTTCAGTTACAGGGTAACAAAAATCCCCTACCGGTGACATGCCACTAAAAAGAGTTTTTTTTACTTGACAGAGAACGAATGTAATTCCCCAACGGAAGATCAATATCCTTTTACCATTCTCAAGATATACCTCTGCAATTTTTTTTTTTGGCTTCTGAAGTAACTTATAACCTATACAGGAGTAACGATGTAGCTTGTTGAACAGTGTTACAAATGTCTTTTGTTAACCCCTTTTATATTACCTCAAAAGAACTCATCAGATAGTTTACAACTTTGGGAGTGTTACTGATTTTTTTTTTAATAAAACAACATCGACTTAGAAATATTATTTCAATAAGGTCAAACCAATGTTGCAATCGTCCTTGAAATGAGGGTTGAAAAATAAGGTCAACACTAACCATAGTGTTAGTAGATTTACGTTATGTGTAATCATTATATAAGTGCAAAATAGAGATTTTCTTGTACAGTGGTCAATGTTTGATGTATTATTATTATTGTAATTGTGGTCATTTTCTAGGTTTGATATGCCTTTTACAGCACATACCCAACTATGTTATTTTCACGTCACCAGTCTCTTTAAATAAAAAAAAAGTTTTGGTGTGCTTTAGTGGTTATGATGCCTCTAATGATCATTCCAAACCAAGTCAGTAAATACAATAATTTGTCAGTACTTTCGAAAACAATACAGTTCTTTGTAGAAAAGTAGCCAGTGTTAAACTACGGCCCATTAGTAACTTTTCGGTCTTGAAAAGGAAACCGATGTCATGTCTTGCTATCTTTTGTTTCTTTTTTCATTTTCTTTCCGACCTTACAGTAACGTTTCAGTCATCCCAACCTAATGTCCAACCTTTTGCAACCTTCCAAGAAATAATTGTTCAAGCTAGACAGATCGTTGGTATTGTAGAACCCGTCGGTACCTTTTCTTTTGTGAACGGACAGCCTATAATAACCAATATAAACTTTAGAATTTACAACTGTCCTCTCGGAGTCCAAGGAAGTACTGTGGGAACGGCTACTACATCCACAAAGCCACTGCCATTAACATTTACCTACACGGCTCCAAACCCAATAGTTGGAAACCTTCAATTTGTGTAAGTATGCGCGTTATTTTCTCTTATTTCCTATCCAGGTGTAGACGTTGCAATTTATTATTAACGAATCTCATTACTCTCTGTTGAAAGAATAATATTAAGATTTTCACATGGCGTGCTACCACTTCCAGAATATTTCTGCACGGAAAATGTTAACTATCAAATGTGATTCCGTAAGGCGACAGGAAGCAATATAGATCGTTATACTCAAGGATGTTCACAGGTGTGAAAAAGGATCTTCTACTATATGAATCTGAGGTACTCAATGCGCACAAATGTAGGAAATTGGAGATAATGTTAGTACTTCTTACATCAAATTATTTGTGCAACCGATATAACTGAGTGAACCGATGGAATCCACCCTACCATAAACGCTCTTCTAGATCAAAATTTTGAAAATGATTATGCACAAGTTTTAAAACAGTGTGAAAAGCCTCCTTTTACATGAACGGTAGCTTGCAATTGTTGAAAAATTTGTACAAGGTTCCATGAGAACTCTCTGGTTCCATAAGCTATCGAATGATGCAAATTTAGTTTAACATAATGTAAAAATAATTAACAGTGTGTTAGGCTGGAGTCTCTTTGTGCTTGGGGTGATTGGGAATGTAAATGTAAGCGAGTATCAAAATTAGATTTAAGCCATCCATATCTGTTCAAATGATGTTTATACTGCCCTCTTTTTTAAAATGATGTTACCCTTGAATCTGCCTATTTGAAACTACATGAAAATTCTTAAACCATGTTATTGTGACAAGTGGTTAGTTCATTAACGTTTAAAATCAACAATTCAGAAAACTCCATCAAAAATTGAATATTGTTCCACGCCCACTACTGTGCACTAACAGCACAAACAAACAACAAATACAAACATGAGCTACATATGCAAATTTGAAGTGTAAAAACAGTAAAACACAAGCTATGGTTTTGCTGTCCTCTAATGAATTAACATTTATTCAAAGAACAATTGTAACGTTGCTGTTCACTTAGGAGGTTATTATTGAGGAAGCTCGTGACTTCGTGGAAACTGCCTGCGTTTGAAGCTTCACATTTACCTTTTTCTGTTACCTCCCCACCACCTCACCCACTACCCTGTTTTTCTCTATCCATTTTTAAAGTCACTTACCCCACAGTCTGTCGCACACCGTCACTTACTAATGTAACAGCTTTGATTCAATGCAATCTTCTGATTTTGTCTTCTAATTTGTTTTTTGATCAGTATATAAATTATTCGGACCCAAGTCAAAGGGTAATACTATACATGTGTCAAGCCATGTAAGCTTAACTTACCCACAAACTAACCCGCATTTACAACGAAACTGACCGAAAGAAAAATTAATGTACAACCTGTAATTGGGTAAGCGTTAAATGTGAGCATGTAAAGGCAGCTAGCAATTTCTGGTAAGTAATGAGCGATAATTTATACGATACTAACAAGTGATAAACAGACACTGTGCAACTCCTCACATCAAACCCTTTGTCTTTATATTCATTTAAATTCTCCTAATTTGTTTAACTCCGAAGAACCATATATGAAGGCAGCTAGTGCCGTTCAATTAATTTCAGCATCCGAGAAGTAAAATTTGAGTACACTGTTAAGTATCTTGTTGGTTATATATCCATACTAATTTGGGATATTATGCCCACAAATGGGTGTTGCTGAAGTAAGGGAGTTTTACAAATAGAGAAAGCTTATTGTGACATATTGGCACATTAAAATAATCTGAAAAATGTAGTCCTATGAGTGAAAAGGGTTATATGCAGTTTCTATTTAACCTTTTCATGTGTGAAGATTACGCACTGTTCCAATTTTTCATATTACAAGCTACAAGATGAAGTGATATGGTAAAAGACATATCCTTTGGGCTATTCGAGGCAAGTTTTGTTGGAATGAGTAACACTGGATTGTATTCGAGTACGAATTGTTTCTTCACAATTCAATGGTAATTGATATTTCCTGAACTAGTCAATATAATAGTTTCGTGTTTCGCCTATAAAAATCACTAGTCACTTGTGAAAGCTGATCATAACAGTGGACAAAAATTAAGTATTAGACTAACATAATGCTATTTTGATCCGATATGAAATACTTTTCAGGACTTGAGATGGCCGAAAAACTAAAAGATGCTTATTTCTTTCATAAACCTCACATATAGTGCTTCTTAGTGTCTCAATATCTTTTGAATTATTTGCAGATACACCATTGTACAACAAGATCAGGTTTATTACGAGTCTATAACTTCACAAACAATCGTGGCTGCAACCTCGCGTAAGTTCTGCCACAAACTTGCCTCCTTAAACTTTTTTATATAGCATGCATTTGATTTCAACTAAAATGCACTGTCTATTGAATAATAGGTGAAATTAATTTCATGATACTTCCCGGAGGCGGTCGCTCCAAACTTTTGGGTAAAATTTCACAAACAGTCAACACGTCATACGTACCCAGTGTTGGTGAAATTTTTTCCCGTTTCCTGTGTGTAAAAATCTAAGCAAGTCCATTTCCTGTTGACCTAAAATCGACAGGACGAACGTTTATTTAACAACACAGAATACAAATATTTACGAGACACTGTATCTAGTATGATCTAGCTCAATATAGAAAACATTAAAAAGTGAAAAGGTATATGTTAGTTTGGGCCTAATTTAAATCTAAAACACAGCAAGCTATTTCGAGGTATAAAGCAACAACGCTTCTCATACTTGGCGTGTGGATGCATTATGGTTAGAAGATGAACTTTATTGGTTGAAAATTTTAAAACTTTATTGGTATGAAAATACAAAATTATTAAAAAGTGCTTGCAAACACGATATCTCAATACAGCGATGGCAACAAGTCATACTTGATACATAACTTTATCATATTGAGAGTAAGACGCCTATTGTTTTCAATGGAGATCAGAGGTCATTTGAGGTCATCATAGGTCAAAACCCGACAACCTTGAAAAACAATATTTTAAGACAGGGATGATGAATACTTTTCATATTTGGTCTATAGATTTGTTACTTTAAAAAGAGAAAACCCTATGAGTTTCGTTTGAGATCGACGGTCATCCGAGGTCATCAGAGGTGAAACTACGAAAATCTCGTAAACTTAATAGACGGTGGGCGGTACCTCCAAGTTGTGTCCGGCGTTTCGTGACTAACGAAAAGTTAAGCCTGAATTTTTGTGCCATTCCAAAGATAAATTTAATAAGAACATTTAATTTATCACAATCGTAACTGTCACAGTAATAATTCTTATTTTAATAACCCAATTATGAACACGGGTGAGGGACGCTGTGACTGTAACATGATTAGAAGTAACATATGCTTAACAAGTTTATTGATGGTGTAGTGAAGTAGTGCCCGATCTCTCACAATTCCAATTCCAGGTTAGAATACCTTCCAAGACACTTTCTTTTTCCGTTGTTGTTGTTTAATGGCTGGTGGGGTTCAAAGGTCATGTGAGGTCAGCAAAGGTCACATTGTGAAAGCATCGTAAAATAATATTGTCATGACGTATAAATTGAGACCGGAAACAAAACGTACGATTCTACCATTATTCATTTGCTATGTATGGTCCGCCACAATTCCTAGATTGTTCAAGTTCAATTCAAACATTGCAAGCTGACCAGAATCAAGTCGTGTGCGTTTACAACAACCCCACCTGCTCTGATCCTGATGCCCCACAAAGACACCACCCAAACAATTCATGAGGTATATGTTAACGACAATATATGACCTTCTCGTTTAGAATCTCACCGAAGTTGTCATCACCTTAACTAAAGTCGACTTTAAACACAACTTTCGTTCATGTAGTATGACAATAGTTGATAATATAGGTTAAATACTCTTTCCCAAGTCCGCTCGACTTTATGGAGAAGAGCCGAAGGGTGAAACCAAACAAAGTTCTGCTGCCCAAGGAGATACATACCCCAAAGGGACACAAGACTTAACATGACCGACCTCTAGACATTTAGATCTCTACATCATGGGTCTGTCATACGTGTCCCCGTTCTAGACTGGCTGAAAATGCTACACAGTCATGATCCCAGACAAAAGGCCAAGAAAATATTGTAGGTTAAGTAGAAAAGTACGTTGTGTAATACGTTCTAGATGTTTAGATATTTTTGGTCACCTCTAACTCATCATTTGGAAAACAAGACTTTTTGGTCTAGTCCTGGGCCAGTTAGTGACAAAATGGTAGCGCATACTCTTACTCTGAGCAGGTACCTCTCTTAGGACTCTGAAAAATCGGCAACTAGTTATCGACTTACGCATTTCCTGATATGTTGTTACCGATTGTTCTTTGAACTGGTGATTAAGGTACATTTATAAATAGAAAACAACAGAACAGTATGCAAATCAAATTTCATATTTTCCAAACCATCAGCTCCGATGAATAACCCACCGCAGTTTCAAGAGTGCTCAAGTTCAGTTCAGATATTTCAGGTTGGCCAAAATCAAGAAGTCTATATCTACACCAACCCACCTTGCTCTGATCCTGATGGTGACGTAACCACAGTAAGTTGTGATCCCCCCACGGCAACAGTTGTGACACCGACTTCTCAGATTACATGTTCATGCACTGACATAAATGGCACAACAGCCACGTCATGCGAAATACCTACTGGTAAGCAATAAATGTTATATTTTTATTATAGGAAAAATTGTAACACTTAGCATTTGAACTAAGGTTGTAATCAGAGTAATGCATGGCGATTTCAAAAATATAAGCGGTTTGTTTGATTATGAAGCAATTTGATAGAAAGTGGCGGGATTTGATGTCTGAACGTGGGGGGGGGGGGGAGTCGGGTGGACGGTCGAACGGCGCCAAGGCGCTGCTGGACCGCAAAGCGCTCCTCTTAACGACGTGTGGTCTAGGGGCCCGTCTTAGGCCCCTGGCGGGGCCCTGGGCCAGAGACCCATTGGGGGTCCAGGGGCGAAGCCCTCTGAAGCTGGGATATTAACAAAATTGTAGGCATTGTAATGATGCATTTTAGCTTCAACTTCAAATGACATAAGGTGGGCAATCAACATAGCACAAAAATCGTATTTTGCTTCTTACCGCATGAGACTAACAGTCAGATGGGATCGATAATGCTGAGGGCTTGATGAAGTAGGGGAGAATGGATTATTTTTAGGGTTTTCCGGGGCTTTGAATCAATAATTTTAAGAATGGGAGATTTGGAATTCAGAATGGATACGCGCGAAGCGCTCTGAGAAAAAAGTCGTATTTTTTATCCTTTTTAGTGATATGAATAATAGAAATGCTAAGTAAGAAAAGTATCCTCAAGGAGAGGGCTTCCCCCTTCGCTGAGCGCATTTCTCTTATAACAGTCCCGAAAATGATACTTCACGTGCCTTAAAACTTGCATCTAAACAATCTTTAATTAGTTGGTAAATTTACACAGATCGATGGTGATAAACATTTTGCTTTGAAACTTTTTTGGGGAGGGGGCACTACCCCTACGATGTGAACGGCCATATGGGGCATTGGTGGTTTCAATGGTGATAGAAGAGTTTGTAAGAAACTATGGCAAGATGTTCTATAGGAAGTAACCCGGAATCCCGGATGTGATTTAAAACGGGTGCCCGCGAAGCGCGCAGAAGAAAACAGCGTTGAGACATTTAATTGTAGCCTATTGTTTTTCTGTAGTTTTAAATCCAGTATTTTCATTGCATTCCCTACTTTCCCAGGTGCATGTTCTTTCCATAGGGAGGGATATGGAAACCTTTATAAGGCGCCCTTTCATGTGCCATTTTGTTGATGGCCTGGGACAAGTTCCCCTCAACTTTTTTATTAGTGTGAAAAATAAGGTTAGTGCCGATTTTGAAGATTGTATACTATGTGATACTTAAAAAAGTCAACGAAGTATTTTCTGGGTACTAGTTTTTGTATGGACTTTGTCAAGCACATCGGCAGTTAAAGTATTAGGGAAGTAATTTTTATTGGAGGGGCTGCATCTAGGGAAGTTGTGGCCGGCGAAAACCGATGGCGCGAAGCCGGAGGTGGGGAATGAGGGTCCTCCCAGAGGAATCTTTCTTAAAATTGAAGACTGTTGTGGTCATTCTGGAACATTTCTTGAGAAAATCCTACTTCCCCCAGGTGTAATTTAAAATGCTTATGAAATAGTTTTCATATGGTAATCGCAAATTTAAGATACATAGTAACCGTCAGTCAATTTGCTAAGGATGGTGGTAGGTGGTTAGCAAAGTGAACAGCGAGACGTGTAACGAGGGTTTTGGAAATGGTAATTTTCCTACAGGAAGTAATAACAAGACAATTTCACCAAAGTTTTCCTACGCACAACAGCACAACAGTACTAATGAGACATCGAATTATATAAAGCTCATGCGATACACGCCGTTTTTTTTTTTCTTTTCGAGAATTGCGGTTACCTATACATGGGTAGGGTTTAGGACTTTGCTTGCAAGGACCATGATGATGCATTTTATGACGTACATTAGTACTTTCAGTGACCCTCATTTTAGCCCTTTAAGTTACAATAGTGTGGCCGGTAGAAGGAAAAAAAATCCCCCACCAGACAAATTTTTCAACTGTATTTGTCAGTTTTCTCTAGGAAGGCGCGCGAACCGCGCCGAAAAAATTTCCTAGCAGTTCAATGGTTTTGATTTTAATATTTTCTTTCATTAAACACTGCAAAATTTTATCATAATAGGCTATTGAAAATTATTTTAAAATTTCTCTGGTCTTGCTTACTTTCGCTCATGTTTTTTTTTTTTATTATTTTAAGTTCTTAAGCTCTGGAAAAAAGTGGGGTGGGGGCAAGTGTCCCCGCTTGTCGTCTTTTCTTCAAGACCGGCCAATTTAACTCAGTTACACATTGCATACATTACGTTAGAATTAGGGAACGTGATTTGAAAGGACTCGATAAAAGTGAATTGTTTTCTTTCACCCTCAAAGCTCAGAACACGGCGCCCTTGGAACCTACCTGCCCTGAATTTACTACAACTGCAGTAGCAGGGTCAGGTACAGCTGTGGCCAACTTTGGTGTTATTACCTGTAACGACGCTGAACAAGGCATCATTTTCGCCGTATGTAACCCTGCCTCAGGGAGTATCTTTTCTATTGGGACAAACCCTGTGTCATGCACATGTACGGATAACAGCGGTGAAACAAATGGTTGCAGTTTCAATGTTATCGTCCAAGGTAATTATGAACATAATCGTCCAGGCCGATTTGTAGCTTGCATGATCAAAGTGAATCCAAGAAGTCAGATTTTGTACAATGGGGGTACAAAAAATTAATTCAAAAATAAGACCAGTAGACCATTAAACAGCAGATTAGTTACATGATTTTTCTATGATCCGCTCTATGATTGTATTGCCTCCTAGTAATGTCTTACTTTTTCTTGATCAATGTCTTTCACATGAGTACAATTTTACGCCTTCCTTGTTATTTGTAGCATGATTTGTATACGTGTGAATGTAAATTATGCAACGTGTGGATGCAAGTGTACACAAATCTGGTCTTAAAGGGAGGAAAAATATCTACTTACACAGGTGTTTGCATAATTTTAATTACACAACATTATATCTTAAACTTATTAAAAGAAATTAATGTTATTGGTTTTATATGGAAGAAATAAGAAACGGTTTTTTAGTTTTCAAAGTATTCCAACAACAGATTAAAAGAATAAAATGTACGTCAACCTTTTCCACTGCAAGTACTTCCTTTGTTTTGCAATAAGGAGTGGCCTTTTTGCTAAATTAGAACAAAAATATCTTCAAGAAACATTTTGAAAAGTAATGAAGAATGAAATTCCTTTTTAAATTTATGAAAAGCATCTGTCATCGTATAACGTACTTTATTTTTTATGAATATGTAAACGATATTACCTATTGTCATTGATAGATTTCATTCAATTGACTAGACGTTTCAAACTTTATTTCGGGCATGATTTCTTTCTTAAAAGTTTCGTTCTGTTTTGACGTTTCCAGCAAAAATTTGAAACTTGGTTCTGCAGAACCTCATCCTCAGTGAAAAAATATGTAATATAATGTTGACTTAACTCTTACTTGCTGTTCATCTGTCCCCTTTTAGGAAGAAAAGTTTTCTCGAAAAAAAACAACACGTGTAGCTAATCATCGACTAGCGTATTTTCTGATATGTTAAGAACATTGTTTGTATGGAACAGATTTTTAAAGTTCATTATTATTAAGAAGCACCGACATAGCATGCGAATCAATTTTCAAATTCTTTTCCAAACCATCAGCTTTGGTGAATAACCCACCGCAGTTCCAACAGTGTTCAAGTTCAGTTCAAATATTTCAAGTTGGCCAAAATCAAGAAGTCTATATCTACACTTCCCCATCTTGCTCTGATCCTGATGGTGACGTAACCACAGTAAGTTGTGATCCCCCCACGGCAACAGTTGTGACACCGACGTCTCAGATAACATGCTCATGCACTGACATCAATGGCGCAACAGCCACGTCATGCGAAATACCTACTGGTAAGAAATAATTTTTTTTTTTATTTTTATTATCGGAAATATTAAATAGCATGTTATATGCCTATGTCAAGTTGTTATCTTTTACACTTAGCACTTCAACTAAGGTTGTAATCAGTGTAATGCATGGCGATTTCAAAATAAAAGCGGTTCGTTTGATTATGATGCAACCTGATAGAGCAGGCACAGTAGGGAAGATAATTTAGTGTAACACATAGTCAGTGCTGGAATATTTGTGTTATTTTTAAGAAAGAAGATATTACGTTTTTTCTTCAAGATCGGAAAATTTCACTCAGTTACCCACACATTGCTAACATTACATTTAATATAGTGTCAAGTAAAATAGTTGATATCAGGCCGATCCAGGCTAACCGCCACTTAAAATACCTCTCTTCGAGATTCCACTTAGGGGAATTTTCTTTGGGAATTCAAGCAGTCAGGTGTTGACAGTTTAGGCCCATTTACTCTGCGTTCCCACGCAATAAATTCAATGTCCTGTCAGATTATTGACACTTTTAGTTTTGAGGTAGTCCATCCAGTGACCCTTCAGTGTCTAGCTCCAAAAGGGTTGCTTGTCTGAGTCCTACTTGTTGCAAACTTTTCTCATTGGTTATCTTGATAAGCATACCCAGGAATGACCAATCAGAAGTCCCCGTCCGATTGCATCAGACAAGACTTTATAAATTTTGCCCGAAGTAACTTCGAGGCAACTCCCTTCTTCGATAGTTGAGAACAAACACTCAGATAGAAAGGATCGAAATAGATACATAGAGCTCCGCAGCTTCTGCCGCAGGGCTATTGCCGCTGGCCTCTGTCAGCTAAAGACTTTTTTTCTTAAACTTAGTTTTTTGGAGGAACTACATTTTCTTTTTAAGGGAAGAAACTTAAATCGTAGTCTGAGAAGCGAGAATCGCATCTTATACTCAACATGTGATTGTGATGCTGTTTAACTAACTTCACTTGTTTAAATCAACATCATGTAGTGAAATAACTCCTTGACCGGTCAGAGAAGGATTTCTCTGCGTTTGAGAATAAACCAGGTAAACTGTAGACAAGTGGTTCCTGTCATCTTTTTGGACTCTTCTCTGTGGATCCTGAACTAGAACCCCTAGTTTCACGATGTAACTGGCCAAACCAAACTACGTAACAATAGGAAAGGTGATTTGAAACGACTCCATATAATGTGAATTGTTTTCTTTCACCCTCAAAGCCCAGAACACGGCGCCCTTGGCACCTACCTGCCCTGAATTTACTACAACTGCAGTAGCAGGGTCAGTTACAGCTGTGGCCGACTTTGGTGATATTATCTGTAATGACGCTGAACAAGGCATCATTTTCGCCGTATGTAACCCTGCCTCTGGAAGTATCTTTGCTGTTGGAACGAGCCCTGTGTCATGCACATGTACAGATAATAGCGGCGAAACAAATGGTTGCAGTTTCAATGTTATCGTCCAAGGTAATTATGAACATAATTCATCTTCCCATTGCTGAGTGTCTAGTTGGGTGTGCTGGGTGTAAGGGTGGGTGTTGGTGTGTGTAGACTTGTGGATAGACGGGTGGGCTGGTTGGTGAATGGTTGGTTGCGGTTGTGTTGTTGGGTGGTTGGTGGGTTGTTGGGTGATTGGTTTTTGTTTAAATGTTTTTTTTTTTTTTCTGCCACTGTTTATTTCTTGCGGAGCACTCTACTAGATAATCCCTTTGGGTTTCCTAGAATGCTTCCCTTCGCAATTTCTTGATAACTCACATTCATGTTTTGGATAATGTAAAAAGTTTTATACGTTACTGTACTTCTTGAGATTGTGATAAATGAAATGAAATGAAACGAGATAATAGTCCAGGCCGATTTGTAGCTTTTGGGGGGTGTGCATTTTATTTTGCTATATTTCTTAAAACTTTGCTAAGATGTAGAGTGGACATCAGACAATCGGAAAAGTATGTGCTCCATTTCTTTTCATATGCAAGAGGGGTAGCCAGCCAATTCAAAATGGTCGCCATTTTTATCATTTTGGCTGATTTTGCACCTGGGAGTTCATGTTTTCCCCACGTACTACCTGGTTATAGGACTACCCATTAAGAAAGGTTAAGGTGGTTGGAATACATACTTTAAGAGAATCTGGTACTCAAATTTGTCCCCCGGCGTCAAACGTGCCAAAATTGCCAGTTTTTGGCGAAAAGGGTCATATTAGTCAAGTCACTACTACAAAACGGATCAATATTTTGGGAAAAACTTTGAGTATATTGTGGGAGACTGTTTATTTCACCACCTTTACTCCTAAACATGTTTTAGGCCCCATCTGTTGGCACAACAGAGCCTTTCTTGAGCCAAATCAGCAAAATGATCAAAATGACAGCCATTTTGAATTGGCTGGCTACCCCCTTGCACATGAAAAAAAAATGGAGCCCAGACTATCTTGATTGTCTGATGTCTACTCTACGTCTTTTCAAAGTTTTACTAAATACAGCAAAAAAAAAAAAAAAAAAAAATCAACAAACCAACACGTCCCTGACTATAAATGGCAGCTTGCCGTTTGGAAGTTAACCTGGCGAGACTTGTATTTGATCGACCTACGCTGCTTTTCGTTGCGTGTATATTATATGATAATGAGAAAAAATGTTATGGTGGACGTCTGTTATGAACTCTCAATCGGTCAGAATTATCTACTTACTCAGGTGTTTGCATACTTTAATTGCAAAATATAATATCTTAAACTTAAAGAGCTTCAATGCTGTATGTTTTACATGGGAGTAAGTAACAGAGATTTCTAGATCCAAAAAGCGTTCTGACAACAAATTGAAAGAAAAGAAAGTGATTATACCTTTTACTTTGCTATTACTTTCTTTGTTAACAACATCACGTTGGAATTATGCAAGACTTAAACAATAACATATTCAAGAAACACTTTGCAAAGTAATAAAAAATGAAATTTGCTTTTAGATCATTAAAACAACTCTTATCGTAAAACATGCTTTTGCATCTGCGTATAAGGAAACGGTGTTACCTATTCCTAGGGAAAATTTCATTAAATTGACAAAACGTTTATTTGCGCACAATTTCAACATTTTACGATTATAATTTTTCCTTATATACCCTATGCATATGGCGTCATAGAACTGAAAGTGCCCCCTACAGAGAAGGCAGGCGCACGTCATTGCAACTTACACCAACAAGTGCAATCAGCTAACGTGTGGACCGATTGGGTACGCGCGTAAGTTTAAGACGAGCGCGTGTGAAGTCCACGTTGTGCGTGCAGTGTGCTTTATTGACTTTTTCTCCAAAATGATGGCGCGTGACGGGAATGCATAACGTTTACAGGTGTAAGGTTTCTAATGTCGTTCCAGTAAAACTAGAATATGTCTCTGAAGAACCTCAACCTCAATGAAAATGCGTAATCAAATGGTGACTTTACACTCAACTGCTTTCCATTTCTTCTACTCTGGGCAGAACTTTTTCTCGACCGAATACAACACGTGTAGCTAGTTATCGATTAACGTATTTCCTGACATGTTAAGAACATTATTTATATGGAACAGATGATCAAGGAACATATATTTTAAGAAAAACAACATAGCATGCGAATCAATTTTCAAATTCTTTTCCAAACCATCAGCTTTGGTGAATAACCCACCGCAGTTCCAACAGTGTTCAAGTTCAGTTCAAATATTTCAAGTTGGCCAAAATCAAGTAGTCTATATCTACACTTCCCCATCTTGCTCTGATCCTGATGGTGACGTAACCACAGTAAGTTGTGATCCCCCCACGGCAACAGTTGTGACACCGACGTCTCAGATAACATGCTCATGCACTGACATCAATGGCGCAACAGCCACGTCATGCGAAATACCTACTGGTAAGAAATAATTTTTTTTTATTATTATTATCGGAAATATTAAATAGCATGTTATATGCCTATGTCAAGTTGTTATCTTTTACACTTAGCACTTCAACTAAGGTTGTAATCAGTGTAATGCATGGCGATTTCAAAATAAAAGCGGTTCGTTTGATTATGATGCAACCTGATAGAGCAGGCACAGTAGGGAAGATAATTTAGTGTAACACATAGTCAGTGCTGGAAAATTTGTGTTATTTTTAAGAAAGAAGATATTACGTTTTTTCTTCAAGACCGGAAAATTTCACTCAGTTACCAACACATTGCTAACATTACATTTAATATAGGAAAGGTGATTTGAAACGACTCCATATAATGTGAATTGTTTTCTTTTACCCTCAAAGTCCAGAACACGGCGCCCTTGGCACCTACCTGCCCTGAATTTACTACAACTGCAGTAGCAGGGTCAGTTACAGCTGTGGCCGACTTTGGTGATATTATCTGTAATGACGCTGAACAAGGCATCATTTTCGCCGTATGTAACCCTGCCTCTGGAAGTATCTTTGCTGTTGGAACGAGCCCTGTGTCATGCACATGTACAGATAATAGCGGCGAAACAAATGGTTGCAGTTTCAATGTTATCGTCCAAGGTAATTATGAACATAAATGTCAGCTTGTCGTTTGGCAGCGAACCTGGCAAGACTTTTGTATTTGAACGGTCTGCACCGCTTTTCGCCGTGCGTGTATTTTATGTGATAATAAGAAAACGAAATATGGTAGACGTCTATTATGAGCTTTCAATTGGTCAGAAATTATCTACTCACTCAGAAAGTTGCATGCTTTTTATTTGCAAAAAATAATACCTAAAAACTTAAAGGACTTCTGTGCTGAATGTTTTACATGGGAGTGTTTAAAAGTGATATTTAGATCCAAAACGTGTTCTTACAACAAATAGAAGGAAAACAATGTGCTTACAGCTTTTCTTTGCAATTACTTTCTTTGTTTTACAATAACATGCTATCTTTTGCAAAGCTTAAACTAAAACATATTCAAGATACACTTTGCAAAGTAATGAAAAAAGAAATTTTCTTTTACATCATTAAAACAACTCTTGTTGTAAAATATGCTTCGGGAAAATTTCAGTAAATTGACAAAACGTTTATTTGCGCACAATTTCAACTTTTTAGGAGTATACTTTTACGTTATTGACCTTATACATATGGCGTCATAGAACTGAACGTGTCCCCTCCAAATGCAAACAGGTAATGTGTGGACCGGTGGGGTACGTGCGTAAGTGTAAGACGAACGCGTGCGAAGTCCACGTTATGCGTGCAGTGTGCTTTATTGGTTTGCCTCCAAAATGACGGCGCTTGACGTCAATATATGACGTCTATAGGTATAAGGGTTCTAATGTCGTTCCAGTAAAAGTCTAGAATTTGTCTCTGAAGAACCTCAACCTCAGTGAAAAGGCGTAATCAAATGATGACTTAACACTCAACTGCTTTCCATTTCTCCTACTCTGGGCAGAATTTTTTCTCGAACTAATAAAACACGGGTAGCTAGTTATCAACAAACGTATTTCCTGATATGTTAAGAACATTTTTCATATGGAACAGATGATCAAGGTATATTAATCTTAAGAACAAACGACTGAGCATGCGAATCAATTTTTAAATTCTTTTCCAAACCATCAGCATTGGTGAATAGCCCACCGCAGTTCCAACAGTGTTCAAGTTCAGTTCAAATATTTCAAGTTGGTCAAAATCAAGTAGTCTATATCTATACCAACCCACCTTGCTCTGATCCTTATGGTGACGTAACCACAGTAACTTGTGATCCCTCCACGGCAACAGTTGTGACACCGACTTCTCAGATAACATGCTCATGCACTGACATCAATGGAGCAACAGCCACGCCATGCGAAATACCTACTGGTAAGCAATAAACGTGATATATTTTATTACCGGAAAAATAATGCATGTTATATACTTATGTCAAGCCACGTCATGTGAAATTCCAACTAGTAAGTAATAAATGTTAATTTCTGGGTTCTTCCCGAAGAAACTGTGTGATGTTTCCTTTGGCAAGATATGACATTTTACCCACAGTACATTTAGCCGAACAATGTAAATAATGTTCTCAATGGCAACTTTAAAAGGAAGGTTCCGTTTAATAATGACACAGCTTTATAATGCAAGTCCAGTACTAAAGTAAATTGAGGTGCAATACACAACTGATGCTGATTTTTTTAACTTTATTTTAGGTAAAGATGTATTCACGTGTTTTTCATTCAGACCTGCTGTTTTACCACAGTTACAAGTCACAAACTACTGACAGGTAGATTATTACATTATCTCTTGTAATTGTAAATATGGTTTACAAGTACAAGAGATAATGTAAACGCTTTTCTATCACAATTAAAGTTCAGAACACGGCGCCCTTGGAACCTACCTGCCCTGAATTCACTACAACTACAGTATCAGGGTCAGTTACAGCTGTGGCCGACTTTGGTGATATTATCTGTAATGACGCTGAACAGGGCATCATTTTCGCCGTATGTAACCCTGCCTCTGGAAGTATCTTTTCTGTTGGAACGAGCCCTGTGTCTTGCACATGTACAGATAATAGCGGCGAAACAAATGGTTGCAGTTTCAATGTTATCGTCCAAGGTAATTATGAACATAAATGGCAGCTTCTCGTTTGGCATTTAACTCGGCGAGAATATTTTTGATCGGTCTACACCCCTTTTCAGTTGCACGTGTGCTATATTATAATGGGAAAAAACTATGGTGTACGTCTATTATGAACTCCTAAACGGTCAGAATTATCTACTTACTCAGGTGTTTGCATACTTTAATTGTAAAATATAATATCTTAAACCTAAAGGGCTCCAATACTGTATGTTTTATATGGGAGTAATTAAAAGAGATTTCTAGATCCAAAAAGTGTGCTGAAAACAAGTTGAAAGAAAACAATGTGCTTATACCCTTTTCTTTGCAATTTCTTTCTTTGTTTACAAAAACAAGTTATAATTTTGCAAAACTTAAAGTAAAATGTATTCAAGAAACACTTTGCAAAGTAATGTAAAATGAAATTTCCTTTTATATCATCAAATCACCTCTATCGTAAAACATGCTTTTGCATCTCCGTATAAGGAGACGATGTTACCTATTCCTAGGGAAAATTTTATTCAATTGACAAAACGTTAATTTTCGCACAATTTCAACTTTTTACGATTATACGTTTTCCTTATAGACCTTATGCATATGGCGTCATAGAACTGAAAGCGCCCCTCCAATAAGGGCAGGCGCATGTCATTGCAAATTACACCAACAAATGCAAACAGCTAGGTGGCGTACACTCGTAACTTTAAGACGAGCGCTTGCAAAGTCCATGTTGTCCGTGAAGTGTGTTCTATTGATTTGCCTTCAAAATGAAGGCGGGTGACGTCAGTCATAAGGTCTATAGGTGTAAGGTTTCTAATGTCGTTCTAGTAAAAATATGGAATTTATCTCTGAAGAGCCTCTGTCAACCTCAATGAAAATGCGTAATCGAATGATTACTTAACACTCAATTGCTTCCATTTCTCCTACTCTGGACAGAATTTTTCTCGAACTAGTAAAACACGGGTAGTTAGTTATCGACTAACTTATTTCCTGATATGTTAAGAACATTATGTATTTGGAACAGATGATCAAGGTACATTTATTTTAAGGAACTAGAAAACATAGCATGAAAATCAAGTTTTAAAAATAATTTTCCAAACCATCAGCTTTGGAGAATAACCCACCGCAGTTCCAACAGTGTTCAAGTTCAGTTCAAATATTTCAAGTTGGTCAAAATCAAGTAGTCTATATCTATACCAACCCACCTTGCTCGGATCCTGATGGTGACGTAACCACAGTAACTTGTGATCCCCCCACGGCAACAGTTGTGACACCGACTTCTCAGATAACATGTTCATGCACTGACATCAACGGCGCAACAGCCACGTCATGTGAAATACCTACTGGTAAGCAATAAATTTTGTATTTTTCATTATCGGAAAAATTGCATGTTACATACTTATGTCAAGTTATGATCTTTTACACTTAGCATTTTACGAAACATTGTAATCAGTGTAATGCATGGCGATTTCAAAAATAAAAAAGTTTCGTTGATAATGATGCAACCTGATAGAGCAGTCACAGTGGGGAAGATAATTTAGTGAGATACATAGTCAGTGCTGGAATATTTGTTTTGTTTACAGTCTTTTTGAGAAAGAAGATATTACGTTTTTTCTTCAAGACCGGCCAATTTAATGCAGTTACTCACATATGGCTAACACTGCGTTAAATGTAGGAAACGTGTTTTGATACGACCCGATAAACGTGAATTGTTTTCTTTCACTCTCAAAGCTCAGAACACGGAGCCCTTGGCACCTACCTGCCCTGAATTCACTACATCTACAGTATCAGGGTCAGTTACAGCTGTGGCCGACTTTGGTGATATTATCTGTAATGACGCTGAACAAGGCATCATTTTCGCCGTATGTAACCCTGCGTCTGGAAGTATCTTTTCTCTTGGAACGAGCCCTGTGTCGTGCACATGTACAGATAATGGTGGTCTTACTAATGGTTGCACTTTCAACGTTGTTGTCCAAGGTTATAACAAAAACAAATTCTAGTTTGCGTTTAGTCTTAGGGCTTAATACATTTCGTTGTTCTTATCATGCAAAGTTCTATCCACATAAAAATCTGATCGTTGCAATTTAGGATTTTGTTGTAAATTTTTATTCTCCGTGATAACTCCAACCATCTTTTAATATCAGGTTTTCATTAATTTTTTGACCGAATGAGAAATTTCTTGTCTATTTATTGCCCATCCTCCCTCCGTTGTTAAACTGACCATAGTTGAAAAGCTTAATTGCATTTGTAATGGTGAGTCCGGTATTATGTAATATGATGTCAGGTAACTTTGAGAACACCGGGCACTGACTTGCCTGCAAGGTAGACGTGACGTGTCACCATGCAAGCTCTTTGGAATATTTAAATTCGAAAGAGGTTCATATTTGACATCTGCTTAAAGGATTGGGTACTGACTAAATTGCATGAGCACAAGGGGAGTAAAGTTGTGAATGTAACAGGGAGTCATAACACAGTTCACGGAGAAGGAGAAACAGGTTGATAATAAGATTTGCTCTAGCAGGCTCTCTTCGTTGGTGAAGAGTGATAGACTTAGATTGTGGCTTCAACTTCTTATGATAAAACTTAAATTCAATAGACATAGGTTTTAGTTGCTTGTTTTATGAATAGAAATGTAGTTTTAGTCAACGATTGTAAAAGAAAAAATGAGTATAATGCAAAGGGAATATTAAAATCTAATGCTGAAAGGATTCTACATTTTTCACTCCATTAGCTGTGGTGAATAACCCGCCACAATTTGTAGACTGCGCAAGTTCAGTACAGGCTTTTCCAGCTGGCCAAAATCAAGCAGTGTATGTGTATAACAATCCCTCTTGTTCTGATCCTGATGGTGACCAAACCACAGTAAGTTGTGTGCCTCTCACAGGAACAGTAGTGCAGGTTACATCTCAGATAACATGTTCATGTACTGATACCAATGGTGCAACAACCACATCATGTACAATACCTGTAACAGGTGGGTGACCATACTTACGATTTAAATTTTGCCTAATTTTTTCATGAAAACTTTTCAAAACATAATTCGTAGTTGGGCTTGTTTGAACATATTCGCATTAGGTCATCAAAGTGGTGGTAATATGGTCATAGCATGAGTATTTTTACAAAACGAAAGAAAAACATTATTAAGAAATAAATAACTTAGATAAGATGTTTAAATAAAAAATTAGCACCACATCTGTTTATCTCTTCTTTCTTGCTTCTCATTAAATTACTGATGAAGATTTTTTCATACATGTCTACATAAAGAGGACATGGTAGTTATATCGAGATGCATCAACTCCTAACATTAGAGAGGGCACCTTACGGCTTACAGCCAAAAATGGTACTGAGAATGATAATGGAGGCATATAAATCGTTTACCATTGTTTTATGTCCACATGTAGATATATAAGAGCAAACGGAAACCACGATTTCAGCCAGTCTAGAACGGGACCACTGTCAGGTGGTGTCAGTTAAGTCAAAGTTTGTCCCTTGGGGACGTTGTTACTCCTTCGGGGAGCAGAACTCCTTCGGGAGTATTGTTTGGTTTTCGCCCCTGGCTCTTCGCCAGAGAGTCAGGGGACTTTTGGAAAAAAGAGAAACCACGATTTATAATGCTGTTTACATAGCCGTATGTTGCTAATACCTTTGTCGGTATTCTTTTGCACACTTTAAACACATTTAATAATCATGGTTAAGTTATCAAACAAACAATTTTTACTTTGTGTACGTTATTTTAAAAGTGAATTTTCTTCGACGACTACAGGATCAAATGTTTAACGCAACTGTAGTTAACTACCGCACGGTGTGATAACTTGATCAGCCACAGTTACATTGGTGTCTCTAATGACTTTTTGCTAGGTTTTAGGACGGGTACCAGCCCTCCTTATAACTTTCTAATATTGCTCATGTTTGATACACAATTGTAACACAAATGTAACACAATTGTAACAAAATCGTTAGCCAAACCTAACGATTTCCGCTATAAGTTTAAGACCGCTCCTAAAACAAAACAGTTTAATAATGGTCGTGTTTCAAACCAAAGAAGAACAAGGTCTAGTTTGAACAATTATTTAAGGTTTTTTCGCTATGTCATGATTTACGTAATAAGCGGAAACTAAGTTTCATTTCAGAAAACATTTTCATAAAAGTGAAGAATATCCTGCCCAAAGGACAGATTTAAAAAAAACAAACACTCATTTTCGTCGTGAACAGGCTTCCTGTCTAATGGTAATTTACGACTGGTTTTGATGTTAAAGGATAAGTAAGAACATGAAGCATTATCGATTATTACGGTAATGGTTAATACAAAATTATGACTAAAGGAAGGAAAATTATTTTTCTTATAGCAGCACTTTAATAAATAAAAAATAAGGCCTGCATTCTCAGGCCGCTGTCTGCATATTTAAAGAAATTCAGGCCTTGAAGAAGGAACCTCAGTGTCAAAATCGTAGTTAATATTATGATTAAAGGGAATTTACCAACAACTGTTTCTCTACTGGTATATTTTGCCTTTTTTATCTTGATTGTGGTTCTTCCATGTCGATTAATGACTCCCCAAGAGAACTAAAAACATAAAAGAACATATTGCGCCCTCTAAATTCAAAGCCCAAACCCTTCCCATATTTCCAAAAATGTTATTTATCTGGTAACTTGTATTAAGTGAAACATACAATATACTGGTTCCACCTCCACTTAAGTTAAAGTGGGCTTTTGGAACCACAAATCATCAATGCTCACCAACAAAAAAAAAACTTGTGAAATAGCCGTCATTACAATAAAACACTCCACAATCTTAAAGATTTCACTTTCCTTCCCATTGGGTAAGTCTACCAGACAAATGAAAACAATAAAGCTCTACTCTTGCGTGAAGCTTACTGGATGGCCCAATTGCAAACACTTCACCCGTAAGGTCTGATATTTATATATATATATATATATATATATAATATGATATATATTATATATATATATATATATATATATATAATATATATATATATATATATAAATGTATGTGTGAATGAATATATGCATATATGTAACGAGAATTTCAATAAGGAATATATATATGTATATATATACATATTATATATAGTATATTATTATGTGCTCTTCATAGGCATTACGGCACTTGATTTGCTTGACTTTATAATTCAAAGTTTTCTTGCAATTGAAGGTATTCTAATGTATAAAGTAGACTGATGCTGTAAATGTTTCATTTTCCTTCTTTAGCGGTTGATAACGAACCCCCGGTCATAACTGTATGTCCAATGAATGTAACTGAAACTGTTCTTTCTGGTGAACAAGGTAGTATTGTAAATTTTCCGCAACCATCAGCGACAGATAATTCTGGGACAGTTTCTTTGTCAAACAATCCTGAGTTTTATCCAGAGTTTTACTTTCCTTTGGGTACAACTACAGTAACATACGTTTTCACAGACAACGTGCCTCTGACAGCAAGTTGTACTTTCACTGTAACTGTAATATCAGGTATGTACTTAATGTTTGGAGTTTACATTAAGGATACTTTTGTTTGAAGCGCTAAGTATGTTGAGCCATTTTGTCTTTCAGCCTCATCTGGACCCTGCTTTGCAAAGAATTATGATCGATCTTACGTTTGATCTACAATACAATACTGTAGATTCTACTGAAACAAAACTTAAGATTGAGCGCAGCATTGCATGAAACAGGGTACTGGAGTGTTAAGTTTGGAATATTAACAGAAACAGCGTAACCATAGGAAGTTATCATCTCCCAAGCATTTCTTTAGGGTAGATTTATGCTAAATAATTGTTTCAATTTCGTAAATTAACAGTTTTCATCTACACAGAATGGTTATTCGCCATATTTTTGCAATCAGCAACCAATATTAAAAGGAGAAAAGCTAAAACATTACTTGAAAATCTCAGAATGGAATCTTGGTCTTTTTACCCCGATAATTGCCTCATGCTGCATGGGCACTCAGTGTACTGAATAATGGGATTATTTGGCTCGCTAGTCTGGTTTATTTTCCTGGTTAGACCCTGTAATGACCAGAATGTGCTGACTATCTCAAAAGGACTATTGTGTTGTAGAGAGAGAAGGCCAATATAGTTTACAACCTTTGGCGTTTGCTTCATTGATCACAAGAGCATCTACAGTGTCTGATAACAGTTTCAACCTGGACTATGTTTAATCAAGCAAGCAGCTTCAGATAAGAGACTGGACAGTTTCTGTATGAACGATATTTTACGTTACGAAAACCACAACATTTAAATAAAAGAAATCTAATGGTGCCAGCACTTCTGCAGAGGCATCAAATTTTAGATTAGATACTATTTATAATACCAGAATTGATAAAGACGACGAAGTTGATGATAATAAGCATAAATAGAGGTAGTTTTATTTTAGATTACCATTTAATCACAGGTAGCTAGATGCTAATCGAACTTGGGTTTTCGATATTCGGTTCAGACGGGAACAGCATAAGCTATTTTCAATGACAAGTACATCTGACTTTCATCACCCACGACATTAAGCACATTGAGCCTCATTGCTTCAAATGCGTAAATAAATTATTTTGGGTATTTTTTTTAAAGCTTCACCATGTGAGAGTACGCCTTGTCTTAACGGAGGAATTTGCCTAGCTGTTGATTTGAACCAATTCTGGTGTGTCTGCCCAAATTGCCTTTTGGGAGATAGATGTGAAATTTGTAAGTTGCAATCTTTACCAAAACAGTTCTATTTAATTTTGTTCTTTATTTCTCGTGTTTTTTTTTTTTTTTTAGTTCATGCTTGAAATCGCTCTAAATGGCTTTGATTAATATATTTCCGAACTTTCAGGTTGTCCTTAATACAATTTTGCTGACATAGATTTCTATCTCGTCTTCACGTGAGACATGGTTGAAATGTTTGGTATAACGTACCCTCTGCTTTGTAAAAGCTGAAGATACCTTTGATATCAATTGACCGGAGGCAACTCGTTCTGTTTGCAATTCATCAAGTGTAGACGTTAATAGTATTCAAAGGATTAGCGATCAATTTTAAGGGTATGAGACACACACAAGTTTAAAATCTTCCTAATTCTTTATGATGTGAAGATTAATATCCATTTGAGGTACAGCGATGATTATAACAATGCTTACTTTCCCTGAAGCTATTTAAGCATTATGAGAAACGTAGTGATTCTTCCACGCTTTCTTAGAGGAAAAATCTAAGTCATATGGTCACATGGCTGTGAAAGATGTTTTTGAAGTAGCTTTACTGCAGCCTTAAAATTGGAATTTCAACACAGTAAAATTTAAGAAACAAGGTAACACGTATCTGAGCCATCAATTTTTCCTACAGCTCAAGATGCTTGCATCAGCAGTAATCAATGTGTTAACGGTGGTACATGTAGAGTGTATCCTGGGTCTTGTACGCAGACCTTCTGTGACTGCCCCCCGTGCTTTACTGGTGCTAATTGTCAAATAGGTAGGTTGTGCTCTTCTCTTTTGCTTACCCTAAGCCAAGTAATTTTATTCCTCATTACATATCAGTCCCATTGTTTAAAGCAAACGAAATGTTGTAGTTACGCAATGAAATATGATCCACTATTAGTGTTATTGTAAGACGAATGCATTTTTGTCATTGACATCCAGCTATTAACCCTTGTGACAGCAATCAGTGTCAAAACGGAGGAATGTGTGTTCCAGATGCACAAAGTTGTAGCTCCTACTCGTGTCTTTGCAGTGGATGTGCTACAGGACTGTTTTGCGCTGAAGGTATACCTCGTTCATTTCGTGCGTTACAATTTCGATTATATACTTTGAGTAGTATCTTTATTACGTTTAGGAGACTAAAAACAACACAATGAGACGAATGAGGAAAACCAAATACACACAAGATTTAAAGTTTTTAATAAGCTTATGTCTGTACAATATGAACTGTTCACTGAAGTGCACTTTTTATCCTGAGGATAAGGTTACCCTCTTGAAGTGAGTGACCACCCAAAAGTCACTCTTCTTAAAATATTATACGTTAAAAACTAAAATGATGCTATAAAATTACACATGTAACTGAAGGCAAATATTCAACTGTAAATCCGTGAGAACAAATTATTTCAACGGGTGTCTGTAAGGTGGCTTTATAAATGATATACAATAGTCGATAGTAACCAGAACATCATCGTAATCTAGAGTTTTTATGTCACTGTTTATACATTGTGCCCTTCAAGCGCACTTTCTGTTTCACACTTTATGCATTTTTGTTCCAAGTCTTTTGGTAACAGTGTTATTTCTTTAACCCCTTAAAAGCCTTTAATCCTTGTTCTCGGGCTCCCTGTCTAAACGGCGGAATTTGCAACAATATTGTCGAGTCATGTGTCAGTTATTCATGTGAATGCGTAGGATGCTTCACGGGGTACGACTGTCAGCTACGTGAGTTTTCTTCTTTTGTGATTGTCAAATTAAGGAAGTTTCTACATTGTTACTTATTATCGCCAGTAGGTGAACAGCTGCAGCTCTGGACAAAAGTACAGATTTTGGTTGCTTATTATTTTTATAAGTACTTAAATAAATGGACGTATAATAAAAATGAGCTCAGGAAAACGATGTGGCAAATGATGTTCCAAGGTGAACAGTCTTTCGTAAATTGATGTTTTTCGAAGCGTTGCCGCAATACAGTTTAGTGTAATAGGTGTAGTAGCTGCTAATCAAAAGATTCTACCAAACTAAATGAAACTGGTGTGACGTACTTGTGTGACGGGGAAGATATGATTTCTTCTAGAAAACTTTTTAGGCAAACTTACAACGCTTTGTTAAATAAGCTGTACTAAGTACTTAAATTTTGCATAACACGGGGCAACTGTATATGCAGAAACTGATTGAAATCAGTAAATCATCAATGACGGGTTAGATTCATCCTAACTATCTTTGCACTCAGGTAAATATCCACGTTATCTAAACTTACTTGTTCCTTTAAAGCAGGGGCATCGCCAGAGCATTTATCATGGGGGTGTGGTGCCGTATTTGCAGACTGAAAAGAAGGAAATGCCGACTGAAAGTGTTGATAAGCGATGCAGTTAGAGCTGAGAACCGATAGTCCAACCGGTAGTGGTCCAGCAGGGGTGGCGCCAGGATTTGCCTAAAGGGGGGGGGGGGGCAATGATCCCAAGCCTCGACAGCCCCGGTGCCGTCGAGGGGTTGATGAGGGCAGATTTGAAGAAAACCTGTGTACTATACCATGCCATTGCGGGGCATATATTGCATAAAAATTTGTATGTACTAGAGGAAAATAGTCCCGGCAGATTTAAGGTTTTTCCCGAAATCTTAACTGTGAAATTGCAAAGCGAGCCATGCGCGTGAAATTTTTGGGTAAGTCTTCATTAAAAAGGATCTGTACTTAGTTAAAGCTTAAATAGGTCAACCAATGGCGTACCCAGGATTTCTCTCAAGGGGGGGGGGGGCATGCAATATGTTGTGTGATCGGCGGCCTGGGGGAGGGGTGTAAGAGGAGGGTTTTTTTTTTTGGAAAAGTTAGGTGTCCTTACATGCAATCTGGTGCCACATATGCCACCTTTGGAAGAAAAACTTGAATTAAGACATGTCTTTTTAGGAACTGAAAAAATTGGCATCCGTGAGGGGACATGGCCAAATGTCCTCCCCCTGTGAACGCCACTGAGGTTAACTGTATGTCAAGAGCCGGGTTACCCACTGATACTGTTCTTTTGAGTCTGAATCGTGGAATTGCAAGGGGCGCGAATATTTATGTTAGGCTGACACAAAAACATGTTATCATTAAGAATAAAAAGAAAAACATAAAAACTGTAGGAGTTGTAGACTGTATCGGAGACAACATACATTGTGTCAAAACCACCTGGACTACCCGATGAAATAGCCAAACTTTGCTTGATGATTCGCTCACCAGCTGACCGTACCGAATGACACAACCAGAAAACAGCAACTAGGCTTTGCGATATGGGATGAAATTTACGACCTCTGAATAACCTGTGTACCCTGCCTGCATGTCACTTGATAAGGTTAAGGTTGACAAGACTTTTGCTATCTTTTTATGTGGAATGGAATTATTGACGAAACTAGAGTGACATTACTGCGCGCGCAGCGAGTCGTAAATTTTTGGTTCTAATTACAGAAATTGTCGTTTTCCTCATGTTTCCTTCATTTTTCAGACTGGTGTAGAATTTACCGACTCAATGCCAGAATACGACATAAACGATGAACTCCATTAGCACACCCCCTCCTAGCGTCGGCCCTGCTTTAAAGAGTGCACTGGTACACCAAAATTTGGAACATGGTGTAGTTGACACCATAGTGGAGACATAAAAGTCTCAGCATATAGGCCTTTATAACTCATGGTGCTGATTCCTACTTAAGCTGGCCATTTTACCAAAAAAAATTTTTGATTGCATCAAAAAAACAAAGTCTATGCAAATTCCCTGCAAAGTGACCTAATAAAACAACAAAATAAAGTAACGCAATGTCACAACCAGCTTACACAAAATATGCCAAAGACGAACAATTAGCTTAAATGGTTCCGTATTCTATGCTAAGGAGAAAGCAAATTTACCCAAAAGTTAGAAAAATCGTCTATTTCTCTCCTCTCTAGGACTTAAAAAACGCAGACAGCTCCTTTGCACCCAAAATTAGAATATACATGATTTCTTTAGAGGATGCAGCACGTTTAGCCGTTTGAAGTTATGACTAATACTTAGCAGTCATGATTGCACTATACCTACTCTATTTTTTACTGCAAGATGAGTTCGCAATTATGAACGAATTGTTTTAAATCTGTTTCCTTCAAATAACAAAGAATACTTACAAGCTACAAAGTCACAAAACTAGAAAGATAATTAATCTTCACACAAAATTTCCTGCAGAAGAACACCACCTTCAATCCAAGGCACAAGGTGCATATTCGTTACTAAACTTATAATGCGAATAATGGCATTTTGCATACAAATAAGTGGGGAGAAATCTAACTGATTCATGTCTGAAATAAATTTCATAAAAACAAAATACTCTAAAAACACACACTCTTCCTGACAAAGGATTAGATCATGATCATGGGTTAGATTTTTGTCCACAAACTATTTCAAGTAGTGACTTTTTGATGACAGTATCGGCCACTACCGTAACTTGGCATATAGCATCTACCTTCTAAAGTTGCTATATAAAAATATTACATACAATTCAGGCATAAATGATCTTTTGAAACTGTTTCTCATTTTGTCACACGTTGTGTAGGACATGTATCTAATTTTCTTCAAACTTTGAAGCATGTCAATTTTCATTTACAGTTACGGCCACTACCGTAACTTGGCATATAGCATCTACCTTCTAAAGTTGCTATATAAAAATATTACATACAATTCAGGCATAAATGATCTTTTGAAACTGTTTCTCATTTTGTCACACGTTGTGTAGGACATGTATCTAATTTTTTTCAAACTTTGAAGCATGTCAATTTTCATTTACAGTTACGGCCACTACCGTAACTTGGCATATAGCATCTACCTTCTAAAGTTGCTATATAAAAATATTACATACAATTCAGGCATAAATGATCTTTTGAAACTGTTTCTCATTTTGTCACACGTTGTGTAGGACATGTATCTAATTTTCTTCAAACTTTGAAGCATGTCATTTTTCATTTACAGTTGTATTAATGTAAATGGCTTTATGCGTGTGTTTAAACTAGGGTCAAGTTTTTTTTTAAATAGAAGTTACATTTGGAGTGTATTTTCTGATTTTTCCTGTATTATTTTTAAGGTAAATAGTAACATTTTTGAAATAACTTATCTTTTAAATGCAGTCAATATCTCCATCCTTGGCTTTCATCTGTAAGATAATACAACGTAACAGATCATTCAACTAAAGTTTCGAATGGTCATTAAATGATTTATAAAAAATGGCTTCCTTCAAAATATTTGTGGTGAATGCCCGACACAGTGAATGACATGATGTGCAGTTGATGAAACATCTAAAGAGTATATTATATTTTTAATGCCATATCTTGTCTTTCCAAAACATTACGAAACCCATTGTTTTTCTGACAGAACTGCAACGTTTTTTAATATGTTTTTAAATAAAGATCATTATCACAGTGTAAGGAATGTCGCAGCCATTTGTCCAAAGTTGTTTCTCTTACTCTGCTTAAGTGGTGCTCAGGAAATATTTTGCTTTAAACTAGACAGAGGAGGCATTCCATTTTGAACTACAGCATACACATAATGACCGTATGTTATAACGTTCCTTTCACTATGAACATACAGTAACTGAGCGATTAATCTTCGCAAAAATTGTTTGTCTTAAAAATTCTCTTGTCTTTGTCAGGCCTGAGAGATTCAAACATTTATATGACAATAATAACCGATTTCTTAATTGAGCTGGAAACTGAATAGCTGCTATAGCTAAGTCTAGAGTCAATGAGTCAACTAATTTCCCGTTTTGCTGATGTAAAGAACAAACGGTAAAGAATGATTGTTTTATCAGCTTAGTTTCTAAGAATCATTTCTAATGTTTGTGACCGTTGATATCGGTCTGGAAATAAAGCTATCACGAGTACTTCAGAAGGCTTTTAAAATGTAGCTACACCTTTGGTGACTGATCAATATCAATGGTGAATTTGCCACTTGTGGGAAAATGGATTACTTTTTGCTACATATTTGCCTTCCTTAGCCATTCCTGATCCATGCCTAAGATCACCCTGCATGAATGGGGGTATTTGTCAACGAACTACTGGTACATGTGTGGGGTTCACCTGTCAATGTCCACAAGACTTTAGCGGTATCCTCTGTGAGATTTGTAAGTAATAAAACATAAGAAACATCTGAATCATTGGTTTTAAGAAATATTACTTACCGTCACCAGTAATAGGAAATAAAGCATAACTTCTTTAATTTTGAAGGGTTATAAGCAGAAGGAAATCTGAATATCCCCAGGCAGACAGAAAAAGTTGAAAATAAAATAAAATTAGTATCAGACAACAACAAGTAATTGTTACTGAGAAGTTTATGTAAGATATTAAACAGTTGAAATAAATTTGTACCCAAGCTGTTAGAACACAAAAGCAAATAATATTGGAAACGGAGTGCATGTGATTGATGTGAAAGCTATAGTCATGTCCTCAGTATAGAGGGATTTCAGTCACGTGACTTTAACCAACTAGACGCAATTTTGAAGGGCAAGATCGTGCGTCCCTTTGGTTTTGACGGGCACGCGTCTGTTGTGTCACAGTAGTATCTATGGTTATATCGTGCGCGTGAGCTGTAAGTTCGCTTACTGCGTGTTTCGCCCTTCAGTGCTTGAGAATCCATTGCGCGTGACGTCACATGAAATCCCTCTATTGAGGCTTGCAACGGTCATAAGCACAGAAGCAGTCGAAAAGGATAGTATTATTTTGCAGATTAAATTCCACCAGGAGCAAAATTAAAAAAAAACATTAATTAAAGAAATTTTATCAGAGAACAGTATTTCAATACACTTAGGAAATGAACCATCCCGGTCAGGCATATTATTACTAAAACATTGCAGTAAAGTTTGTGTTTCTTTTTGTAAACGTTGTTTTATAGTTGTATATTCAAACCAGAGTAGACGGTCATTATAAATGAAAAGATCATTTGTCATTATTCTTACTTTTTTGTATAGCTCTGTTTTAATAGTGGGGGAACAGTCTTCAATTTTGGAAAAAGAATTTTTATTGAACAATTTGAAATTTGACAATGTAAAAGAGAGCTTTGTTTCTTATATTTTAGCTGCTGTCGTCTTCAACAATCCCTGTAGCAGTTTTCCCTGTCAAAATGAAGGCTGCTGTATTACATTGGGGGGAGATTCATACAAATGCATCTGCAGACAAAGTTACACGGGCATCCTCTGTGCTGATGTCACAGGTAAATTCTACAATTTTTATGCTGTTTGTCAGCTTTGTAACACTGCTGCAATATGCCTGCATTTGACTTTGCTATAATGTTTAAAGTTCCACATGGGATATGGTTGGAGTCTCCGAACTCATGGTTTTCAACATTTTATGTTCCCAGCAGTCACTAGGGTTCAAATCCTGGCAGGGTCATACCAAAGACGTTAATGGAACCTACTGCCTTCGTGCTTAGTGCTCAGCATAAGCAATGCAGTAGGGAAAACAAGCCAGTGAGCCACAACTGGAAAAAAGGTCGTGGTCGTCTCGACTTGAACCAGTTGGTTGGAAACTGGGACGTTAAACATCACCTAACTATCTAACTAACCCAGCAGTCACTGAAAGCAAAGATTTTAAAGTGAAATGAAGACAGTATAGCACAACACCATATACAATTGTAAAATTACACCCAAAGGAGGAGGACATGGTTGCACGAGCCGATTTTGTGCGTTTTCAAACGGGTAAAATTCTGTGTCAAGGGACTGTCGGAATATATCGTTACCCATGTTTTGTCGATACAGTAGCAAATTTTGTCTCAACTAGTGCCCCTAACTTCTTTTACCCATGCTACACCTCTGTAAGACGGCGTGATATCATGTTATACCTTACAAATATTAACCATCACAACTTACTAGCAGAAATGTCGAGCTTTTCGTCTTGTCCGAATATACTAGTTACGAGACGAAGTTCCTTGTGACCATAAATATCTTTTTCTTATCAGATAATGTCGTCATTGGCAGTGATTCTTGCGTAAATAACCCTTGCGGCAATAGAGGAACATGTTTTAATAGTTACAATAGTAACAGTGGCAACAGTATCTTTATACCTCAGTATACCTGTGTTTGTGCCCCGGGATTTGCAGGACAAAATTGTTTACTTTCTACGGGTAAGTAATTTTCTCACAGTTGGAATATTTTACTTTACGTAGCCTAATTATTGGTTGACCTTTGTCTGTGCGCAGTTAAACTACGTTATTGTCGTTATTACCTTTTTGTGACACATTTATTCGACATTAGACACAAATGATGTTCACTCATACCATACTTATGTTTTAAACCTAAATTATCTGTTCATGTGATTTCTTTTTCTTTTGCTATTCTGATGAAGGTAGTACTTAACTATCATGTAAGATCGCTGTAGTGTTCTCAGAAGGTCCAAGTACTATATCATTTATCTCTAGGGAAATTATCGTTTTTGTATTATTTCGATCACTAGATTTTGAAAGGTTTTGAAAAATTAAGAATGTAGTATATGGACTCAATAGTTTTCATGAAGAAGCGAGGAAACCCATGTGTTGCACGGAACTGATGTAACCATAGAAAGGTGTTTCGAGACAGGATCATAGTTTTTTCGTTAAAACTCAACATTCCAATACTTTTGGTGCCATTTCTGTACTAAGGATATGTTTCTAATTCTAACCTGATCAAATGGCTCAAACTTCATGACTTCTTGATTTACTTGATTCACGAACGTTTTGAAAGGATACTTTCGTTCTCTAAAACGTCCTCAGATAACAATTAAATGAATTTTTGAGGGTTGGATAAGAAAGAAAAACGTATTAAAGGAATGAATAAACTATGAACGTGGAAGAATGTTATCATAAGTACAATTACAAAAAGAGAATACTTTTCATTAAATCCATCAGAGAAGACATTTTATGCATATTAAAACCTTGAGCTGACTGATACTCCTTCATAATTGTAGGGACTAAATGTTTGTATTGTTTGGGGAATGTCAAAACTTCCATATATTGAAACCCAAATTAGCTGCTTTTAAGGGTAGGAGTCGACGGTGTAAGTGTAGTGTAAAACTGGAAACTAACTTTTCTATGTCACGAAAATAGTAGACTTGGTATCACTTCCGCTACTTAGCATCCACTGAAACATTACTTCACGATTCCCTTAAAGATTTGTTATTGTGTGCTACCGTTTCAAATGTACGCAATATGTTACAAACTGTTTTATTCAGAAAATTATCTGACCGTTTGCCCAGGTAGCTGTTGTTATTTGTTACTTGCATACCATCATCCGCATTCCTTATGACTGCCAGTACTTAATATAAGTTACAAGAGGAAATTTTCCTCCAAGCTGTAGGGTGATGTAAGTAGCCCTTTAAATTCAAGACAATAAACGAACAATGTTTTGAAAACTTGAAGCTATTTTTCCAGCTTATTACTATTTTAGTAATATTTGGTCTATCACTATTGTTGTAAATATAAAAACTAAATTGGCTATAACATCCTAATGTTTCTTAATGCATCACACTGACTGCTCTTTAAGAAACATCAATTCTGGTAACCATTCCTGAGTTATTTGACAGGACTAAGCTCATCATATTGTCGATAAATCAATCACGAATTTTATTTGTTATCACTTTGATTAAAGTTAGGTGTAGGCCAAAGCGTGGTGGAAATAGGCATAAATTGAAGTATATGCCATGTAGAAAACTGACCCAAGAACTTTTTCCTTGCCTTAGAAGTGTTATTATATAATTTAGAAAGTAGAGCATTGTTAGTTGGTAATTGGAATAACTGCTTAATTGTTCTTTCAGCAAACTTACCACAGTTGGATGTCTGCACCTCAATGACTGTGGTGTGCCAAAATGGTGGAACGTGTAGGAATACGTATTGCAGCTTTTCTGGTGATTCAGGATCTTTTTGTGAATGTGTGATAGGCTTCTATGGAGAGAGATGTCAGATTGTGGGTAGGTGTACTTGAACTTATACTAAAGCTATTTTCCAGCTATAGGAACAAAATCTCGTGCATGCCTTTGTGTTTAATATTTCTGAGGGGTGATGAAGGAAAGTTCAGACTATTCTTTGTTTTACCGTGGCTAAGTAGGGAGCTTGGAATGATGGCAGCGGGAAATTAAGGTTAAAACATTATGTAGGTGGGCTGTGAAAGCTTCTTACTAGGATTTTTAAAGCTTCTGTGATAGATTCATACACGGTAAGTATGTCCAAAGTCATTTTTTGCGTAGAGACCATGGGGAAAGCGTTCAGAAACACTGAGGTATTTACCAAACAGTAGTCATTAAAATAAAACATTCTATCACTTCAACAGACATTGGCGTAGTCAAAGCAGTACACAAAAGTATATATTTTATCCTTACTATATTTAAACCCCAACGGCTTGACTACTTTTGTTATGGAATCTTCGATAAAACTTTATTTCTGTTAAGTTGAGAAGTACACTGTATAATAGTTTGAAACTATATTAACGTCAAGGCATGTAATATATTGAAGATGTTGGGAGAATTTACATATTAATAGACTTCAATGAGATCACTAGTATTAAATATAATATACAACACTGTGTGTCATTTTACCCAGACACCTTGCATTAGAAAATATAGGATGTCAAAATAATTGTAATGTACCATTTGTATAAAGAAATATCAATTAACCATTTGATCCTTCCTTTCATCAAATGATAACTCAATATGCATCGATGAACCTTAACATGTCTTAATCAACCTTACTGGTACCACGACTTGTTTGAGGTTCCCTTACAGAGACTATTAAATTTAGTTCATGGTTTCAACGTACAGTCATTAAATTCATGTTGCTTTAACAATCTTTATAACAGTTTTGTACATTTTGGCAAGAATATTTTCAGATGAGCTTAAATATTTTTTATACTCCTCAAATCAGATGTGAACCCCTGTCAAAGTAATCCATGTAGGAATGATGGAATTTGCGCACCCTTCAACAAGTACTTTGCTTGTCAGTGCTTACCAACATTCTCAGGACCAACTTGTGAATTCCAAGGACGTAAGTCATCATCTTAAATCACATTTACTCATAAAAATTGTAATGAGTTCATTTGAAATTAGTAGCTACCTAACTTGTAGAAACTGATTTTAAATCGAAGGTTAAGTTGTCTAACACACTTTTCCGTGGACACTACTTACAATCATCAAAGTCCAAGAATGGCATCAGGACATGAGGGCACATATGATATTTACAGTGACACTACTATCTTTTTTGGTTCAAGGAAGTTTTAACGAACACTGAAAAACGACCCAAATTTAAGTTGTCAAGAAGTAAATATTACTACTAGAAAAAACAGTATTCTTGTGAACACAAATACTTTAATTAATGTCAGTAAATCTATTTAATTCTTGAAACTGTTTGCAGATTCTTGCTGATGTGATTATTGATCACAACTTCACTTTGCATGTCTCAGATGTCGACATCTCCCCTAAAATTTAGCATTAGGTCTCAAGTTCAGAAGCCGTAACGGATATAATGACCATGCACTGCTAGTAAAAAACAAAGTCATTTTACTATTTACCGTCTATCGATAAACCCATCAGCATTCAGACCCTGTGTCCCTATGTTTTCAATATCGCCTCTTCATCAACTTTACCACAGCACTGGGTCAACTTACCAGTTATATCTGAAAGTCTGTTATAAAAGGCAAAATGTTCTACTTAAAATGAACTAATTTCTGCTTTCTTTGAATAGAGCACCAATCAATCATTCTATTGTCGTAAACCAAAGCTATTACAACCCTTAATATTCTAAAAGAACAATCAGGCTTGGTATAACGTAAACACCCTTTTGGGGTGAATGTGATTTTTAAAGCAGTTGACGGTGTACGGGTATGAAAGAAGTGGTAAGGTAAAACCAAAAGTTTACGTCAAAAGTAGATTGTATCAAGCTTTACGAAAATAATCAAGAAGAGTTTAAAGCTGACTGGCTGAAGTGGTAAATATATCGAGATACGTTGATAGCTGACATCTCTCATTGTATTTTCGGCGATGGTCCTAGATGTCTTTCTATGTAATAACTGAAACAGTCACCTTTTTACCCTCCTGAATAGCGTTATCTTCATTGCATGTACATCACAGGTAACCTTCAAAAAATTTTAGCCTTAACTTTTGCAAAAATGTTAGATGTGGAATTGTGGTCAACTGGAATAAAGCTTTCTTTGGGACTCAATTGTACAACGAAGGTGTTATCTCACTGAACTTCTTTGGTTTGCAACTTTTACTTTACAATAATATTCCATCATCTTTTTCCAGAGGATGTTACAAATCCAGTGATTTCAAACTGCCCTACCCAAGGAATCCAGGTAACTGTTACCGAAAATGATAACTTTGCTTCAGTAACATGGCCTCCCCTTCAAGTAAGCGATAATAGCGGTCACGTGGAGCTAATCACCTCAAATGGAGCTCCTGGAAATTATCCCTTGGGTTCGACAACTATAGTTATTACTTATGGTGACGCAGCAGGAAACACAGTCACTTGCTCATTCATTGTCACTGTTTTGCCAGGTAAGCATCAGCGATAATTACATTCAAATTCATTTTGTATTTAGGGCGTGCGTGGAGGTATTCACCTAGAATACTGAAGAATCATTGAATATCGTGTTCAACTATATGGGACGATTTACAAAGTCATTGCTATCAACTGCGTTGATCAGATCTCCACAGTAAACTAAGACCTTAAACAATAATTGTTCAAAATCTTGTCAATAATTGTTATAGATTCAGATAATTGCTGAAAATCTATGGCATTTTTCCCTTCAAAGATACATCAAAAAGTCCTTTGAACTTTGGCTTTGTATATCTATTTCTATGTAATAGTGTCCGGCCAAAATACACCCCCATCCGCTCCTAGTTGTCCGAGTGCTCCTTTCACAGTAAATACAGCTCCTGGTGCTACATCAGCCGTTGTTAATTATGGCAATATCATCTGTACTGACAACCAAGGAACAATTATGGCTGATTGCATCCAGCCAGCTGGCACAATTTTCGCTATTGGAACAACTCCAGTTTCCTGCACATGTACAGATGTTGGAGGTCTTACAAGTATCTGCGGTTTTGACGTAGTTGTTCAAGGTAACGAGAGAATACTGCTAACTGTCTCTCAAAATTCTTTTGTTCAGTAGCTCTGACCTATAAATATTGAAAGGCATAACGTCGTCAACTGGTCAATAAACCTGTTATTTAAGCTGAGTAACTTTAGCCCCAAGATTTCGCGTGATGATTCTTCGTAGAAACATTTCTGGCAGCCTTTTGCCGTATGGAGAAGCTATACGAATACTGCTATAATTTACTCTTTACGTAAGAACCAGAATACGTTTTCCATTTTTCATTTTTATACACCAGCGACTGGTACAAATACAGCACCAACGACTCCAATTTGTCCAAGTAATCCGTTTACTGTGAATGCCGCTCCTGGAGCTACCTCGGCGTTTGTTGATTATGGCACCATAACCTGTTCTGACAACCAAGGAATAATTACAGCTGTTTGCATCCAGCCATCTGGCACAAATTTCGCTGTTGGAACAACTCCAGTTTCCTGCACATGTACAGATGTTGGAGGTCTTACAAGTATCTGCGGTTTTGACGTAGTCGTTCAAGGTAACGAGAGAATACTGCTTACTGTGTCTCAAAATTCTTTTGTTCAGTAGCTCTGACCTATAAATATTAAAAGGCGTAACGTCGTCAACTGGTCAATAAACCTGTTATTTAAGCTGAGTAACTTTACCCTAAAGATTTCGTAGAAAATTTTCTAGCAGCCTTTGGCCGTATGGAAAGCTATACAAATACCCCAATAATTCACTCTTTACGAAAGAACTAAAAGATGTTTTTCTACATTCCTTTTCATCAACAGCGACTGGTACAAATACAGCACCAACGACTCCAATTTGTCCGAGTAATCTGTTTACTGTGAATGCCGCTCCTGGAGCTACCTCGGCGTTTGTTGATTATGGCACCATAACCTGTTCTGACAACCAAGGAATAATTACAGCTGTTTGCATCCAGCCATCTGGTACAAATTTCGCTGTTGGAACAACTCCAGTTTCCTGCACATGTACTGATGTTGGAGGTCTTACAAGTAGCTGTGATTTTAATGTTGTTGTCCAAGGTAAGGCAAAATACGGTATTACGTCTCTCAAAATTTTCTATGGTCATCGGCTGTGACAAATATATATTGGAATAGCATAATATCAATTTCTAAATATTGTTTCCGTTATTTAATTTAAACATAACCACTTTCTCCCAATGATTTGTCCCGATAATTTCAGTAGGAAGATTTCTAGAAATCTAAAACGTTGTGCAGAGCCTATGTGAATACCGCCATAACACACTTTTAACGTTTCAACTGCAAGGTCCATTATAAATAACTGCTTTCCCTTTCGCATATGCTAGTAACTGGTGCAAACCCAACGTATCCAATCCTAGCTGTACGAGCTTTCCTTTCCCTGTAAGTACTAGAGGAGGTTTTACTTCATCTGTAACCATTTATGAGAATGGCATCTGTTCAGTTACCCGATGGGCAATTGCAGCAAATGGTAGTCACATTATTTCACTCTGGGACAACCACGGTTTCTAGCATTAAGTACCAACAATAAAGGCCTTACAAGTAACTGTGTTTTTGAATTTTTTTGCTAATAGTATGGCTGCTTTCAGCCTTTTCGAAATCTAGACCACGTATACGTACCTCTTAAAATTCCGGGGTCTCGGCCTTTTCTCCAATTACCATGTCTCGGAAGTTTAGCATCCTCTTATCCGAATGCCGTCTGAGAACTTGCTATTAAATATTCCCTAAACAAGAATTTTCTAAAAAGACCCCATCCAAAATTTGTAATTCTTCTACAACTTCAAGAATCATTTATTCGTGGCAAATGTTTAGGTAACCATGCTCAATACTCCTTACCTATACGTAGTTTGATTACAATTGTATTCTATTTGTCATGCACAATAAAAATTAGGTACCTAAGAATTTTAAATGGAGTGATTTAAAGTCAACTTCTAAACACTAGTCCTTATTTTGAGTTCAACTTAAGTTTCATTGATTTGATATTTTATATTGTTTGGTCCTCTAAGGACAAAAGATTTGTTCTCATACGACGTTTAGCGAGTAGCATTAATCAGGCTTGGAAAGTCTTAGTATGTGGAAACAGGACGTGCGGAGACCCTGCGAATTTGCTTTTTAACATTCACCATACATGTTAAGAGAAATGGAATCTTTTAAGACTTCAGTGACGAGGAATTAATTGCATATTTCCAAAAATTTTATTTTATGAAGCATTGACTGATCTTGATCAATATCCTGGTTCATTTGAATTTAGAAAGCTTATCTTGATATTCCGCAACAATTCGAATGTCGTATTGAAGAAACCTCTTCCTCGATCTTATTCAGGTCAAATAAAACACGATGCACAATTTTAACCTTACGTCTTTCCAGTTTTGCACCCAGGTTAATATTTGAACAGAACAGCAGTTGCTCAAGGATCGTTTAGTAAAGTGTGTTTATTAAGAGATTGTGAAAAATGAGGTAATTTATTAATGATATTGTTTTTTTCAGCTTCGCCACTTTCCACTGCTATGTGTCCTGGGCTGGTGACCGTTACTCCAATTGGTAATACACAGTCAACTCTCACTTTTACACCTGTTCAGTGTCCAACAAGTCAGATTGGTAGATGTGATCCTACGAATGGAGCCACACAACGGGGTAATGGAGTGTTTGAAGTGTGCTGTACATGTTCAGAAAATTCAACTGTGGTTAACCGCTGCTGCTTTCCAGGTAAAAGATTATGGTAGAAATTAATAGTCACTTCTGTCTCTTGTAAAGGTTGATAAATGGTAACTGTTAGGTCGGAAGCTACTGAGGAGTAAATATAAAAATATTTACTTTACTTTAAGATAAGGCAGTGACTCTTTAGTAGGATTATAGTGAGGATAATTGACCTGCAACTGAAAGTCTTATTAAATGGTCAAAGGCTCAGGTGGTCCTTCGGTGGGACAATTGTCCATGAGCCCACCGAACACGACGATTTGGAAAAAACCTTTCCTTAAGCACGGGTATGAAAAGTTAGAAATAAAAATCGTTGCATAATAATTTGTTAGCTTCAACTCCAACTCACTCCCTCCCTCCAGCATAACTTTGCTCCTTAATGAAGAATATAAAAGCGTTGCTATTGAGGAGTAACATTAAGCATTTTTTATCTTTTCCTTCATTCATAACGGTATTTGACTAGAAATAAACAGCTGCAAAAATAATACGGAGAGCTTAGAGTAGAATCTTGTAGAATCTTGGATTCATAAAATTACAGATCAAATTTATTGCTATACGTTTGAGAGGACATTTGCAACATATGTAAAAGCAGTATGTAGTAAATTAAAATATTGTGTGGTTACTGTAGAAGATACCATTGTCTTTACCTGTTCTTAAACTTGGCTAAATTTTAAAGCTGTGGTCTTCTACTTTTTACCTTTGTATTCGTCAGGGGCGGCATTTTATAGTCGTGGAGACTCTCTGTTAATCACATCACCAAACTTTCCATCCGCCTATCCTCCTGGTGAAACGCAAACAGTTGTGGTCATGTCTATGGTCAATTTGAGAGTTCTTTTACGCTTCTTTGAAGTTCCCGATACAGAACAACTCTCTATTGGCCGTGGAAATGTTATTGGAGATAATACGTTAGAAATGTACCAGAATATGTTGAATTGCACTCCTAACAGAAACTGTGAGACTGCAATTCTTGGAAATACATTTTGGGTACGGTTTGTCAGTAACAGTCCAGTACCAAATGGCCAAGGATATGTCCTTGCAGTAGTTGAAGGTAGGTAGTTTCCATCTTTTACAGCAACTAAAGATGTTTTACTCCTTAATACATGCTTCTATCTTGAAAGCTTTTGTAAACACAGGGCATGGATCGACAACACAAAGACAAAAATTGAAAAGTGACTTACAGTGTACAATTTGCAAAAATTACCTTACAAATTTTATTAGTAACCTCTTCTCTGACAATAGATTGTAATATCACCATGATACTCCATTTTCTTCTTGTGGAGATCTTTTATAACGTCCAAGGATACACGGCACATGAATTGTATTCATCATTGAATGTAATATCACTTAAGTGATTGTAATATTAGGCAGTATGTGGGCCCGTCGTAACGTCGAGACTGCTACGGTTTACCATGCCAAGGACAGGAACATAAGACAAACACAAAGATGATGATGATTTCCTGTCTGGTTTTTACTAATCTTAACAATTACACTCCTCAATGCACAAAATCAATCGGCGAACAACATTTTGGTCGATTGCAATAAAATTTCGGCGGTGTTAATTAGCTCGAAGACAAATGCATCAGTATTATTAACCTATTAACGCCAGATATTTGGCACTGACATCTCCTTGGTTGTAGTACAAAGTGAGACAAGAATCAGGGAGCAATTGAAAGCATGGAACTTTCTCGATGACAACGGTACTTTGATTTCATGATTTAAAACTGTGATTGGGTGTGAAAAATAGTGAGTTTTATGTCATTATTTGTAGGGCAATGTGTGATTTTCATAAAAATTTGACCCACTTTTTAAGGTGCCATGCTTTTACCTGCATTACCGCAGTTTACCGCATGTGACAAAGAGTGGAGAACCAAAATACATTTTTACAAAGGCAAACATGTGGCAAAGTGGGCTAAAGTAGAATATTGTGTGTCAAATTGGTTCCAATCCCACATGTGTCACCACTCATTACCTCACTTTTCCAGTTATGTATTTTCCTATGCCCTGCCACATGTGATTATGCATGTTCACATGTGGCATGCCCTACATTTTTTTGTAAGGGTATCCTGCTACGTCCAAGGTTACAAAAACATCTTTTTCTATCAGTATACATGCTACAAGGTTTATCTACGGAATGGTAAAATAGGGGGTCCCCGTTTGGCAGCTTTTACCGGTAGGGGTGTATGTATGTATGTGTGCACCCACGGTGTGTAACGTGTGCTAGGGGCATGGGTGCACCCGCGGTGTGTAACGTGTGCTGGAGGCATGTGTGCACCCGCGGTGTGTATGTATGTATGTATGTATGTACGTTGTGTGTTTTGGTTTTTATTGTCTTTGAACTTTTTAAGTTTTGAAAGTGTTTGTGTATGTTTCTTCTTGCGTTTCTATAGATATATATATATACATACATATCTATACACATATAAATATATATATAAGCGGTGCCAGTGCCTGTGTTAGAGGAAAATGGCCTAAGGTCAATATGTGACTGCTTTGTGTTGTCTTGATTCACTCATTCATGATACTAAGTAGCTACGTCTCTCCACCTACTCAAACTACATGGGACTTGCTTCTGTGTCGTAATATTGGAAAACTGCATTTAAAACACAGTATTTAAGCTCAATTAACCGCTCTCTGTTACACAGGCCTCAATGGCTCAGTGGTCAGAGCATCCGCTGGCTCGAATCCTGCTTGAGCTTAAGTACTCCATTCATATCATTAACATCCTTCTTTATTAAAAGACAAGTGCCTATGTTAGAGGAAATACGGTCTAAGGGCTCTATGCGACTATTTAATATACCCTCGACTCACTCATATCTATATCTATATATATATATATATATATATATATATATATATATATATATATATATATATATATATATAACGCTAATTCCCACCTTAAGGGGAAATTGTTATATCTGCTTGTACATAGGGCGAAAAAAAGATAATAAAATACATAAGAAATAAATTCGCCCTAACGTCTAAAAATATAGTTAACGTTATTTCAATGGCCAGCCATCCGTTCGTGTTAACAGCTAGGTGTCCGTAAATTTGACAACTTTGAAGTAATGGCATCTAGTTTGTAAATCTAAGAGGGCGCCCTTGTAAGTTTACGTATTCTTATAGAAAAAGTGTGTGGAAACGTTAAGGCGAAACTTATATTTCACCCGAAAAATTTTTTCCCCTTAAGGTCGACTTTTCAACAACAACTTTCCCCCTAAGTGCCGAATTAGAGAAATATATATATATATATATATATATATATATCATATATATATATATATATATATATATATATATATATATATATATATTATCAAACAAGGTATACTTAAAGCTGCTTCAATTATTCGCCGGGACCTTTCATCCTATAAAACTAAAACCCCCAATACGCGTATACAGCTTGTGCTTAATTACCATCCTCTAATTCCCAATCTTGCAAGCACCTTAAAACAAACTTTTGTCTTCCTCAACGAAGATCCAGCCCTTTCGGGCATTTTTTCCTACCCAAATTCTCCTAGCATTGCTCCAGCCCCCGAACCTTAGGAGACTTCTTACTTCCTCCAAATCACTGACCTCAGACTACGTCTCTAAGGGCAACACTCATTGCAATAAAAAACGCTGACAAATCTACAAGTATATTACGACTGAAGAACGTATCAACATCCCTAACATAAATTTTCCGATCATTCATCCTAACCTTAATTGTGATTCGTGTAATGTTGTTTATATTTTCCTTTGTAATCTTTGTAAAGACAAGCTCTACGTGAGTGAAACTGGGACTTTCTTCCGCCTAAGATTCTATAACCGCAAGCAGTCAATCCGTGACAATGCTCTTGGATTCCCAGTAGCAGAGCACTTTAACCTTCCCCACCATTCCATCGAAAATCTCAAAGTAATCCTCATTGCAAATAGCTTTATTTGCGCAGAACAACGAAAGCGAACCGAACTTGTTTGGATAATGAAGCTTAAATCACACATCACCGGACTTAACAAAGACCTTTGTCTTCTAAATCAGTCCACGTTGTAGCAAACAATTTAATCCCTTCTTTTGTTTGTTATTACAAACAGCTTTTTGTGCAATTATTATACTCATTTTGCCTTAAGATCTCGCTGACGAAGGTTCCAGGGGGCCGAAAATTTCGAAATACATTTTGTATCTTTTATACTCTAAAACCAACCAGTTATGCTCATTATTGCATTCCTTTCTTTATTTTATTTTTACCCCGGAGTATACGTGGAACTTTTCTGTTCTACTATATATATATAAAAAAAAAACTTCTTCGCCTTAGCATTTTCACTCACTCTTTATATCGGAATACGTAAAGGTATGATAACGTCCTTTTTATTACACAGTTTATATGCTTTTACATCTATGTCAGCCAAATTACGGACACGTATCTATAAACACGCACAGATGGCGGCCATTGAAACAGTTGATTTATATCACGGAGACTCAAAGGGCAATATGTGCTTATGTATTTTAGCATCATATTTTCGCAATATGTGAGGGCAGTATACCGTTTTCGTCCTATGGTAGGAATTAGCGTTATATATCTATCTATCTGTCTGTCTGTCTGTCTGTCTGTCTGTCTAGCTGTCTGTCTGTCTATCTATCTGTATATATATATATATATATATATATATATATATTATGGCTTACCTTCGTTAAATGACTTTTTTTCGTTTTGTAATAATTTTCACTCTTCCATTAAGTTCACTTTTGATTACTCCGAGACGGAAATCTCCTTTCTTGATGTGCTGGTCAAATTAGGCAACAGTTCCATAGCGACCACGCTTTTTTGTAAACCTACCGACACTCACGGTTACCTTAATTTTTTCAGCTCCCATCATATTAGCGTTAAACGCGCTATTGTTTTTTCACAATGTCTAAGAATAAGACGTATCTGCTCTTCTCAGTCTGAATACGACAAGCACGTATGCAATCTTGTTGGATATTTTCTTAACAACAATTATCCCCTTTTCATTATCAAGGAAGGAATACGTAAGGCCTCTGTTTACCCACGTGACAAACTTCTGACTTATAAACCAAAGGTTGAAAATTCTCGAATCCCCCTTGTCTTTGATTATTCTCCCAAAACTGAACGGCTACATAAAACCATACGTTCAGATTACAGTATTCTTAAGTCTGATTCTTCTATATCTGAGTTATTCAATGACCCCCCTTTAACTGCCAGACGTCAGCCCCCCAGTCTCAAAATATTACTCACATCTTCCCGACTGCTTGGTGCCCGTAACATAGGCAACGCAAAATGTAGAAAACCGAGGTGTCAGGTCTGTCATTTTATCATTACAGACAAAGAATTTACCCCTCCCGGCACAAAGTGCATTGTTCGTCCTTCTCCCCTTGACTGCGATACACCCAATGTGGTTTACTTACTCTTTTGTAATATATGCGACAAAGGCAACTATGTCGGGCAGACAAGCAATAAATTCAGATTTAGATTCAATAACCATAAAAAGACTATTCAGGATAAATCTGTTAATTTCCCCGTTGCTAAACATTTCTGTGGTGAACCGAATCATTCCATTTCAAATCTAAAGTGTATTTTGCTCGGTTCAAATTACCAATCTGTCAACGAACGCCTCAAATCTGAGAGCAAGTGGGTCGTTAAACTGTCAACTCATATTAGGGGCTTGAACAAGGACCTTGGCATCTTAAGTGACTTCCCCTTTGTAATTAATAACACTTCCCAAGCTGCCAAGGTCAACTAAACCTGCTTGTCTATCATTTGTTTTGGTATGTACTTGTTTTACCGTTAAGTTTGAAAAATGCTGTAATTTTTCACTTGCCATTTTGCGCTGAGGAAGGACACAGGAGTGTCCGAAATATACGCTGTTTTTATCGTATCTGTGCTCTTATTATGTCATCTTTGGAATGTTTTTTATTATTTGTTATATATATATATATAGGTCGATAAAGGTTGTAAAAAGTGCTAAAAAGTGCTAAAAGCGGAAAATTCCACGACGTTTCGAGTATAGATTCTTCATCAGGTGGCAAAGAAATGCAACTGAACAACAAATGAAGTAGAACTAGAGAAGAAACACATTGAAGAAAGGCACGGCAAACCGGTCGTACAGAACGAACACGGTATAAAATGCGTAAGAAGGCTGAGTAAAACTGGTAAAAAGTAATGAAAAGTGAAACAAGTTAAAAAAAGGTCCATTCTAATGAAAAGACCGTGTGGGGAAAGGGTCCCGAGCTTCATGATTAGACGGTTTTCGGCGGTCTGACGATCACGGTCAGTATGAGGTACAAAAGATTCTCATAACTACCTTTTGTACCCATCCAACCAGCCTAATCCTGTACCATATCCATCCCATACTCACAACTTTTAAGGGCCAGAAGGATTTGCTCAGACGATTCTGATTTTTCAGCAGCTTCCAATAATATACTATCATTCTTTGAGAAGCGTCAGTATCCCACCAAAATCCTTATTGGTGCTCTACATAGAATCCGAAGAATCATCAGAACGGAGGTCTTGAGTAAGAACTCTAATAAGTCTACCAATCTACGCATTCCTTTGGTAATTTCCCATCCCCCCATCGGTTTGCCCCATCATTTGTGCCATTTACAAGAATGTAGAGACCCTTCGAAAAGACCCTTCAACCTTTGACCTTTTCCCCGAATCCCCCAATACGGCCATCAGAGTTAAAAAGAACATTTCCAAGCACTTAGTTCGGGATTCCCATTAACAACAGCCCACTGAAAACACCCTAGGTACATTTCCCTGTGGTCGTAGTAGGTGCAACACATGCCCAGTGGTTGGCAAGAACACACTCATTAATATTTTGGGTTCTAACGGCAACGGATTCAGTATGAACCAACACTTTACCTGCACTTCCACAAATTTGGTTTACATTTTAGTTTGTGGACGTTGCGTAGGTCGATAGCGGTCGTCGAGTGTTTGTGTACGCACAAAAACAACGCAGCTTTGTTAAATAGAGTAAAATACTCAACTGCGTGAAATATCGAAAAACTACCAAACTGCGTGGCAATAATTAATGGCTGTTATGATGCGATCTAAACAATTTACGAGGTAAATGGTGAATGAGTAAAAGAAGACGTGATCGTCAAAAGTCAGAAGTTTGAAAGAGCTAAAATTTGGTATATTTGCCTGTAAATAAGTTAAGAAAGCCACATGATATGCTAAAAGAGATGAGATCAATTTTAAAATATTGCTCTTTGGATAATAGAGTCTAGGTATGGATAAAAGTCTAAGTCAAAGTCAAGTTGGGCTACATTTTCTAAACCAAAGTGTTTGGCAAACTCTTCCTTAATCACGAGTTTGATCAGGGTCAAACTTAGTTGATAGATGTCTGTCTATGGAAACTTTGTGCATACAATATGGTAGACGCCATGGGTGAGACGTCTGAGGACAAAGTTCAAAGTAGCTAAAATTATCCATCGAAAAAAATCATTAAACCACATAATATGTTGAGGATGATTAGGCAAGCTTTAAAATAGTGCTCTTTGACTGCTAAGGATCGAAAGCAAGTTCAAAATTTTCCTCAAAGATGGCACAAGCCTACATTTTGCTCAAACTATAATTTCGATTAGGTTCAAACTGCAAGGATCATCCTGAGAATGGAAATTTGAACATGCTTAGATAACGATGTTACGGTCAAAAGTCAAATGAGGTAAAATTGGTAATTCTTCATTATTATTTAGGCCTAAAAGGCCTTTAAACAAGAGAAAAGCCGCAACATTAAAGGGTGGAATCCGCCTACTTCAGATCCCGATGGAGCCTTTACCTTTCACGAAACAGATTAATACACAAAGATACCATTGGTTTTGAAAGTCATTATATAACTCTTCATTTTCTCCTTTTTTATTTAACAGATGTTTTGTGATGTCTAAGCCAGAGTACAGAGGTAACGCTTCATTGCATTGATTTCTTGATTTCTTGCTTATTTACTAAGGAGCATTTAGTGTAATCTAGACAGTACATCAAAGTAAGGTGTATGTATGCGCAAGTTCCGATTTACAGCCATGAGACAAGCAGTATATGTTTACTTGATTTAACGAAAAAGAATGTGAAAGTTTAGACAAAAAATAGTAAAACGTTCTCTGCTGATTTAATGCCTTTGCCATGGGTTTTCTAGGATCATTTCAATGTAGGACGTGTTTGCCATTGTTCCTTTCTTTTCAAATCGTGTCCGTGTAAACTTATCAGGGATGTAGTAGGTTCCACCAAGCTCGAGTCCAAGCCCGACTGTCCATAAGTTCAAGTCCGAGTCCAAGTTTAACTCCGAGGTGCTCAAATCCAAGTCCGAGTACAGTGTTCTCCAATCTAAGTCCAAGTCCAAGTCCAAAATTGTAAAACAAGTTAAGCACAGTATTTTGTGGTATTCAGCTTAGAAGGCTTAATGCACTAGCTCAATATGCTACTACAAACTGACCAAGCAAATGAGAGAAGCCTCATGCCAAACTGAATGGACTTATAGTAAGAAGCTTATCATAATGTGTCCTCTGCACAACCACTTCCTTTATTATTGGAGATCGACTGCATGGTCAAGTGGTTAGAGCATCCGACTTGCAGCCGGAAGGTCTGGGGTTCGACTCCTGGCTGGGTTATATCAAAAACCTTAAAAATGGAACCTACTGTCATTGTGCTTGGTGCTCAGCAAAAGCAATAGAGTAGGGAAAACAAGCTAGTGAGTCACAACTGGAAAAAGGCCGTGGCCGGCCCGACTTAAACCATTTGGTTAGAAACTGAGCCGTAAAACCTCATCTAACTCTAACTCCTTTATCACTGGCTTCGCTTAGTGGTTTGAACCTAGTATGCCACAACGTATGCACAGTACCACATATTAGTCATAGGGACCATTCCTCAGAGGCCCTTTGTCACAGCCTCATCTCACCTACAGAATGGTTTCACCTCATCATACTGCTCTTTCTGTTCATAAACATACATATGAGAAATTAATATATATATATATATATATTTAAAAAAATGTGATGAAGAAAAAGGTTGGACTTGATGGACTTGATTTTGAGTCTAACCCAAAGTCCGAGTCCAGAGAGCCCGAGTCCAAGTCCAAGTCCCACAAAGCGGACTGAAGTGCGGACTCGACCTGAGTCCTGACTCGAGTCCTACAGCCCTGAAACTAATAGCTAACTGTGGCTGTTATGTCGTAAATATTTGTTAGAGGGCTGACACCAAAAAAGCCTGTTTGGAAACTCAATAGAGACAATGAAAAAATATAAATAGGAACACTTAAGCATTAAAAGGTTTTAAAACCTCAAAATCTCAGTTAAGCCGATTTCTTTCAAGTCCTTATCAAGGTACGAAAGTAACGTTAGTCTTGGCATATGTTTCATTAATGGAAGGGTCATATTTTACCAAAATGCACATTGTGTTACATCCTGATTATAAAAGGCAGTAAGACATTTGTAGGGAAGTATGTTAGGACTCTTGATGAAATATTCATGTGTTCGGCATTTGACAGTTTACATCCCATAGTGAACAAGAATGTCTAACTTTTTGTATTTTATTTATAAGAAGCTTACTTTTAGTCATAACGTTGTGTGATAAGTTTGCATCTAATCTAAGCATGAATTACGGATGCCTTATTGTGGAAATTTATGCCTTATTGAAAGGTACACTTCTGATCAGTACGCTTTTATAGAAAGATAGTATGATTAATTCGACAACAACCATATTGTTTTAAAAGGTGTAAGAATATAGTACTTTGAAACATCTGATTATCATATCAAAAGGTCTGATGATCCCACACGAAATCTACAAATCCAACAACATTCTCAGTGACCCAATTGTGGCGCAGAGAATTGCTGCGTAATTGAAAATGATTTCTTTTGACCGTTTCAGATCATATAAAATGAATCCTTGCATTAGTTTCCTCTTATTGATTGGTGTTTATCTGCCCATGAGAAGTATTTTATACACAGACTGTTAACAGAAGACTGGGAAATGTTGCATACATTTTATGTATTAAGTTTAGTGATATACCAATTATAACAGAACTTTGTTTTTGTTTTCATCTTTGTTTTGGGCAACTGTATTTAATATTCAATTGTGTTCGTATAGGTTTGCTTAATTAAGGAATGTCATTTACTAGGCTATCTGGATCATTAAAGTAATTGGGCTGTAGTTAGAAGATAGCTAATAGGCGATTTCCCCGGGATAGGTCTTTTTTGAAACTAAGCAATAATAATTAAATCATTTTTGTCTGTTAAACCAAAGTTCAGAAGTACTGACTGTTCATGTATTGAAAAGTAACCGACAAGGCCTGTAAATTTCCATCTTAACTTACCTGGGAGAATTTTTCGGCAAATAACTTTGTGGTAATCTACGCCTCAACAGTCGTTTGAGCCTTCCTTAAATAGTATCACCCATGTGTGCCTAACTAAAATATCCCGAAAATTGCTCCCGCTTGTTGAAGTGAATCTGGCCTTGATTTTTTAAAACACTTCGTTGGTTGAGGTATGTAAAGTGATTCCTTGCCATGCAGTACACCTGGTACTACTTTAAAGAGCACTGCATAATCTCATTGAAAAATGATCGGTCCTTGAATGATGAGGATGATTAACAATTTTTCGTAATTTTTTTTTTTTTTTGCAAACGACTAAAGCAAAAGCGGGACGATTTGCATTATTTAGAGATATCTGCCTGAGTCAAGTATGTGTATAATATATCTGTTATGTTATGATTTGATTAGAGTAGTGCAAAAGTACCGCAATACACAAAAATTTTAATAGTGTACGTTCTACACTTATGCCATCTCGAAAGCAAGGAAGAGCGTGCCCATACAATGTTTCTTGCCTGCATAAGCGAGATAAGGAAGGATCCCTTGATACAAGGATTCGAAGATGCAAGAAAGTAAGGGGGAACGGATATTCAGGTATATTCCAGTGACGGACATTATTTATTGGCAAAATTACCTTGCTATTAACATGAAATGATATGATCTTGACATTAAGACCAAGAATTACCTTTACTGAAGTACGTACCGAACACTATACATTTCACCGCCCATATCCGTCAGAACACCATACCGTTTTAATATCAAGATTTTGTTGGTTCCTCCACTTTTAATCAAGCTTCAAAACTGCACTTTTTGTGACCATTTTTAAAGTTTACAGTGATTATCAAAGTTGCTTTATGATGTATTTCGATGGCTGTTATCTCCATTGAGGTCAAAACCGTATGAGTAGGAGAAAACCGTCTTAAAAAGAATAAAAAGTTTGAAATGTTTTAGTTTAAATCCTTACTCTATCTTAAATGAAAGTAATGGGTGAATTCGATGTAGATATCTTTTAGATTAGAAAACACCCTAACCCTGATTTTTGTAACAAAGACACAAGTAAGACATTATTACTTGGAATGGCTTTATTTTCCCTCAGTGTTTTTTTCAATCGCAGCTAACCAATGGCGTTTCTACTTTTTTGTCAAAGTAGAGAGGAGGGGATGGTGACCAACGTAGTTCTACAACCTTTTGCCGAAATGTTACAAATGCGTAGAATATTAACAAGGATTAACCCTACAGGCCCATTTGAGCGTTTGTCCGAAACTATGCAGCTGTAGTTTTCTTACAAATACCACTTCTCGTTTTCATAACGGTTCTTTGACAATATTTATACGGTACTTGTTGAAAATAGCTCCCGGTGGCATTTGTGGTCTTCAAAACAAATGGAATAAAGAGTTTCCTAATATTCCAAATTTCCAAGTTATCTTTTGTTAATCTAGTAGAACTTCATCTGAAATAAAGTCATGGTGAAAGTACGTTCAAATACATTGTCTCCTTCTTTTCTTTACTACTGTACAGAAACTATTGGTAAAACAACACAGAATGAACGGTCATATTTACTTCGTTCCTTTCAAGTAGTAAATGTACAAATAAAAGACATTTATTGAGTTTAGTTGGTAAAAGCAAAAGCTCCAAAATCCAGTAGAATAAAGTAAAGTCTTAACTATAGACGCATTTTTAAAAGGACTACATCTATCAATGGATAGAATCTAACCTAAGGCCACCTTTCGCTATTTAAGGCTACCAAAAAATCTGGCATGTCTCCCTCTTGAACACCAATACGCTCTCCGATTATTTTAGCAAAGTGACCTACTGTTGGGCAGTATGCAGAAAGCTGGAGTTACCATCTGACGAGACTTTCTTGCCGACTGAAATATTTTTACGGTTTTCTGCAACCGGATGTACTGTTTAAATTTTGCCCTTATTTTCCATGATTTACTAAACTAATGACCCATTTATTACAGTAAATATCACAAAACTGCACCACAAATAATATAAAAACTGCAGAACTTATCGCAAGGCACAAATATAATTCCGTAGCTGCTCTGCGGCATCCAGTAATCTTGCCAGTAATGCTGGCTAAATACCAAAAGTGACAGAAGCCCAGTCTACAAAGACCACAAAGATTCTTTCCTAAACTTCAACGAAAGATGCTCCACTCAACACCACAGACGACTTTATTTTTCACATACTATAATGACAAATTCCCCTTCTTTTCTGGCCCAATTCCTAGTTCCTTTCTAAATGAAGTCACACAAAATAAAATTCTTGATTTCTATACATAAAAGTTAGTCACATATTTACCGCATTATATGTCACATATCAAAATACTAATAAATAATGCTTCAATTACGATGTAACCTAGATATTGCTAAATATCTCACAAGCGTATACTATATTCGGCATTTCAAAATTGGGAAGTATGAAGAAAGTACCTTGAGGTATTTTTAATTTCTGCCATGCAACTTGTGCAGGAATGAAAAAGTAGAATATATTTTAACAAAGTTACACTGTCCTCCATGGAAGCCTGATAGGATTGTTTACAGTAGGTTATACTTTCTCTTAATATGAACGCTAGTTTATCTGAACATCAATATCCTTTCCATCCGTACCAGTAAAAGCTCATAGCTCTAGTTGCCATAATGAAAACATTAGATGATACGTGAGATTACTTTTGTCCTGTTCTCTCCATCTCTTGGTGACGAAACTGCAAAAACTAACTCGTTCCATTTTTCAACTTCCATCATGTGAATCAATATGCAAGCTTACACTGCAACATGGCAACAATTTCAAATTTCAGACACAATGACAATGGCTGATAAACCTATAGCAAATGTAACAGAAATACGGTAAGTTTGACATCAACATTTTTATAGCAGTACAAAACTGTAACAGACTGGATGTCAACAACAACATCATGTGTATTCTAAACTAATTGATTAACTAAAGGTGAATTTTTAAAATCTGTAATCGAAAACGGACTTAAAGTATGCTGTTCATTTCAAACTTTCAGCCATACCATTACCGCATCTCTGTGTATAAGCTCATGAGCAGTGATGCTTCGTTATTCACTGCAGAATTTTCATATTTAACGTTGGTCCAAATCAAGGACCATCTACACCACAATTCATTTGCTCAAAACTTAATCACATACATGCATGACTATGTTCATAAAAAATGTGTGATCGAGTAGACAGGCTTTCCAACAAATGTTCCAAACATCTGAAAAGGTTTCGGTATATACTTATCATTTGTTCATTATGTTTGGTACACGAACGGAAAATCATCGTCCAAACTTGCGTATCACTCTATTACAGGGATCGCCAGCAAAAATCAAGAATTAGGAAAATTTCAAGTCCGATAATTTTGCTACGAAATTATTGGTGGATGACCTTTGGGTATGTAGTACATGAATCTGCATACTCGAGGCGGGAATCTATGAAACAATGCCGTACATTTGCATACTAATGTTCTTAGACAAATGTATAATCATGTAAACGGGCCTTTAGTCAGTGTTGTAACGAGCCAATCAATTTTCCAGTAGAGTCACTTTCAATGTGACTCGAGTCGAGTCAGTGACTCCAGTCATTGTGTTATTTCTATGAGGAAAATTATGACACAATTGCTCGAGTCATTTCGCTTTTCATGTGTAGTGACTCGAGTCATGATTTGTTACAACACTGCCTTTAGTGTGAGACATAGAACTACTCAAGATCTCTTAATTGACCAACCTCCTCCACAAAAGCCTGTTGGTCTCACACTAGATCGAAACACGAAAGCTAGCTTACCACCCTGAGTGCTTTGATCTGCACCGCCTACCATCAGCTGCATTGTGTATGCATATCGTGCCGTAAATGAGAGTACTATTCATTTGAAAGGGCATGGTCAATTAGAGAGCTGCCAATCAATGAAAATAGAAGTAAAGGTGCGACGATCTGTTAAAATTATTTGGGAGACATCTGCTTGACCGAGCAGTTTGGGCCTCAGACCAGGGGTACAGGGGACCATCATACTGATCCCCTGTTGGGGCCAGGGGCGAAGCCCCTGGAAGCCAAGCAATTTGGTGCATTCTAGTTGACACAGAACACGTATTTCTGATCTTAAGTTCTCCGCAGCTGCCATTAATAGGCTAATATCACAATCATCCACATCGAAAATGTGTGTAACAACATTCATTGTTTTCTGCATACCTTTAAATATTGGGGGATATTTGATATTATGTCCCCCACTAAAACTAATGAGGGCGATATGTCCCCCTGTTCCCCGTGATCGCCGCCTATGCCTACCAATGCACTGACCAATAAAACCTCAAGATTTAGTGCCAAATAGGCATTTCTCCAGCCCAAGAATGGATCCACTGAGTATGATTAAATATAAAAGAGTAAATGAAAAAGAGTTTCAGTTCTCCTTTGGAAATTTTATCTATCCTCGTCTCAAAGTGTGTCATAGACTATATGGAATTATGATTCTGTTGACTTTTCAAGACATTTAAAGTTGGTCTCCACCTTTAAATTGGGTTCAACTTAAATTCACAGTAATTTGTCATATCCACACTTGCAAACGAGTTTCCAGACAATGCCATCATAAAATCAGCTAGTAAACAATGAAATGGCACGCTCACTTTAGATACTTTTCATTCCTGTCCTGCATATGTTTTATACTGCATTATTATTACTCTTACAAGAGTATATCTTCTGCAACTAAGTGGCATGACAAGACTTTCCAATAATGATCATCATCCTTATACTAATGGTGAGACCCATTGACGTTACTCATCATGAGATATCATGTCTATGAGGTTTCCACATTTTGACTTCTGATGACCACATACAACCTATGACCTTCACATATCTACAACATTATTGCACTCAATACTGGACCTCTACAGTGCATGCCAGAGGTGGAGTGTCTTTGTGGTACCTTTTGTGTGACATTTACAAGAAATTTACAACCTTTTCATCGTTTCACCTCTGATAACCTCAAATGACCTTTCACCATCACCAAAAGCGAAAGGTGTCTTCCTCCTAATATAACAAATCAACCTTTCAAAAGTTTTACTGCAGTAGAGTACATGTGATTACCGGTACTAATTGTCTTAGAATGGAGGGGGGAGGGCGGGGCATGAGAAATTGAAATGACATTACAGACCCTATCAAAAACACACACATGACATCATAAAAGATTGCACTTGCACTACCATCCATTACTTTGCCACAAAGATACCGGGAACAATGTAATATTAATAATCTAACACTAATAAAGGGATTATCCAGCTGTTTTAGCCACCGTTGCTACTTTCAACAACTTTCATAATTTCCACCCATCTTACGGATATCAAACAAAATCAGGTAAGCTCTCCTACCACTGTACTCTGTTTTCAACAGCAAATTAGTTGGTGCACACAAAATCCTTCTTGCCAAACACAAGTTCAGCATCAAACTGTTTAGGAAAAAAAAAAGAATAATTGAAATTGTGAAAGTAACATTTGTACCCCTATCTTTAAAGCATAAAGATATGAACAAATTGTAGATTGCGTATCTTTAAAACAATTTGAGAATGTCGTAATACCCCATCACCTTTTAAGCTTCATGCTGTGAAGAAATAGCTCGATCTTGTTATCTATATTACACACCCAGTTATCGCAATTTGTGATCTATCATGAAGTGTCACACGTGAATTTCAAAATAGTTTTCTACACAGGTAATATGTGCATGGTATGCCCATTAAGTGTTCTATAATCATTATTACTATGATCAGTCAGTTACAGTGTATAAACAAACGAATGGAAAGTAGAATAAGGGGCCAGGTAAGTCGCAACCTGGTAAAGCCACCTCTTGCAAAATCAACCGCTCCCTTGCAAGGTCACCTCCTAAGCAAACAAACTTGCCCCTACATAAGGCTGTCTCTTTATAGCAACAGGGGGGATGTTTGATAAGTCTATCTCTGAGGCTTTGCACATCAACTTTGACTGATGAATGAATTTATTAAGTAAGTCAGTCTGCTACATGTAATTGCACATAAGCAGCTAGGAGGTATGCTTCTAAATATTTTATGCAGCTCCCACACATTATAGTCTATGCAGCCTCCTGTTCCTCTTAAAAGTTTTACATTTAATACATTGGCAAAGGCGAAAGGATTCACGCAATCACGCTAGTGTATATATGTATGTGTTTGCGTGTATTTATGTGTGTTTGTAAACAGGATATCTCAAGATAGCGATTATGGATAATTTCTGTACTTAGAATATTGAATTATCATATTGAGAGAAAGATCTCTATTGTCTTTGGTACAGAACGAAGGTCAAATGAAGTCAATAGAGGTCAAAAACGGAAATGTTTGTAAACACGATATTTCTTGGTAGTATGCATGGATGTTTCCTACTTGGCATGTAAATGCGTTAAAGTCAGAAGATGAACCATATTAGTTTTCTTAGTTTTCGTAGATGTAAAAGGTTATCCGAGGTCTCCGGAGGTGGCAATACGAAATTCTTAAAACTGCTGGTAAGCATGATAACTCAAGATAGCAATGATTGACAATTTTCATACATTGTATATAACTTTATCATATTATGAGAAAGAACCCAATTGTTTTCAGTGAAGGTCAGCGGTCATATGAGGTCATCAGAGGTCAAAAACCGAAAACTTTGAAAGAACACGATATTTCAAGACAGTTATGGATACTTTTCATAATTGGTATATGAAATGTTATTTTAAGAGAGTCGGTAGTCGAGGGTCAAATGAGGTCATCAGAGGTAAAACTACGAAAAAACTAAGTTAACAGTTGACGGTACCTCCAATTGTGTCTCAGCAACATTTTGTTCAAAATGGTGGATGCGCACCGAATAATTTCATAAATATTAAGTGAATTGGGCCGAATTATTCTACTATTCCACAAATAAATTATAAAGCAAAACATTTGTTTCTCAAAAGTAAAACTGTTACAGTAATAATTAGAATTTGAATTACCTAATTATTAACACGAGTAAAGGATGCTGTGACTGTAGAATGATTAGAAGCACCATAGGCTTAAAGTGGACCTTAAGTTTTTAATTACAAGAATATATATTTTAGAGGTTAGAAAATGAATTCTATTCATCCAACTTTCATCTGCATCGCTTATTCCGTCGCTGAGATATAAAATGTTGAAATTTATTCACTTAATTTGTAAAAAAATCTCAATTGCACAATAATTTGTGATGCCCTTCTTGTACAACTCACATTGCCTACTTTTGTTTCCTTATGAAATTGAAAATACCAAAAATAAAGTCTTTAATGTTAAATAATAGGAAAAGAGTATTACTACGGGATTTGGGGGGCAGGAACTGGATTTTGCTCTCTCTCACATGGGACCCTTGTGAAAAACTAGTAAAATATGCCTTTAATAAGGCCATAGAAAATCACTCGAAAAAGAATGATGTCGTCTATGTTATCTGTGATTGCAGATTAGTTGAAAATTTTTTGGTACAACCTTGTTATAAAATACCCCGCCCCAACGATCTCCACTGCTAATCGGATTCCTAAGGGTAGCCACTTTGACTAAAACTATGGATCCAGCTGCAAATGGATTCCTAGTAAACAGCCACTTCGACCAGGAATCCAGGTACAAATGGATTTCTGTAGTGAGACAGACACTTCGACTAGGACTAAGGATCGAGCTACAAATGGATTCCCATGCGGTGAGACGGCCACTTCGACTAGGACTAGGAATCCAACTGCAAATTGATTCCTAGTGTGATGGCCACTTCGACGAGGACTAGAAATGTAGCTGCAAATGGATTTCTTGTCAGGAAAACATCACTCAGCGTCGTTCTCAGAATCAATTAATATGATGTGACCCACTACCCCGCGCAACGGACTCGGTTTGTTCGGTACCCCTGTACGGATATGATTGAACAAGGAATGTGCCATACAGTCTGCTACGTAGGCAAGTGATCCACTTGGAATCCGTATCCATGATTTGAAAAAGTGTAGGCTTTCACTGTGGCGGGGTATTCTATAGCTGCTCCGAACATTTGTGCTGCAATATCAGTAGCCAACACCCAATAACGTACATGCTATTCGTTATGCGGGTGGATTTATAAAAAGCTTACCTTGTGATCCAGCAACGCGATAAATATCTACGTACTACCTTACCGTTAGCACCATAATTATCGCGAAATTGGTATCTACAGTAGGCAACAGCACTGACATGAAGCTACAAACTGTGTTGTTTACAATAAATTTCCTTTAGTGAAACACAGCACTGAGCACCCCGAAATTACAAAATTTATAAAATAACATCAAAACCATATTCAGCCTAGTGGCATACAAACCTTTATATCTTGGAAGTAGGTAACTTCTTACAAGTAGGTTACCCTAGCAACGTGTCATGACCAGCATCTGTTTTAGATGAAATACCTGAAATGACCCCTCATTTATTCATCTCCGATTTTTACAGTCAGATATATGACATTTCTATTTTTCTGGCGGCCATCGTGGATTTTGGCCGCCAACCTGGGAATGGGTTACCGATCAAGTGGGTTCCACGGATAAAATCAATAGATAGGTCGAAAAGAAACTCCGTGCAAAATTTTGGTAACGTTTTTCCTACAAATTGTTGCTAAGCCACCTGACGATAAGTAATTGTCAATCATGGATATATGAATTGTTTTGATCATCATGAAAAACAGTTCCTTTCCCTGGTGGGATTCAGGGGCAAAGCCTCGGTGGGGGCCAGGGGTTGAAACCCCCGGAAGCCTTGGCATTTTAAGTTTCTTAGGGGACTTTAATGGAAGAAAATTGTGATCAATTTCTGAGAACCGCAAAGCCATGAACAATCGCAGAATACCTTTTTAACAGATCTGAACAGAATTGAACCGGATCTACTGCGTCGCAAGGCCACATTCGCTACTATTGAAACAGGCTACTGCCCCCTCCTAATAGCTAAGCTCAGGCCACGCTCCAGCCAAGCCAATAACCCAAGGAGAATGCAAAGACACTCACTGGAGAAAATTCTTTCCCAGTACTATATATATATATATATATATATATATATATATATATATATATATATATATATATATATATATATATATATATATATATATATAAAACATTCAAAGTTCTGATGTGTATGATAAATGATAATGTATTTACTTCTATTGAAGTTCTCTTGCTTATTTGGTCGGCGTTCCAGCCCAAGCTGGTGTTCGGTTATCTCCTGTAAAAATCCGAGTTTGCTAGCAACAAAAATGAGTATTCCTGCATACCTGCAGTGTACAAATACAAATGCTAAATACCGCAGTGTCCATGCTGACACTACATGCGAAACGAAACAAGTTAGAATTAATTTATTTTGTGGAATCCCATGCTCATCTTTACTTTAATTTTTTCTGGAAAGAAGGGGGTTTCCGGAAACCAGGAAACCCCCTAAATCCTCCCTTAGTGGGTGGCCGGGTTACTCGAATTTACGACAGGCTCATACAACCCCAAACCGAAGCCCCCCTCCCCCTAAGTAGTGCTAGTCCCGTTTAAAGTTTGGCGTACTTTAAGTTTGTTCACTTCTCCCCTCTTTCATACTAGGTTGGGTTGGATCCGCCCTTACCTCTAAACATGCCAGTGTGCAAAAAGTGCTGAGGCTTGAAAGACCTGGTTAGCCAAACCCGAGGTTGAAAGCGGGGTAGGTGGAGAATAAACTCGAGTCAAAAATGTAGGAGTGCGAAGATATGCTTCCGTTTCTCCTCAGTTCTAGGACTGCAACCCCTTAATTTAGTTTGTGTCCCTTAAAAATATGTCAAATTAATTTGCAGTAATTTTCCTTTAAAATTTGCCTAGTATGATGTCCTACCAAATTACATCCAAGGACCCTCAAAAGATTTCCCTACCCTGAGGACAACCGTCCGAAACAACGTTCAAACCCTCCTTCCCCTCCTCTAGTGGAGACAGCTTCCTCCACGCCTAGTAAACTGCTGCGAAAAAAGTACCGGTATACATTGCATTTACCGCCATATTCTGGTATGGTAATTATGATTGAGAGAATATGACTTACACATTAGGCATATTTCGCCTACAATGAGAGACAGGTAGCCTGGTCGATAATTTGTATTGGCACCCTAAGGACTTTCTTAAATGTAGGCCTAAATGACACTTAGTAGTAATAGAAGTGTAACAATAGGCAATATTATAATTCAATTCAATTCGATTCAGTTCAAGTTATTTCAGCCAGTACGGAAATACAAAAGATTTACAGTAATCAAAAGACACATAGAAGCAACAATAATAGATGGTTGGGGGATAACACAAGGAAGCCACTGAAAGCTTGTGGGATGTGTATCCCCTTTATAAAGAGAAAGAATACAACACCACTGGGAAGATAACTAGACACACTTAACTCGATTGAGGACAAAGACATGAAAAAGGGGGGAAAATTGCTAGATAACATGCTTGTTAAATGTGATTAGATAGCACTAGGATTTGAAACTTCTTTTAAAGCTTAACAGGGAGGGAAAATTTCTTATCGTGTGTGAGAAAACATTCAATGTAAACGGCCCTAAATATCTTACGTTACGTTGGCTAATTGCGAGTCTACAGAATGCGACGGCATAATAAGAACGGTCTCTGGTGTCATAACAATGACCAGGAAGAGCAAAAATTCCGAGAATGAATTTAGTAATAAGTTGTGACAGGATTAGAACATGAATACAGCTACTTGATACTGAGTTATATCAAAAACGGTTAGGGAGTAAGTTGTATTTCTTAAAAATCGTTTTCGAATGGTCCAGATGTGAGTTGCCATTGATTGCACGAAAAATTCGTTTTTGGACAAGGAACAATTTGTTTACGTGTGTAGAAGCAGCATTACCCCGAACATACGTAAAGTCTTCCCCGATTCACACATACACGAGGAACGTTACCGTAACCTACCATCAACACGGTAATATGACAGCATACAATAGACCCTTTTCCAATTAGCAATTACAAAGGATTATGGGATAGAGTTTTGGTATGGGTCGTTTTTGTCAATGGCATTTTACTGTGGACAAAAACGACTCACACCAATACTATATCCCACAATCCTTTGTAATTCCTATTTGGAAAAGGGTCTATATTTCGACATTCTTATAACCTGTTCGCATACAGACTAGCTGCGTATCGTATTTCCCGGGAGTGTCCTCCTCTCTTTTGTGATGACGTCAAGTCATGAATATTAAGCGGTTCTCAAAGGTGTTCAATTTATGTTCTCCCGTCTTTATGCGACTATTTAAAGTGGTATTACCTGTTGAAGTAAAGGGAAATACATCAACACTGTCCAAAGTGTTGGAATAACGTTCAAGTTAAGCAGTCCATCCGAAAAATAAAGATAAAAAAGATCCCTTACAGAAGTAGTTCTTTCAAATATTATTTCAATTATCATAAAAATAACGACAAAAATTATGGAAATCGAAAGTACTAGGAAACAATCTTTATTCCATTCAATCTCACTCCTAGCTGAATAAACTAATGGGAGTGCTCGAATATATGAATATGCAAAAGGCAGCACAACGAAACGTGCCCACGTATATACCAGCGAACGAGCACTGAAAACATAATACTAGCGCTATAGCCTAACTACGTACTTGAAAACTGACTGTATAGTACCATGGAGCTAATATCCGAAAGGTTTTAAAGGCTCCATTACAGTAAATCGAGAGGAGAAATTTCCGTTGAAGCCCACCGGACCAATTTGAATTTCGGGACAAACTACAGCCCCCGTAAGCTAGTCGATAACATCACAACTAGGGACTAGGTATTTCTGCCTGGAAGGGAAAGGAAAGTAAAATTTGTGCAGTAAGTGAGATTTCGTGATCATCATTTTTTTTTTTTTTTTGATTCTGAAGGCAGACTCAAAGAAAATACGAGTATTTCTAACTCAATTAACCCACGAAACTAGCCATCGATTAATATGTGAGTACTACCTCTGAGGAATAATATTGAACATTTCTTGGGTCATTCAATTCCTCAGTCGTCAACGATATCAGTTTGGAGTCTGACATTTGGGATGCTTACCCTCCCTAGCAAGGTCATACCATGGAGATACTACCTGGAAATATTTTCCCTTGTACGTTTCTCAGCTGAAATATACAAAATTGCCTTAATTCAACCAGGGAGTTCTGATACAACAGAAAGAATTTCTTTTACATGTTGGGAACTTTTGGAGATTACCCACTTGTGAATCGGGTCGAACGATTTTCAAGTCTACCACTATTTTGGTTTGGATTGTCATACTTCAGGTTGATGCCCCTTGCTAGTGATCGGTATCTACACACATGACACATTTTTCGTCAATTAGTGTATCGTTGTCCAGTTTACGTAGATTATGTAGGCCTTCCTGAATTTACCGCTAAAAGACAAAGACCCGGGGAAGGGCATAAGTGTAGAGGTTCTCGTTATCAGCATTGGCGTGCAAGTGTCTTCTTGAATACCGAGTGTTAGGGGGTGAAATTCACTAACACGGGTATTATGATCATGAAAACACGTGCTTTTATTTCAAAAACTCAAGTGTGCTGTGCAGTACACAACCTTCAAAATCATACTATTCCCAGCTAATGCATGAATAACCGAGGCAAGCATAAGCCCACTAAATGTACCGCACTCCGGCACATGCAGCTGTGTGACGCATTAATTATTCATATAGAGTTGTGACAGGTGCAGTTAAAGCTAGTTGTAATGAGGACCGTTTTTTCAGAATAGCCTGCAGACTTTGACTGTTTTCAAACCGTTTCTTTATATTTTGCCATTCACACTACCATTTTCGGTCACTCCATAAACAACTTCATCCATGATAAGCGTAGTTAGTGTATTGACAAATAAAGAAAAACATTACGCCTTAGGTATTTCCCCTTTTTTATACAGGTAATATCACTTTAGTATAGCGCTGGTCTGACTCGTATATATATATATATATATAATAATATATATATATATATATATATATATATATATATATATATATATATATATATATATATATATATATATATATATATATATATATATATATATATATATATATATTATATATATATATATATATATATATATATATATACAGCAAGAATACTAAAGTGCAAAGAACCCAAACAATGAACTCCCAGCAAAAGGATTCAGGCTGGATGCAAGGGCGCTTCTGTAATGATAATAAGTAAGGTATACTGCAGAAACAAGAAACACAACTTTTTCTGCTCCACTTTAATTCAATATCACGACGTTTCGGTCATCCGACCTCCTTCAGGTGACATCTATACAAGCAATAGTTAACAGAGTTATCTGCAAAGCTACGAGGCATAATTGATACGCTTTCTAGGCGTGAGTTCATTCCTTTTGTTGAGGCCGTACGGCATGGGCGTCGGCAGAAAAAAAATTCAGATGGGCAAAACTTTTTTCATGGGAAATATTACTCCCAGAAAAGAGTTTAGGTGCTACTTCACACAGTGTTGACAAAGGCGTAGCCAGGAATTTGTAAGGGAGTGGGCGAAGCCCATAGACAGACTCTCAGCACTCCGTGCCACCATGGGTTGGCGCGGAGCGCAAGAAAAGTTTGGCCCCAAATGCTTCCCGGATCGCTGAAAATGGCACTTCCAAGGCATATTTACCGCATATAAAAAGGGGAAACACTAGCAATATCGTAAATATTAACTTTAAAAAATACCAAAAATATGCGGGGGGGGGGGGGCTGCTGGGGCCTGAGTATTGATATTTTATTCAATTCCTGTTTTGAGAGTAGAAATTCACACTGAGTGAACTGTTAAGAAATGGAGATGTTATATTTTCTTCGTTTTTTCCTTCGTTTTTTCTTCGTTTTTTCAAGTTTTTAATTTTCCAGGGGGCAAGTGCCCCCTTGCCCCCATGCCGTACGGGGATTTGGTGCGTAATCGAGCAGTCCAAAAGGTTTCACGGGTGAGAAGTTTCCTATTGATTTCTTCAGTGTCAGTGATACGTTCAGTTGGGAAAAAGGTAAATTCGGTCATTTCATGGTGGTTTTGATTAAAATGAATAGCTACAACACCCGTTTTCTTGTTAGTTAGCATATGCGAAACCGTACTTTAAATTCATTTGAAGTGGAACCAACGTATTGAATATTACATTTCTTACATGTGATAAGATAAACAACATTCTTAGAGGTACATGTGATCGGTGCATTACTTGTGAGAGGTACGTGGTCTTTTCCATGTAACCAGATAAGAAAACAGTCATCAATGTAACGCCAAAAAACTTTGAGAGTGAGGCCACAACTTGCAAGAAATGATTGCTCAAGTTTAGCCATAAAAAGGTTGGCATAAGCTGACGCCATCTTTGTTCCGATAGCAGTGCCCGATGCCTGTAAATACAATTCAGCAGTAAATTCGAAAATATTGTTCTTTAGAATAATTTCAGCCATTTAACAGACGCCAGACACCACCTTACTCGGAAGATGACATCTCATGAAGGCACGCAAAGCATCTATACTATCCTTATAGGTATACATGGATACAGGGCCACCATATCAACGGAAACAAGTAGAGTTGGAACGTAGTTTTTACTTGCCAGTTTGCGTTGTATTCTTGAGGAAGGCACTTACATATAAATCTAAAAAAAAAAACCAGCGATCGCATTCCTCTAGTTTTGGAACACCACTCACTCACCCATTCCCTCGCAAGCACGATCAAACAAGATTTTGCTCCTCTTAAAAGTGATTCTTCCCTCCCCAACAACTTCACCAAGCCACCCCTGTTAGCCCTCCGTCAGCCCCCCCCCCCCATCTTCGTCAATTGATTACGTCCTCGAAACTTTCACCTTTCAAACCACCCCTAGGAAACGTACCTTGTCATAAACCCCGGTGCCAAATTTGTGAGCACATGTCCTTGGGTTCACCCATTTGCCTTTCTAACTTAAAATTTCCCATTAGACCCCCTAATCTTGACTGTGATTCTCAGAATGTGGTCTATTTACTATATTGTACTATGTGTACAAATGGTCTCTATGTTGGTAAAACTGGTACTAAATTTCGCTATAGGTTTACACTTTCGACCTACGCATTCTAACTTCGATCTACCAATCTCGACCTGTTATATCTGTACTCTGAATATATATATATATATATATATATATATATATATATATTAATTTTCTCTCAGAATTTATTTCTTCTATTCTTTCCCTTGTTCATTAGGGCTATGCCAATGCTTGGGATTGATTTCAATTTCATGATCGAACACTTAATACAACTTTCGACCTATATATATATATATATATATATATATATATATATATATATATGAATATATATTATATGTATATATATATATATATATGTTGAGCTTAGTCTGGTTTACTTTATGTTTGCAACTGAAAAAGGTCCAACGATCAAAACGTTTTGTAATCATTTTTGGGAAAATATCGTGTTTTGTTTTTCTAGTTACAGAAATTGTGCTTCTTTTTTTCTTGTTTTTTTCATACTCTCTTTTACAATGCAAAGAACACCGTTGCGTTCTTGGGTAGATCCTTCGCTTAGGAGTACATTGTTTGGGACTGATGGTCTTACCTATTCTTTGAGTGTATATATACATAGATTAATACATATGTATACGTATGTATATACATATATTTCGACCTACTATAAACGAAGTTCTTAATTATATATATATATATATATATATATTTCTATAAATTGGGATTTAGGCGAAATATGGTATGAAAAAACGCGACTGTTGGGAGAATTCGACCTTCAGGCGAAAAAACCGTTTCGCCTTAACGTTTTACACACTGTTTTATATAGGAATGCGTAACTCTATACGCAAGTCCGATTTACCACATAATGTTTATGCAATTACTTAGCTGCACACTAACTTACGTGCATGTATCCGTTAACACTAAGGACTTATGGGCCATTGAAATAACGTGCATATATATCTCAAAACCGAAAGGGGAAATATAATCTAAAGTATTTCATTGTTTTTGTTTTCGCCTTTTGTATTAGCGGATTTGACCTTTCGCCTAACAGGTCGATCTAGCGTTATATATATATTATATATATATATATATATATATATATATATATATATATATATATATATATATATATATATATATATATATAGCACTTTGAAAGCTACAGTCTCTGGGTGCGGTGTCGAACCCAAGACGTACATAGGGATATCTGGGGGGCCATTCAAACAACGCTACTATAACCATCGAAAATCATTCAACGACCAAAAACATGCAAAGGACACGGAACTATCAAAGTATATCTGGGTCCTTAAGGAAGAAGAAAAAAGCTTTGAAATCAAATGGGAAATTTTAAAAACATCTAACACCAAACAAAGAGCATCAAGCCAATGTAACCTCTGCGTAGAGTAAAAGGTCGAGATAACCCTAGCAAACAATATGAACTTGCTCAACCGAAGAACGGAGCTATTGTCAAAGTGCAGGCACTCAAACAAACCTAAGAGGTGAACTTGAATGCACTGACCAGCTAAGCGAATCACTTGCTGCCTGACGATTGCGAGGACCGCATGAACCTCGGAGTTGCAGCTGTAAGTCCATAGATCGGGTGTATATGGTATTTATATATATATATATATATATATATATATATATATATATATATATATATATATATATATATATATATATATATATATATATATATATAACGCTAAAACCCACGGTAGGGGGAAAAATTTTAGAGGGCGCTAGACGCCCTTTCGAAAAGGCGAAAAAAAAACAATAAAATACATAAGATTATATTTCGCCATTTGGTAGAATTTGAAAAACAGATATACATCAACGTTATTTCAATGGCCCACCAATTGTACGTGTTAACAGATACGTGTACGTAAATTGGTCAACATTGAAGTAATGGCATATAGATTATGTAGTGAAAAGGCCATTACCATCCGTTTACGTATTCCTATAGAAAAAGCGTGTAGTTTCGTTAAGTCGACCTGATTTTTTCCCCTTATAGACGATTTCCCCTTATAGGCGGGTTTTTTCATACGATATTTCCCCTTAATCCCAAATTAGCAAAATATATATATATATATATATATATATATATATATATATATATATACATATATATACATATATATATATATATATATATATATATATATATATAGGTCGATAAAGGTTGTAAAAAGTGCTTAAAGTTTGCGGAAAATTCCACGACGTTTCGAGTATAGACTCTTCATCAGGTGGCAAAGAAATGCAACTGAATAACAAAGAAGTAGAAATAGAGAAGAAACACATTGAAGAAAGGCACGAACAAACCGGTCGCACAGAACGAACACGGTGTAAAAAAGCGAAAGAAGGCTGAAAAAAACTGGTAAAAAGTAATGAAAAGGGGAACAGGTTAAAAAGGTCCATTCTAATGTTAAGACCGTGTGGGGAGAGGGTCCCGAGTTTCATGATAAGCCGGTTTTCGGCGGTCTGACGATCACGGTCAGAACCTCTGCACATTAAGGCTGCAGTAACGGCCAAGTCTTTAATTGAGCACGGTGATGGGGGATTGAAATGAGTGGCGACCGGATAACCTTGAAGGTTTTGTTTGATGGACCTGAGGTGTTCAGTTATTCGGTCAGCCAGGCGGCGTTTGGTTTCTCCCACATACAGGCAATTGCAACGTCCACAAACTAAAATGTAAACCAAGTTTGTGGAAGTGCAGGTGAAGTGTTGGTTCACACTAAATCTGTTGCCGTTAGAACCCAAAATATTGATAAGTGTGTTCTTGCCAACCACTGGGCATGTGTTGCACCTACTACGACCACAGGGAAATGTACCTGGGGTGTTGTCAGTTGGTTGTTGTGGGTGGGAAGCCCGAACTAAGTGCTTGGAAATGTTCTTTTCAACTCTGAAGGCCGTAATGGGGGGTTCAGGGAAAAGGTCACGGGTGAAGGGTCTTTTCGAAGAGTCTCTATATTCCTGTAAATGGCACGAATGATGGGGCGTACCGATGGGTGATGGGAAATTAACCAAGGAATCCGTAGATTAGTAGACGTGTTAGACTTCTTACTCAAAGCCTCCGCTCTGTCGATTCCTTGGATTCTATGTAGAGCACCGGTAAGGATTTTGGTGGGATACTGACGCTTCTCAAAGAATGATAGTATACTTTTTGAAGCGGCTGAAAAATCAGAATCTTCTGAGCAAATCCTTCTGGCCCTTAAAAGTTGTGAGTACGGGATGGATTTGGTACAGGATTTGGGATGGTTGGATGGGTACAGAAGGTAGTTATGGGAATCGGTGGGTTTAAAATGTAGGTTTGACTTGATTTTACGGTCGCAAATTGACAATTGAAGGTCGAGGAAAACCACTGAAGTGTCAGAAATACAATGTGTGAATTTCAAAAATGGACAGAAAGATCCTACAAATTGAATGAAAGATTCCAGATCTTGACGGTCCCTGTTGCCACTCCCACAATATCGTCAATATACCTTTTGTAAAGGAAAGGGTGAGAACCGGTGTACTGCGAAAAAAGTTTTTCAAAGTGGCCCATGGTTAGGCAAGCAACAGAAGGACCCATTTTGGTTCCCATGGCTACTCCTTTAACCTGACGGAAAAAGCGCCCATTAAACTGGAAACAGTTTTGGGTGAGAACAAGTTCCGTCAAGCGAAGGAAAGTAGTTGTAGGAATTTGGGGGTCTTGTCGTTGGTCCAGGTAATGGCGGATAGCCGACAAGGCAGCATGGTGGGGGATGGATGTGTAGAGACTAGATACGTCCATGGTGAATAGTAGACGTTCACCGCAATTTTCGGGAAACTCAAAGTCTTGAATAAGTCTCAAGAAATGAGGAGTGTCTTGAACAAAAGACGGTAACGCTGATACCAACGGGAAGAGAACGGAGTCCAAAAACTCAGAAATAAGAACGGTGGGGCAACTGTGGGAAGAAACGATGGGTCGACCAGGGTTGTTAGCCTTGTGGATTTGGGAAGCAGATAGAATTGGAGATTTGTGGGCAAGGGTGGAGTAGTCACGATGCTGATTTAGGGAAGTTGATTGTTTCTAATAAGGTTTGTTAAAGTCTTCTTAACCAATGCTTGGCTGTCGGAAGTGGGGTCAGAGGGAAGTTCAGTGTATGCAGTTTGGTCCGATAATTGCTTATCGGCCTCTGCTACGTACAAATCCTTCTGCCAAACCACCACGGCTCCACCCTTATCAGCTGGTTTGATGATGAGGTTCTTGTTTCTTTTGAGTGACAAGAGAGCCTCTCGTTCTTCTGGGGAAAGATTGCTAAGGGTAGTTCTCTTGGGGGGTAGAAGACGATCAACATCCTTATTGATGGATTCAATAACGGAGTCTAGGATGTTGTTTTCTCCAGATTTGGGTGTCCAGGAAGAACGGGTGGAGCCTAAAGTGTTCAAAAAATCTTCAGGACTCGTATTGTCTGGCTGATCTGTGATGCCAAAATGGTGTCGGAGGCGAAGTTTCCTGCAGAATGAGGAAACATCTCTGCGGATGGAGAACTCATCAGGGAGGGGGTTCAAGGGAACGAAGTTCAGGCCTTTAGCTAACACTGAGCGTTCAGAAGAGGAAAGCTCCAGATCGGGGGGGATGGTGACCACAAGTTTCCTGTCCTGTGCTTGTATGGTATCACTGGGTGGGGTATGAGTAGAGGGTGGGTCAGGCAATAGGCTTGCTAAAGTCTTGGCTTTAGAATCAAGCAAAAAATTATGAAGCCGACGGTTGTAAACGTGAATAAGGAAGCGCACTTCTCCAGCTTCTGGTTAAGGTGTGAATAGAAAGAGACCCTTGGTCTTGAATAGTGCGATCAACCGGCCTTCTTTCGAACCATGCTACGGATGGTCGAGCGCATGAGACTAAACGAGCACGAACGTAAATACCGAGAGGTGTCACGACGAAAGTGAAAATCGGACACGGTCTGTACGTGAAAGTTTAGTTTAAAACCTCGTGGAATAACGTTTTTACGAAGACAAGTACCCAGGAAATTAATATGACTAGCGAATCTGGTTTTGCCGAAGGTAGCCATAGCAAGGGAATAAATAATGGGAAAACAGTGGGCTGGGTAGTGGGCGATTTCACGGGTAAAATTCCTACGAAGGCTGGAAGTGAAATGTTTTAAGTCTGGCATGGTGGAAACGATGAAAAAAAGGGGGATGCTAAACAAAACTAGAACTCTGGTGAACGAAATCAAAGAGAAAAATCATAAAGGAAAAAGTTGAACGTGCCAAAAATGTGTACTGGAAAGGTTTGCTAATGCCACCAGACAGCTTGTGAAAAAAAACACACTCCGTAAAAGAACACGGTCAAACCATACGCAGTTCGCTACGAAGAGCGTACAAAATTCTACCAAGTTAAACAGTCAAAATAGATCTAAAAATCGCAGCGAAATTGAGCGAAAAGCTTTGAATAATAAGGTCGAAATACTGCGGAGCACTAGAGTAGTATGTAGGTCGATAAAGGTTGTAAAAAGTGGTTAAAGTTTGCGGAAAATTCCACGACGTTTCGAGTATAGACTCTTCATCAGGGCAAAAATGCAACTGAATAACAAAGAAGTAGAAAATAGAGAAGAAACACATTGAAGAAAGGCACGAACAAACCGGTCGCACAGAACGAACACGGTGTAAAAAAGCGAAAGAAGGCTGAAAAAAACTGGTAAAAAGTAATGAAAAGGGGAACAGGTTAAAAAAGGTCCATTCTAATGTTAAGACCGTGTGGGGAGAGGGTCCCGAGTTTCATGATAAGCCGGTTTTCGGCGGTCTGACGATCACGGTCAGAACCTCTGCACATTAAGGCTGCAGTAACGGCCAAGTCTTTAATTGAGCACGGTGATGGGGGATTGAAATGAGTGGCGACCGGATAACCTTGAAGGTTTTGTTTGATGGACCTGAGGTGTTCAGTTATTCGGTCAGCCCAGGCGGCGTTTGGTTTCTCCACATACAGGCAATTGCAACGTCCACAAACTAAAATGTAAACCAAGTTTGTGGAAGTGCAGGTGAAGTGTTGGTTACACTAAAATCTGTTGCCGTTAGAACCCAAAATATTGATAAGTGTGTTTCTTGCCAACCACTGGGCATGTGTTGCACCTACTACGACCACAGGGAAATGTACCTGGGGTTGTCAGTTGGTTGTTGTGGGTGGGAAGCCCGAACTAGTGCTTGGAAAATGTTCTTTTCAAACTCTGAAGGCCGTAATTGGGGGGTTCAGGGAAAAGGTCACGGGTTGAAGGGTCTTTTCGAAGAGTCTCTATATTCCTGTAAATGGCACGAATGATGGGGCGTCGTACCGATGGGTGATGGGAAATTACCAAAGGAATTCGTAGATTAGTAGACGTGTTAGACTTCTTACTCAAAGCCTCCGCTCTGTCGATTCCTTGGATTCTATGTAGAGCACCGGTAAGGATTTTGGTGGGATACTGACGCTTCTCAAAGAATGATAGTATACTTTTTGAAGCGGCTGAAAAATCAGAATCTTCTGAGCAAATCCTTCTGGCCCTTAAAAGTTGTGAGTACGGGATGGATTTGGTACAGGATTTGGGATGGTTGGATGGGTACAGAAGGTAGTTATGGGAATCGGTGGGTTTAAAATGTAGGTTTGACTTGATTTTACGGTCGCAAATTGACAATTGAAGGTCGAGGAAAACCACTGAAGTGTCAGAAATACAATGTGTGAATTTCAAAAATGGACAGAAAGATCCTACAAATTGAATGAAAGATTCCAGATCTTGACGGGTCCCTGAATTCCTTTGGTAATTTCCCATCACCCATCGGTACGCCCCATCATTCGTGCCATTTACAGGAATATAGAGACTCTTCGAAAAGACCCTTCAACCCGTGACCTTTTCCCTGAACCCCCCATTACGGCCTTCAGAGTTGAAAAGAACATTTCCAAGCACTTAGTTCGGGCTTCCCACCCACAACAACCAACTGACAACACCCAGGGTACATTCCCTGTGGTCGTAGTAGGTGCAACACCTGCCCAGTGGTTGGCAAGAACACACTTATCAATATTTTGGGTTCTAACGGCAACAGATTTAGTGTGAACCAACACTTCACCTGCACTTCCACAAACTTGGTTTACATTTTAGTTTGTGGACGTTGCAATTGCCTGTATGTGGGAGAAACCAAACGCCGCCTGGCTGACCGAATAACTGAACACCTCAGTCCATCAAACAAAACCTTCAAGTTATCCGGTCGCCACTCATTTTCAATCCCCCATCACCGTGCTCAATTAAAGACTTGCCGTTACTGCAGCCTTAATGTGCAGAGGTTCTGACCGTGATCGTCAGACGCCGAAAACCGGCTTATCATGAAACTCGGGACCCTCTCCCCACACGGTCTTAACATTAGAATGGACCTTTTTAACCTGTTCCCCTTTTCATTACTTTTTACCAGTTTTTTTCAGCCTTCTTTCGCTTTTTTACACCGTGTTCGTTCTGTGCGACCGGTTTGTTCGTGCCTTTCTTCAATGTGTTTCTTCTCTATTTCTACTTCTTTGTTATTCAGTTGCATTTCTTTGCCACCTGATGAAGAGTCTATACTCGAAACGTCGTGGAATTTTCCGCAAACTTTAAGCACTTTTTACAACCTTTATCGACCTACATACTACTCTAGTGCTCCGCAGTATTTCGACCTTATTATTCAAAGCTTTTCGCTCAATTTCGCTGCGATTTTTAGATCTATTTTGACTGTTTAACTTGGTAGAATTTTGTACGCTCTTCGTAGCGAACTGCGTATGGTTTGACCGTGTTCTTTTACGGAGTGTGTTTTTTTCACACGCTGTCTTGGTGCATTAGCAAACCTTTCCAGTACACATTTTTGGCACGTTCAACTTTTTCCTTTATGATTTTTCTCTTTGATTTCGTTCACCAGAGTTCTAGTTTTGTTTAGCATCCCCCTTTTTTTCATCGTTTCCACCATGCCAGACTTAAAACATTTCACTTCCAGCCTTCGTAGGAATTTTACCCGTGAAATCGCCCACTACCCAGCCCACTGTTTTCCCATTATTTATTCCCTTGCTATGGCTACCTTCGGCAAAACCAGATTCGCTAGTCATATTATTTCCTGGGTTACTTGTCTTCGTAAAAACGTTATTCCACGAGGTTTTAAACTAAACTTTCACGTTACAGACCGTGTCCGATTTTCACTTTCGTCGTGACACCTCTCGGTATTTGTCGTGCTCGTTTAGTCTCATGCGCTCGACCATCCGTAGCATGGTTCGAAAGAAGGCGGGTTTGATCGCACTATTCAAGACCAAGGGTCTCTTCTATTTAACCACCTTACCAGAAGCTGGAGAAGTGCGCTCTTATTCACGTTTACAACCGTCGGCTTATAATTTTTTGCTTGATTCTAAAGCCAAGACTTTAGCAAGCCTATGCCTGACCACCCTCTACTCATACCCCACCCAGTGATACCATACAAGACAGGACAGGAAACTGTGGTCACCATCCCCCCGATCTTATGGAGCTTTCCTCTTCTGAACGCTCAGTGTTAGCTAAAGGCCTGAACTTCGTTCCTTGAACCACATCCCTGATGAGTTCTCCATCCGCAGAGATGTTCCTCATTCTGCAGGAAACTTCGCCCGACACCATTTTGGCATCACAGATCAGCCAGACAATACGAGTCTGAAGATTTTTTTGAACACTTAGGCTCCACCCGTTCTTCCTGGACACCCAATCTGGAGGAAAACAACATCCTAGACTCCGTTATTGAATCCATCAATAAGGATGTTGATCGTCTTCTACCCCCAAGAGAACTACCCTTAGCAATCTTTCCCCAGAAGAACGAGAGGCTCTCTTGTCACTCAAAGAAAACAAGAAACCTCATCATCAAACCAGCTGATAAGGGTGGAGCCGGGTGGTTTTGGCAGAAGGAATTTGTACGTAGCAGAGGCCGATAAGCAATTATCGGACCAAACTGCATACACTGAACTTCCTCTGACCCCACTTTCGACAGCCAAGCATGGTTAAGAAGACTTTAACAAACCTATTATTAGAAACAATCAACTTCCTAAATCAGCAACGTCACTACTCCACCTTGCCCACAAATCTCCAATTTCTACTTGCTTCCCAAAAATCCACAAGGCTAACAACCTGGTAGACCCATCGGTTTCTTCCCACAGTTGCCCCACGTTCTTATTTCTGAGTTTTTGGGACTCCGTCTCTTCCGTTCCCTCCCCCGTTGGTATCAGCGTTACCGTCTTTGTGTCAAGACACTCCTCATTTCTTGAGACTTATTCAAAGACTTTGAGTTTCCCGAAAAAGCGGTGAACGTTCACTATTCCACCATGGACGTATCTAGTCTCTACACATCCATCCCCTCACCATGCTGCCTTGTCGGCTATCCCCCATTACCTGGACCAACGACAAGACCCCAAATTCCTACAACTACTTTCCTTCGCTTGACGGAAACTTGTTCTCACCCAAAACTGTTTCCAGTTAAATGGGCGCCTTTTTCCGTCAGGTTAAAGGAGTAGCCAATGGGAACCCAAATGGGTCCTTCTGTTGCTTGCCTAACCATGGGCCACTTTGAAGAACAACTTTTTTCGCAGTACACCGGTTCTCACCCTTTCCTTTACAAAAAGGTATATTGACGATATTGTGGGAGTGGCAACAGGGAACCCGTCAAGATCTGGAATCTTTCATTCAATTTGTAGGATCTTTCTGTCCATTTTTTGAAATTCACACATTGTATTGTCTGACACTTCAGTGGTTTTCCTCGACCTTCAATTGTCAATTTGCGACCGGTAAAATCAAGTCAAACCTACATTTTAAACCCACCGATTCCCATAACTACCTTCTGTACCCATCCAACCATCCCAAATCCTGTACCAAATCCATCCCGTACTCACAACTTTTAAGGGCCAGAAGGATTTGCTCAGAAGAGTCTGATTTTTCATCCGCTTCAAAAAAGTATACTATCATTTCTTTGAGAAGCGTCAGTATCCCACCAAAATCCTTACCGGTGCTCTACATAGAATCCAAGGAATCGACAGAGCGGAGGCTTTGAGTAAGAAGTCTAACACGTCTACTAATCTACGAATTCCTTTGGATAATTTCCCATCACCCATCGGTACGCCCCATCATTCGTGCCATTTACAGGAATATAGAGACTCTTCGAAAAGACCCTTCAACCGTGACCTTTTCCCTGAACCCCCCATTACGGCCTTCAGAGTTGAAAAAGAACATTTCCAAGCACTTAGTTCGGGCTTCCCACCCACAACAACCAACTGACAACACCCAGGTACATTTCCCTGTGGTCGTAGTAGGTGCAACACATGCCCAGTGGTTGGCAAGAACACACTTATCAATATTTTGGGTTCTAACGGCAACAGATTTAGTGTGAACCAACACTTCACCTGCACTTCCACAAACTTGGTTTACATTTTAGTTTGTGGACGTTGCAATTGCCTGTATGTGGGAGAAACCAAACGCCGCCTGGCTGACCGAATAACTGAACACCTCAGGTCCATCAAACAAAACCTTCAAGGTTATCCGGTTCGCCACTCATTTCAATCCCCCATCACCGTGCTCAATTAAAGACTTGGCCGTTACTGCAGCCTTAATGTGCAGAGGTTCTGACCGTGATCGTCAGACCGCCGAAAACCGGCTTATCATGAAACTCGGGACCCTCTCCCCACACGGTCTTAACATTAGAATGGACCTTTTTTAACCTGTTCCCCTTTTCATTACTTTTTACCAGTTTTTTTCAGCCTTCTTTCGCTTTTTTACACCGTGTTCGTTCTGTGCGACCGGTTTGTTCGTGCCTTTCTTCAATGTGTTTCTTCTCTATTTCTACTTCTTTGTTATTCAGTTGCATTTCTTTGCCACCTGATGAAGAGTCTATACTCGAAACGTCGTGGAATTTTCCGCAAACTTTAAGCACTTTTTACAACCTTTATCGACCTACATACTACTCTAGTGCTCCGCAGTATTTCGACCCTATATATATATATATATATATATATATATATATATATATAATAACGCTAATTCTCACCTAAAGGGGAAAGTCTTTATATCATCCTACGTTAAGGCGAAAAAAAATAATACAATACATAAGTATATTTTTCGCCCAACCGTCCTCGAAAGATAAATAACGTTATTTTAATGGCTTGGCATGCGTACGTGGTAACAGATACGTGTCCGTAAATTTGTTGCCATTGCAGTAATTGCATATAGATTGTGTGTTTAAAAGTACATTTTCATACGTTTACGTATTCCTATATAAAAAGTGTGTGAAAACGTTAAGTCGAATCCGTTTTTTCGCTCCATTTTTTCTTCGCCCTATGGTCGACTTTTCAACTTCTTTCGCCTTAAGGTGGGAATTAGTGAAATATATATATATATATATATATATGTATATATATGTATATATATATATACATATATATATATATTATATATATTATATTCCCACATATATATTATATTATATTCCCACATAAAACAGTGTGTAAAACGTTAAGGCGAAAAGGGGTTTTTTTTTTCGCCTAAAGGCCGAGTTCTCCCAACAGTCGCTTTTTTCATACCCATATTTCGCCTAAATCCCAATCATAGAAATATATATATATATATATATTATAATCTAAAAGATATAAACAGATATAACAGTCTAAAAGAAATACTTAAAGTGATGCCGTGAGTTTGCAAAAAGGAAAAACATAAGATTTTGCTTCTTCTTATGTCTTTCTTTATTCTTAAAAATGCCACGAGTGCTTTACAGAGTTGAAGAATACAATTTGAAAGCTCAAAATGATAGTGATAGTCTCGGGAAGTAACCTAAACAGCATAAAATCGGTAAATTTTTGAAGGCCTTTTTCAAAAAACGGTCCTTATTATACGGCATTAAACCACGCCTACAACGAACCTGATGTTGAATATGCAATGTTATTGAGGTGTCACCAAGTTAAAAAAGACGTACCATACCACTCCAGCCTGACTAGCTCTACGGTAGCCTACAGCTGTTCGCTCACGACCACTGATCTCTACTATAACAGTGCTCACGACCAGAGAATGCATGTTCTTGCATAATTGCTTCATAACACTAACTTACTTGTATACACTCAATGTAGCTTCCTCAATACTACGTAGTACAGGCCACAGTCTTTCACTCTTTGGTACGCGTTACAGTACCGATTTGAATTTGGACGTTACAGGGTTACAACGAAAGTTACACCAATACTATCTCTTTTATCGCCATGGGTAAGAACGTCAAAGACAATGGTAAGTGCACATAAAGGCAGAGCATCTAACGTTAGCCTAAATTAGGCTTAATTTACACAGAGGTACCACTAGCCAGTATACTATAGCCTAAGGCTTCTACAGTAAAACGGGATAGCACTCATTGCAATATCAACGTTACCTCTTTCCACACACCACACAGGCGTCTTGTTCGCTTGTGTTATTGTGCTAAATCGATCAGCTGTTTACACCTAGTGAATATGCATTAGTACTTCGTTCTCATTGGTCCGTTCAACTGATGTTCGTTAGGAGACTGAACAGTGTTTGTCCGCAGCACATTTTTGATTTCCTCGAGTTTAGTCGTTATTTTTACGAAAATTTTAAGGCTGTTGCCAGAATTCGCACAACAGGCCGTATTTTTTCTCCCTTACTGTTCATATGGGTCACTCAAAGGAATCACTGAAATTTTAAACTCGATTTTTTAATGTTTTTTACTTTTTGCAATCTCACGGCATCACTTTAAAGCAAGAACAAAATTTGGCTAGAACCGTGTATTTAAAAACTCGACATTTAGGAAAGGTCGACCTTCGTTTCTCTAGAGGCAATCAATAATCAATTAAATGTGTATTGAATATATATATATATATATATATATATATATATATATATATATATATATATATATATATATATATATATATATATATATATATATAAAGAATTGCAATGCATTTCTAAAGTATAAAATATCTTTTCTTATTCGATTAAATAAACTGACAAAGATTTATTCTCACGCTTCAACCCCAAAAGTATAGATAAAGCCGATTTAAATTTCATAGCTCAAAGCTCAACACTGCATTAGGCTTAACAACTCACATGACCGCACTTGACAGTATCTGGGACCGCACACAAATCATAATGACCTTTTTAAAAGTTAATAGAATTACTTAAACGAAGTATACCACTCATTTCAGCTATTCAAGGAACTGCATAAAGGCAACCCTTCTCTGCTGCATTCCATGAAATACGTTGCATACAACAAAAAGTTTAGAATTGAATAGATTCAATTATGTGCAACAAGAATATCGTTATCAGCTTAGTGTTTAAAGCACCTTTCTTTATTTGAATATCTATGAGTTCACAATAACCTTTGAATTCAGTAACCATAAAAATACACAAATCGTGCTATCAGTCGCTTAGGGTATATCCTTTGTGTTGTACTTAATCTATTGGATTCTATGACATTCACTCCCTTTGGAGATAGTCTTTCATATTGAAACTTAGAACTACCGTAAAAGAAGTCATGACGAGCTAGAAGCTAGAAGCAACAGCATTCAATTTGTACAGTACAAGAAACGAAACTTGTTGGCATAACTGTTGTTCCACGCAAAACATGTAACCAGTGGAAAAGTTCTTCGAATACACACTTTATTCAGCGAGCTGTTAGACCTAATTTTGCAAAAGCAATTAAATTCAAATCTTTATTCTAATCTGTTTTTGCTAAAGGAATAGAGTAAAATGCATGAATGATCAATAGGGGTCCTGGGGTCGAGGTGCGAGTGTTTTATCTTTCCTAGTTCCAATATCTTTGTTAAATATGATGTTAGACGTGTTTCAGTTATGCTGCTTTAACCTTCTGTGGAAATTGGGAAAAAGGAATGACGCGAGAAGAGGAGGGTTGAGCTAAAGAAGGAATTATATCAGGTAGTAAGTGACAAGCAAGGGTGGACAGAAGTGGAAGAGGGGGCTGGGGATTATGGACTAAGTAGGGGGAAATTCCAAATAAGGATTGGTCCCTATGCGATTTTTGGAATACAACAATGGTGGTTATGATAAATTGGGTAATTTCTGATGCTAATAGCTGTTTTCTACTGTCTCCCTCAAGAAGCCAGATGCGTCAACACGAAAATAAAATTTGCGTGGTTTTCTGCGTTGGACAGTTTTGATGTGTTTCGTTTAATGAAATTGTTTCAATTGTCTTAATAAACCTCTCCATTTAAATTGACATTGGTTTCCACAAGATTGTTTGTAAAAATAGTAAAATAAATCTTTCTCTAACAACGTAGTTCATTTGTCATACGCGAACTTTACGTCACAGTCGTAGGCCCCTCGAGAGCTTTGTTCACTCTGCTGGCGGTTATAGCCCTTATTACCCCATAGGGCTCACAAAGCAGACACATATTTGTCAACAAAATTAAGGTCAGGTTGGCTGACTATGTCTATCTTAAGGTAAGATTTTACGCAAAACACTCATTCACCGCCAAACGCGTTACATCAGATGATAAACAGTGCGCAAATAAACATGACAATAAAATTATATTAAATTTTTTTTTCTTCGTATCCTATCTTCTCCATCACTTCCTTTCTTCTACCTCCTCACACCTGGGCAATCTTCTACGTAAATTCGTAGCACCTTACAGGGTTTCAAATGAGTTGATTCACGCTTTTCTTGGAGCTTGGTAACGTCAGGTAAACCCTGCCGCCATTATTTTTCTCTCTTAAGACGTTTACTGTCTTAAAGTTCAAATGAGATGCGCTTGTGAGAACCCAGATAATTTGTACATGTGTATAATTTTCGCTGTTCGAATTTAGATTTGGCTGTCCGATTGTAAAGTTTTTCGTTGGGACTGTATTATTCTTGTTTTCAATAAACTTTTGTGTATTTAGATGGGACTATATGAGTTAATATGCTTTTCCGCCTAGCAGCTATCCCACCAAAGGGAGAAGCTCTGTATAAAACTCCTCCCGGAAACCATGAATATTTGTTGGACCTTATTGAAATCGTACACGTATTACATGCAGGCAGTATCTGTAGGCAGTATCTGTAGTAGTTCACCTTTAACTGAAATATGTAAACATTTTCAGAAAGGTATCACAATAGCAACATAGGGCGACATTTTGTTCTAGTTTTAGATGACCTTTGAGTTGTTAAGCTGAATTGTAGTCCTGATATTGGGTTCTATTATCTAGTTTGATTATGTTCGTATAGTAGAATTAAAAAGACAAGTATCCTTATACAGACTATCACACTGATTTTTTAGTATTGCTGCTAAACATAGAATAAAGGCCGTTTTTTGAAAACATGTTTACTTATTCTGTTCACCACCCACTCATTTTGAGAGGAATGAAAAACAAACAAACGTTAAGGTATCATGGTGTAACAAATCTTTTTTGAACATCTGCAAATTTGTAAAGAATAGTCATAATACATGAAAAGATCTATTCAAGCACAGGAACACTACGCGATCAATCATAATTAGAGATTGAAGTCACCGATACCATTGATTGTAAGGCCACTGTTCAAAGCACCTTGAATACATTATTATTTGCCTAGACTGCTTCCAGCATTAGGTATCAAAACTGTTGGCGTGAGTACATGAGTACATGGTATTCTTAATTAGTATCATAAGCTAACTTAAAGCAACATAATCTCGTAGCAGAGATATAATGCCACTTTTCCTATTCATGTTTTATCTGTTAGGTTGGAGAGTGTAATGATCATCTCTTAAAGGAAATGGTCCCACTAACATTTTGTCTGCACTGTTAAAAAAACCTGTTAAAAACAGTTAAGTTCTGGCAGCAGAGTTTCCATGAAACTTCTGTAATTTCAAATTATAGATTTTTTCCGTAAAGAAAAACAGATAGAAACTGTAATTTATGTGAAAAATAGAAAACTTCTGGCAGCAGAGTTTCTAGGAAAACTCTGTAATCTGACATTACAGATACTCTATGTAAAAATACAGAAAATGTGACCTTTCATCATAATGATCGTGGTGACTATAGGCCTGGAATATGGCAATGAAGATGTTACTTGTTCCAGTGTGCCTTCGTATATCTGGCAAGGAGCCAGGGCGTGCTTTTTACGTGCTGAAAAACATTACATTATATTTACATTACATTCCCAAACGAAAGCACAAAGAGCACAACCACCAGAAAGACACCAAAACGAAAAACTCGAACAAAAACCAACCATGAAATAACTGCCCCGAAGAGCCACAACCCCAAAAGGGCACGTGGGGTCCACCTGCTATATTTACAATTTATTTACAGTATATACACAATATTTACACCCAAACAAAAATTCAAACTAAGTCCCGAAGAGATCAAACAAGCCCTATGGGGTTAGGCACGTCCGTTTTCCTCGGCGACCAAAACTGAATTTAAGGAGGCAAGCGTCGAAGGCTTTTTATTTTCCAAAAGTCGCCTCAACTCTCTGGTGAAGAGCCAGGGGCGAAAACCAAACAATACTCCCAAAGGAGTTATGCCGCCTTATGGAGCTATCTGTCCCCAAGGGACAACTTAACTACCGAAAAACCTGATGTGCGAAGTCTCGTTCTAGACTGGCTGAATAGAACGGCCTCCGCCCTGGCGCAGGAGTATCCGTGATCACGATGGCGAAGCACCGAAGGCAGACTTCAACACTAAATTGAAACATTGGATTAGATTAATATATACGTTGCGCTATGTTTTATGTACCACGTCTATGACACGCTGGTTATAGTGAAAAATGTTACTACATATTTTTTACAGTTCATATATCTTAATATTCTTTATCTGTATTGATAAACTACTTATGTTTAGTCCAAAAATTGTCTCTTGCTACAGATCTGATTAGTTTAGACCCGCCCTTAGCATAAATTTACAATTTTTACACCACAACTTTTGGCCACGCCCACTTTAGTAGTTTCTCCGTAGAAGGAGTTTCGGTCAGTCTGCACTCATCTGAAGATTACAGAGTGCTTAATTGTGATATCACTAATAGCTTATACCCTACGGAGTGTTTACGGTGTTATTATTTACCAACTTAGGTCTACTTGTGATTTGCATTTGAAAAACATCTTTTTTTTTGTAAACTGCTGGAAATACATAAAACGTCTGTTAAATTTACAGAATATTATCTTCAATATAAAAAACAGATATATTCTTTAAAATTTTACAGAATATTAACTGTAAATTTCTATTCGTATAAAATACAAACTTAGTTCGTAAATTAAGTAAAATACGTAAAACTAAAAAATCACAGAACTTTTTATGTAAATTGTAAATTACAGAACTTTTGCTGAAAATTCTACAGAACTTAGCTGTAAATTTACCAAAAATTTTTACAGTGTAGTCCCTAGATCCCATGGAAGCAGGATTTCTAGGGATTGTGTGATGATCATTTGTGTAAAGGAATCTAATTTTTGATATCATTTCTTATCATAGCAACAAAGATAAAACTAATAACCTCTTTCTTCTGTCATTCTGTTAGTTGCATTGTCCAAATGCTTGCTTCGCTATAGCATTGTGATTCGAGAGGTCCACACTTAAGTGGACTACAATATTACAAAAATGCAGCATCTCGTGAAATTTTATGCTCTTCTGCAGAAGCGTGATTACACAATACACAAGCTTGTATGTTGTAAAGGAAGGGAATTCTTTCCACCTTCTACAAGTTTTGAAAGATAAACATATTTCAAGGAGACTAGTGTTCTTTAGCAAATTACAAAGCAATGATAAATCGGAAGTGTTGTCTTGATAGACCCATGTTACTGTCTGAATGCAAAATGATTTAAAATCCCCTACACAGAGTAACTAAAGAAGTTTACCTCCCTCCTTAATATGCAGTATTGGAAAAGGTGAACCCTCCATGGAGCTCACGCACACTAGCACTTTGCTCTTGTGGTGGTCAGTGTACTTGAGACTACCCATCTTGCTCCATCCATGGGAGATATCTGGATGCCAAACTAGGATCATGCAGCGGTTAGGCTATGTAATGTTTTTTTTTCGTTTGAGAAACTCTATGCAAGAAATTTTTTTATACCTAAAGTGCAACACACAATAATACCATCTACGATGCAATATAAAAATCGCTTTATAACTTCTTTGCCGAAAGGTTCGTGGTTAATTACAAGTTATGATTTTTTTTTTGGATGATTTTTTGTTATACCAATTGTCTTGTTGTCTTGTTTTTGTTTTTTTTTTCTTAGTAGAAATCAGAAATGAAAAGCTCTGGTTCCTCTCCCTATCACATTTTAGTAATCTGTATCATCTGGTTATTACAGCTTCAAAGTACCGTACTTCACCATTACGTAAGGATCTGTTTCTTCTCTCGCATAATGTACCATTAATTTACACTTAATTATGGTGATATCAATCTATTTTGTTGTATGTGATAATGGTAGACATAAACTTCAAACTTGATGTGAACAAAACTCATCACACACCGGCCACAATGCTCTCTGAATTTGCGATAAGTTTACAAAAGGACAAAAAATGAACATAACATTGCCTTATGAGGTAAATATTCCCTATAACACATAAATTTGAACTCATTATTAGTGGGCTTTCTAAATTCTAAGAGGGACTATGTTTAGAATGACGATATCTTACGGTAATTTCTTCAGAGCTTTTAAGTTTAGTTCTGTTGTCATATTTTTGGTAAGTTTGGTAGGTGTTGCAAGAAAGTTCAAAAAGTAAAGTTTCTTCTGCTCTGGCTGCTTTGAAAATTGAGCTTCAAAATGAGGGTTATGAGATTGTGTTTTCTAGCAGCCCTACCTGCTGTGAAAGCAATACCGAAACTAAACCTCAAAACTATTTGCGACTTTTTGTCCTTAGTTTATGGCATTTTTCCAGAATATGAATTATAGTTTGTATGTACGCGTACAGAAAACCAACTCAGACGTCAGACAGCTTCAGGGATTCCTAGGACAGATAATGTTACCAAGATACACAATGAAACATAAACTAATTATAAAACTGTATGAACGTTTTCAATAAAGCTTTTGAAAATGAAGAATACTCACAAAGAGGGTATACTTCATGGACCAATGAATGTTTAGAATTTGTGTTTAATAATGCTAGATACGCTTGAGAATACACTGCAAAATCAGTTCAAGTTTGATACTTAGGCAATTATTCAAAACCCTGTGTTAGGGTCTTTACTCCTCCATTTACAAAAAAAAAAATGGCAGCCAAGAGGGTCTACTTACCGAGGGAGTTAGTAGCTTGTTTGATTATTGCTACTGTTTTTACTTCCATCCGTGCACAACAACAGGTGTTGGACGAAACTTCTTGTGTGAGTCTGAGTCCCAGGCTCTCTAATGCTCCACAGGATAATACAAATGCACCATTTTTAGTACAAGTATCTCCACAGTCTTATGTTGCTGGTTCCACCATAACAGGTATTGTCTTACTAAAATTTTAATTTATGAAATCACTTCATATTAATGTAATAACAGTAAATTAATTTCCTTGTTTGCATCCTGTGTCTTTACTTCGAGAAACTTAAGTACAGCAGATAAGCGCACTGTAAAATGGGAGTGAAAGGAAAGGGTAATATTTCAGCGCACCCCTTAAGATGACCTTTAAGGATTATAATAGCATCTATAATATGTTAAAATAAAAACTTGACATTTCTAGTTTTGTAACCTTCCTATCGTTTCCTATTTCCACAGAAGTCATGACAAAGACTTCATGTTACAAACAGGGGTTTAACTGTAGAACGACCCTTGCATCAAGAAAAATTTATGTCTTAAATATTACAGTAAATGAAATTTAATGTAAAATTTGATCATTTCAATACATAATTTGTGTAACTTATGTGTTTATGGTAAAAGTAACATTAATAATGCAATTGATCAAGTAAGAGAATCATTGCAGCCGAGTGGGTGTTCTCATTTACTCAATCCCCGGTCACCTCACACACACCATTGAGTACTAAATAGTAAAAGGAAATTATCTACACGAAACGATTTATCCATTGTAGTGCATTAGTTACAACGGGGCCCACTATGAAAACTAATTGCTTCACCATCTGCTTGACGACAGATCCCGATGTTATGTCAGAGGACAGGCAATGAGTGTATTTAATTTGTACTGGAGTTAGTTACAACCCAACCTTAGACGAGGTGCACTTAGATTCGATGGCCTGTGACGTTACACGCAACGGTCTAAATTGTTATAGATGATGTTAGCATGTGTCTTTTACATCCGAAACTCTAAAGAACAGATCTGATCTCGAACAAAAATGACGCAAAAGCCAAAAAAAGGTCACATTGGTCATTGCATATTAACCCTTGGTTTTGAATAGTACACTGTTTCACTTAATACACTTAGACTGCTTTGTTTTATGTGCTAACCTTACATACTCTAGTTAATTGGGCTTCGGGTAGAGGCCAGAGTGGTCCTAGAAATATGTTCGGTCTACCTTCTGAATACGATTAGGTACCGCTGCTCTCCATTTACTAGTGTTCTTGTGCCAATAATGGATGTAAAACAACATGATTTGTATGTTCTGAAAAGCGAGTTTTCAAGAAATAAGAAAAAAAAATGCCTACCAATTTGTGTAACAAGAGAAATTAACCACTCCTTGCGTTAATTTGCTCACTAAGTTTCGATAACGATCTTCACACTTCTTTTCAATAACATTTCTTACCTCTTACCGTTCAAATTCAGTGACGTACCTACCAAGGCTGTCACCTTTTGTAAATTTTCAAGAGATAATAGTTCAAGCTAGGAGGACTACCGGAAGTACGCAAGCAGTAGGTACTTTTACGTTAGTGAATGGCCAAACGGTTACAAGCAATGGAAATTACAGGTTTTACAACTGTGGGGCACAGGGAAGTACCTTGGGCACTGCAAATGCAAACAACAAACAGTTTCCGTTGTCGCTCACCTACACAGCCCCAAGCCCGGCGGTTGGAAATATAAGATTTGTGTGAGTTATTTATGTTCTCTTATATATTTTTACTATCCTTTTTATATGTGGTTATTAAGTAAAGTTTAGTAACATATTAAGAACTTCTTGTTGAAGCAAAATTTAACGACAAAAGATCTTTTTTCAGTTTAAACTTGTACAATACTTACCCTTTCTTTAATTGCAAATGAGATTTGCTTCAGTCTCTTAAATACATAAAACGAACAGTTATAATTTTAAGACTATTTCAAATCAAGCGGGTGAACTGGTTCTTGATGTGCTTACTCGGTTATTGTTCAGGACATGATTGTGGATTCTGTTGACCATTGGAAACTCAAATGGTCACCCAGGTCGAAGCTTTTATCAAAATGCTCGTTTAAGGAACAAATGCAGGCACTATACCTACTCCATTGAAATTGCTATATCTGTAATCCACACATTATAAGTAATAAAAGACTGTAGAAAGCAAAGAGAGGCCAATAACGAAAGCTGTTGATCCATTGAGATGTAAATAAAGTAAAAATCTATTTAGGTTGTTTTTTTTTTTTTTTTTTTTTTTAGTTACAAATAGTGATTGTGAAATGATGCAAGTTTATAACGGGGTTTTATTACACTTCTTCAGTTTTAGATCAAGATCAAAATCTACAGCCCACAAACAGGTTAAGAGCAAGCCGTGAGCCCCGTGGCCAGGATTTCTGACATGGGGGGGGGGGGTCTGGTACCGCAAATGCTGTCACCGAAGAAGACTATGTTTGTAGCAAGTGGTGCCAACAGATGATGACAGTTTGCGGGAACCACGGGGTATGACATCTCAAGCCCTGCACGGATCAAAGCTTAAAGAAATCGGTCTTACGTACGAACGTGCGGGATAAGTAGGCAAAAGGTTCCCCTTTACTGGCAGCAATTTCTCCCTCCTCTTGCCATACAGAGACGAGGAATTTGTGGAAAGTCTCTCAAGCGAACGGAACAAGGCTATGGTCATGATTGTGCTTCTTCAGCTCCACAAGCGTAGATGGAGAGTTGAGGGCTTTTCTGACGGTTACCGGGCCATGCTGCCATGGGCTACCATAAGGCAAGGGGGGATGATTCAGCATAAGAGTACACCTAGTTTATGCTAGAAAAGTTCACTTGTCTGGTACTTTTGTGCATATAATGCTCATAAGCGTGGATTGTGAGAACTGAGCGCCAAGCCCGCCGAAATTTGGGAGTATACTTCATTGCCCAAAGGAAAACCTGAATGCAGTCTCAGCCAGGGGGGAGTGTTTGGATCTGCCGACACGGGGCCAAGCGCCCTGACTTGGGGCCAGCTATTATAAGCCAAGACAGATGCAATGCGGTTCACAACTCGATATATAAGGTGCGTGAACCGTATAGAAAAACTGGGGTTATATTGTAAACAAATTTTACATTTTAATTTTCATAAATAGAAGTTTAGGTTTTTCTTGAAGAGTATTCCCTACTTAAAACCAAAACCAAGAAATTTGTTGGACCGACTGCATGGTCGTCGTCGGGGATTACATTCTTTATCTTACCCGCTAAGGCTCCCCGAAGAAAATGAAAAAAATTCTTACAAAATATGTTTGCCATGATGGCGGGGCTTAAGAAAGGATCTTCCAAAAGATGGGAAAAAGAGGATAGAACTTCGCAGCGAGGTATTTGTGGAAACTTTGAATAAATCCAGTATGTTTGAAACGGTGAGCGTTACCGCTAGATGGAACTGAAGCTGAAAGCGCGCGTAGCGCTGAAAATGTTTTTGAAGTTATAGAAAGAATTGTTGCAAAACTTACTGGTTACTGACCTGACAAAGAGCCATGAGGAATATTTTCTGAGCAAATCTATGTCTTCAACACTACTAGTCTATATAAACGTTTGCGCAAGTTGGGGGGCTAGGAAAAAATGTGGGGCGAAAGCCCGGTAAAACAGCGCCAACAGATGATGTTCATCAGACTGCATTATTGTTAATTTGAAAAACGCTATCTTGGCAAGTGCTTCATGAAAGCAAGTTGCTGGCAACAGGTGGTTTGTCACCTTGTCAAAACAATAGCCACTTGGGTTTGACTGAAGTATATTGGCGAAAACAAAAGGATCACGCCGAAATTGTAATGTTGATGTATAAGCAGGATGATTTATCACAGCATTTGGACAAAGTTGCATTTGGACATTAATCAAAACTTTCCACAATTACAATTCTGTTCCTTAAAAAAAAGAAAATTTCGCAAGGCTCTCTTTCCTTGTTTTTAGTTTCAAATATATCAGCAGACGGAGCTGGCACATATTCTAAGAAAGTGACCTTTAGCCTACATGCCATCAGAAAGTAAACATTAATCAAGACCTTTTGTTTTTCTTCAACTTAACATCCCTTTGTGCCAATGCATTATCTTGTGGTTTCCCAATTTGAATTTACGAGGAGAATAAAAAAAGTTGCAAACTTTGCATCCCCTTGGGAAACCATATCCCTATTTCGAGGTCAAAGTAGTAGACCGGGAAACAGAGAACGCTAAACACTTTTCTTCAATCTGAAAAGATTAGCAATATAGAGGCTTTGTCTGAGTTAGCGTAGGGTACCTAGGCGTAGATCTTTTGTTCACTTTGTTACCTAAAACAAACCAATGCTATTTAAGAGCATATTTTTGACCAGGATGAACTACGCTTTGGCACCCGTTGTTGCAGTGATTGTTGCCACATACGCATATTCGTATGTATGAACGTCACCATACGGCATTTGACTAAATCACAATCGAATAATACTGCATTTTATTAAGGCTAGCATAATATGTTGTAAACGTCCTGGCAACAAGATTAGCAGCGTGGGTAAAATGGTGAAAAAACAAAGCAGGGTCACTTGTAGAAACTGAACATTTCTTTAGTTACAGGCAGGTAGATATCAAAGCCTCTGGAAGGTAACAAAGCTTAAACGTGCATGGTTATGACTAAATAACGGTTGATAAAATGTTTAACTAATGGCATTAACGTATAAGCCCAATGGAAAGCCATACCAAGACAATTAGAGCACATTGTGCTACATTTCTCTCCCCAACACTAGAAATGAAGGGATGTGACAGTTAAATGGTACTGAGCAATATTGGTTTAAAGAAAAAGTGTTATCTTTAGCTTTTCTGGCAAATGAGTAACGTTATCCCTTGACCAGCCGTGAAGTGAGTACCGAGTTGTAGCTGAATGTAGCGTAGGCTACTGTCAAAAAATTGTGCGCCAACCGAACCTAATTTTTTCAGACAAGTCTTGGCCAGGAGTCTTAGCCCTTAAACAGTGCTGTGTGTTTCCGTTACACTCCTCTAACAAAGCCCTTGTGCAGAGTGTACAAATTACTTTTCACATCTCCCGCCAATAATGTCCGGGGACTCTCAAATACCAATATTTTCTCATCAATCTTCGTCGATGAACTCTTTTTCAAAAGTTACACATACAGATGATACTTCTACCCTGGCAAACTTTCTCAAACATATGTGATTTGAAGCCAAAAATGAGACTGTTCAATGGTCAACGGCTAAACATGATCACGTACAGATAACATTAGGGCGACGCACGACTCGTTCCTTCTCATATTATGCTTTGCACAGGTATTTCACATCTTGAACGAAGACTTGTTAAAACAGTCATTTTTGCCATGTAATGGTTTCTTACTGTAATTCTGCTTGGTTGTCTTCTCACAACCAAACGTAAGGTAAAAGGAAAAATTTCCACAATTACAATTCTGTTCCTTAAAAAAACAAACGAAGATTTCGCAAGTGCTAAACATTCCCCTCACAAGTGAAAACACTGGCCCCTTACACGAACAGTACAGAGTGGATGTACTGCATAGATTGCAATGATAATTCGTATTACGCTGGCACAATCGCACCAGCCTATGTGCTAATTATTGCTGTACATTTCTAATTATTTTTGGACATGCTTAGAACACAAACTACGAGTTTCTTAGAATACAGATCTTGTGCACAAAAGGAATGACGACGGATCAGTGACTGAGACCTGTAGGTGAATTGATAAAAGCTGAGTCCAGTCAAACTTTTTGAAGAAGCGCTAGCCCTATGTTATAGTGGTATGTATGTGGACCTAGTATTGAGAGCCATAACGAGATCCAAATACAAGGTCATCCTACTGCGGACTATATCTGCTCGATCGGGCTCAAAAGATGAAAACCGAGCGATTCCTTCACTAGTATTTGTACATCAAGTTGTTTTCTCACTTACTCGTAAGTCACTCGTCATAAGGGCATAAGAAGGTAAATACGCCCTCCCTAAAACTTTGAAAATCATTTTTTATTAATAATAAGTAACATGTAGCAAGATTTTGTTATGTTGGTAACGATGACCATATCCCTTTCACCTCACGAATGTCGTACATTTTACTACACCCCTCGACAAAGGTCTAAAGATTAATATTGTGTGTGGCCTCTTGACTGCAAGATACCACCTTCCCCTCAGCAAAACATTTTACAGCCTCCGTTGCACACAGTAAAATGTAGTTTGCTTAACCCTTCCAATAATTAAGTCATTCAAATAGTCCAACCTTCTTAAACTAGACACTTATAACCAGGGGAGGCGCCAGGGTTTTTCGATAGGGGTGGCAAAGCATGCCGGGTCGGACCCAGCTTTGTTGTTTGGAGGGGTGCAGGCATTGAAGACTTCCGAGCCTCACCCTACCCCCCCCCCTCCCCGTGTCAGAACCTGCGTTTTGGCGTTTTCATTTTCTTGGACTTTATTTTTCTCTAAAAAAAACTTTTTTGTCTGAAATAAATACGAACTGTGAGAAGGTTTGTTTGTCTGTCAGTGAAAATCGGCCCCTCACTGAATGAGACGCTTCAACTATGCAGCAAGCGCGGCGGAACGAAAAAATATTGGGGGGGGGGGGCTGAGTGCAGGAAGACTATCTAAGCGGAGCGCCACCATCAGTTGGCGCGGATCGTACAAGAAAATTTTGGGCTTTACAAACCCTCCAGATGGCCGGAAATGGCACTTCCCGAGTGTTCTAAGCTGCATGTACCCAGCCTTGAAATATGGATCATATGTCTGCAATTTCTCAATTAAGGAGAAAAAATAAATCTATGAAAAATGGTAATACATATTTCTAAGCGGAGCGCCACCATCAGTTGGCGAGGAGCGTTCAAGAAAATGTTTGACTTTGCAAACCCTCCAGATGGCCGGAAACGGCACTTCCCGAGTGTTCTAAACTGTATGTAATCATCCTTGAAATATGGATCTCATGTCTGCAATTTCATAATTAATGAGAAAAAATTAATGCTCATTATGTGATTTTTTTCTTGCTTATAGAAGAGCCGAATCACTGAGGAAGAGTTATACGCAAAATTGAATTTTATAAAAGGGAGAGGAATCATAACTCTTATGAGATACCATTAAACTTTTACCTATAGTTTTCGAGTTTTTGAACCAATGATGTAACCAAATTTGCAAGCTAAAGTAAACTTTACGCAAACAGGAGTGACGTCATTTCCTCACATTAATAGACTGAATTATGTGTATCGTTAAATTTAAATCCGATTTAGTGTCCTTCATAATCGTATGGTATCATTACGTAATATGCATAGAAGATATTGAAATTTTGCAAATTGCACCCTTAAGGGTCTGTAAGCCAAAACGATTGAAAGGCACAGAAAAGGCAGAACTGCTCATCAATGTGAGAATGTGAAATCACTCCAGCTTGCTTTGAGTTCACTTTGCTTTGAAAATACAGTTAAATCATCTTTTATGTTGAAAGAAACGCACATAGAAAATGCATTTTTGTGGTCTACAAAGAACTGCCAAATTTTAGCTAAATTTAAAGTGTACCTAAAGGCTAAAAATTCAAAAATATATGTTACAAAGCTTGAAAAATGAATCCAAATGGTCTAACTGCCATCTTTACAGGAATTCCTGAGCTGAGATATAAAAAATGTTGGTGCTTATTCAATTTAAAATGGTAGATGGAGCAATAATTTGTAATGTCATTCTTGTACTACTCAAATTAAATTCTTTGTTTTCTTTATTTTTTCGAAAGCCTCTGCACCTTGTGCAGGTTGTACCAAAATGTGATCACTTTCTCACTGTTATAGGGTGACTTGACTATACAAAACCTCACCGTACAGCAGTTATTTTTGCAAGTTTATATAAACATTTCAATTTCAAAAGGAAACAAAAGCAAGTAATGTGAGTTTTACAAGAAGATCATCACAAATTTTTGCGCAATTTACTATTTCAAATAAAATGAATAAATTTTAACTTTTCATATCTCAGCAACAGGGTGAGTTATGAAAATGAGAGTTGGATGAGTAAAATTCGTTTCCAACGTCTGAAATATATATTCTTATAATTCTACACTTTAGGTCCACTTTAAACTCCTAAAATGAAACGTGCATGTATGGGATAAGAGACAAAACTGATTGCAACTTGTTTTATTGCAGTATTATTTAAGTAAAATTTGGACTTAAATCTTAAGAATGAATTCACAGGCAGAGGTATAAATAATTGGTTGGGATGGCGTCACCAGGGAGGGAGAGGGAGGAGGGAGGGAGATACCGTACCATAACACACGTCAGTCTTTAAGCGCCTGTCACACCTCACCGGATTGCAATAACGGAGAGGAAACGAAGACCCAAACTGTCACTCCGTTGATGTACGTAAGTATCCGTTTAGTCTCCTGTTCTCCTCCGCCGACTTCGTTTCATGACCGGGAACGTCCGGTATGAACGGCGAGAGATTTTGAACATGCACAAAACTTGAACCAGACGTCGACCGAAAAAGGTCCCCATTACGTCTTCGTTACTTATCCGCTAAGCTTCCGTTTTATCATTTTATCGTGCGTTTCTCATACTGGACTTTTCCGTTAGTATCCGTTCGTCTCCAGTGATTGCTATTGCTCACCGGATCGTTACCGGACAACAAACGGATGAAACGTAAAAGTACAGTACGTGTACCGAATGTTCGACGGATACTAACGCATAAGTAACGGAAGCGTAAAGGAATAGAACTGACAATGAACGGATAGGTAACGTACGTTTAACTGAAGAAACTAAAAAAAACACAGGCAAAGAAAAGTATAGGGGACGGACATAGACCGAAGATGCAGCGTACTTACATCCTGTCCCCTCCTCATACTATAGCTTAACAAACGTTTTTGCCGTTTTTTCTTGAATTTTTTGGGAGCGACTGATTCCTTCCCCCTGCATCCGCCCCAGGCATGAGATGAGTGATCGCGGTTCTGAGTGAGGGGTTAATGGGAGGGGGTGTGAAAGATTTTTCGACTACCGGGAAGCCTTAGACGCAATCTGGTACAATATTTCGCATCTTTTGAAGTCATATTTTTTCTCGAGAAATCTAGTTTCTAGGTAAGTAATCCAACGTTCTTTACTTTTGGCCGACTACAGTTTTCTAACTTTGTTGCACTTATTGTCGACGATTACATAACAAACGGGCAAGGGCGGCGATTTGTGTTGGCTATTGGGGGAGGGGCGCAGAATGGAAGTTGCCATCGAAGCGGGGCCATCATAGTTTTGTGCGAAGCGTACAAGAGAATTTTCGCCCTACAGACCCCCCAGACTGCATGAAATGGCACTTCTCGGGATCTTGGAGGCATTTTTGAACCGTACGATACTCTTGATAAGTGACGACTGACAGGCATGAGCGTGTGAACGGGTTTGGTTGCGTTGGTATAGAAGCGGAGCTCCACTAACGTTTTTAAAATGTTGCCAAAATGGTCTCTATATCGCAATTAAATGGTCCTTCTCAGACCTTTCAAATTGCACTGAAGCAATCTTGATATGTGGCATGATTTCTATTGGCTGGCGCGGACTGCGCCGATAAAATTTTTGCCAAAACAGCTCCCATATCGCAAGAAATGGCCCTTCCCAGATCTTTCAAATTGCACTTAAGACATCTAGATATGTTACACGCCTTATATATACTTTCCCACTTTCACGGAACTGTTACTCTTCCTCTGGTGTAACCTTCCCTATGTACCAATTTAACCATTTTGTGATTGTTGTGACATGATTGAACAATGTTCACGGAAGTGAAAATCCTACCCCCCCCCCTCCTCCACTGATTGGATACGATACTGCACTATACAGACATGCCACTGCATGTGTAGGGCAAGTGTACAACTAGAGCTGGTAGGTCCATGCGTACTGGATTTACACAGTAAAATATGATGTAGGCCTACTTCTCCGTGAGCCACGGTCGTGAAGGTAGCCATGGAATTCGTAATAGATACCACATTCGCGCGTAGTCCGAGAATTTACAGAATATTGATAAATACGTCGGTCAAATACGGATTTGAATTAACTTTTAATCACTCAAATCAGTCGGTTTAGTTTTGAATACTATGTTTTGCTTGTTTTCAAATAGACAGCAATTTTCACAGAATCTCGCCAGGGGATATACTGTATTTTCGCCCCCCCCCCCCCCATTGTTTACGCTACTAGGTATTAACCCTTAAACGACAAAAAAAAAAAAAACTCAGAGAGAAATTCAATCATGGGTCTTCTGGGATGTAGAAGGGGCCTAAGTGTAAGCTCTGCGGTGGATGCAGTAACGGGCGAATGTACAGTGAGTTAGACAGAGAAGACAACGCGCGCGAAGCGCGCAAAATTTTCGAGGATTTACACCGAAACTGTCCTATATGCGACGGATAATGTATCGCAATACTTTATTCCATGATACTGTTACACCTCACCCCACCCCCTACAAAATTATGTGTCTTAAAACGTTATTTAGACGATTTTATTTTTGGGGTCAAAAACCATAGGGGGGCAAATGCCTGCCCTCCCCCCCCCCCCCCGTGGCGCCGCCCCTGCTTATAACAATCAATATTTGGTTAGTTGAGATAAATATTTCCTGTGTTTTTTACTTTCAGAGCAACGATTGTGCAACAAGGACAAGTTTATTACCAGGCTTTCTCATCGCAGGAAATTTTTGCTACAGGATCCGGTAACATATGTCTTTTATTTAAAAATAGTCACTTACAGGATGCTCCTCTTGTCGTGCCAAGTTATGAATAGCATAGTACTTAAAAGGAAAAAAGAATTTAGGCGGCTTTCCAATAAGTACACGCATATGCTTTTTTTTTAGTGTTACTATAACCTGATTGAGTGAGAGTTAGTACACGGAAGTAAATACTGCTATGTCAAACAAACATAAAGTGGTGTTGCTTCCAAATGTCATGGAATATTCTTGTGTCCACAATATTTGGTCCGTTAAAAGCATGTTCTTGTGACCAAATTTGATGTTTTCAAAAAAAGCAGAAAAATTTTCTGTGTTAGGCAGTGAAAACCCCATCTCTATAGCATCTTGCATCTTGAAGATATGAAGTTTTGAAGAAATGCTATATTTTCTTGTTCTGCAGTGCATGATGGGAAATCTGTGATGCCATCTGGAGAAATTGATTAGATGTAGCTTTGGCATTTCTTCATTATGTTGATATCTCTAAATTGATTATGTCATAACCTTATTTGCTGAACGATAAGTATGGCACAGTTTTACACTATATTTACACGGAATAGCATGTAAATAATTTCAACGGTATCAAATTTCAAGGACAAACAAGGTATCTAATTATAAAGAAAAACAAAAGGAATCTAAGACAATTTTCCCACTTGGCTTCATGTTCTGTGACCTTGAGGAAATCTGGAGGTATTTCTTGTCAAAAGTAACCACTCTTTTAGAAGGGATATCTTGAGTTAGGAATAGAGTTTTGGTATGGGGTTTGGATGACATGTAGTGAAATATTTTTATCTCTCCCATAAGACCCCTACAAAATGCCACCAGAAAATGTCTTTAAGTGAAGTACGAATGGCTAGCAGTAGCAAATGAAACTCCTAATAGCCAAAACAAATATTATATCTGGACTAAATAATGAAAAGCAGCAACAGTGAAGCACTATGAACCGTAGCAAAGTTATTTCTAACATCGTTGATTGTTGTCCTTTAAAATACGGATATTGATTGTATGTTAATCTGTAACATAAAGTAGGAATTATAAAATGAAAAGAAACAGACAATTTTGTCCATGTTTTCCACTTTTTAATGATATGCTTATTTTTAGGTCTCCTACAGTTGGGAACTTGCGAGTGCTCCAGATTAGATTGCATCTTGCCCAGACAATGCCCCGTTGTTTACTGTTAATGTGAATCAAGTTGTTTATGTGTTTTCTGTTCCTATAATTGCACTGATCAAACAGTGATGTTACTCAAGTTGGCAACTAGGATTGCATCTTTGTGAACTGTTCAAAACAACGAATGGTACATACGGACTAACCGAGCGTAAAACTCCTCAGATCAGACTATATCTTTATACATGACTTATGTTTTCCTTTTGCGTAAAAGTCTTAAAATGAAATTCTCTAACGGCTAAGTAAATGTAGATTTGCCTTTCTGAGATCAGGTTTTATATCCTGTGCACATGAGTGTAGTAACCACTAATAACGGCTCATTGTTTCTGAAATGAGATGTGAATTTTTGCTCCATTTGCGGTAAAGGTATTAAAAGGCCATAAAGTAAAAATAGGTGATGAGGTCTCTAAGTCAAAACTACATACGAATAACGTAAATGTAATGTTAAAAAGTTAGTAATAAAATGAAAAATAGGTGTTGTAACTAAAAGTAAAATTTGATAATTTCATAGCAATAATTGTCAAACTGTTTTAGCAAACATTTCTCACAATTTTATTTTCATATACCAAATTCCAATAAATCAGCAGCTGAGTGGGAATTTTTATTATTCATAAGGCTTTCAAGTGAGAAGTAATCAGTATTTCTTAAAGCATTGACTCTCATTCAGGGAAAACTATTTACAAACTCGTTCTTACTAAAAAGCTTCAAAACCACTACCGAACTACTCTTGCTCTCCCTGTCACGCATTTATAAGGCAAACTTGGCCTTGCTGGGTAATTTTACAGGTAATGACCTCGAATAAATCTCCACAGGTCGGCAACTTAATAACTTATCCATGCTGCTATTTCGTGTCGGCTTGACTAAGCCAACTCTCTTTTGTTTGGTGAAGCTACCTTGCAGTTAGCGGCCGGCGAGTTTCCAACCAGCTGCTTTCCAACCGAGAACCCGGCTGCTTGTATAGTCCACAGGGGAAATAGGTTTACCCATATCACTACTATAGTGGAAGGATCACACTCGCTACCTATCGTACTCCATATTGATTACAAAATCCTCATTCCCCTTTTTCGGGCAATTAGAACTGGTATCCCAACCTACCTCATTGCTCTATTACATCATTTAGGTAATTTTATACATTATGCAATTTTATTTTTGAACATGTACTGAAAGAAGATTTTCTGTAAAGTGCTTACAACGTTTTGTCTCTGTTTTAACTATTCTTTTCTATTACAATCATCTGTACTATTTTACAGGCCAGTTTTCTTTACTGATAGCCAGACTAAACAGATTGTACCTGGAGAGGAATTAAGAGGCTTTTCTTAATATTTCAAACTTATCCTAATAAGACAACATGTCGAGAAAGTCGTTGCAGCAGAAATTATTTCAACCTACTTCCTTCCATTTTCAAAGTATTGAGATTTCACCACACGAAAATGTCATTCATTTTTTGGCCTAGTTCACAAAGCTGAAAAATAGAAACTGTATAAATAACTTTAACTTAGAAATCGGTAAAGGTCTTTAGCATTGTGACAATTTGTCTATTGTACAAAACATTTACTTGTGCGTATAAAATTACTTACTGAACATGAAGTAAAAATAAAGCTACAATTTTGCAAATGTTGATATTTGATAAAACAAGAATCATAACCCATGTCCAAATTACTCCATATGACAGGCTAAATGAACTGTATATAAACTTTAAGCTCAGAACAAAATATATAATTTACATAATTATTAGTCAAAACCCTAATTAAAGTGCCGTATGAATCCACAGCATAAGCTTACTACCAAGTGCCCTTGAATATTACACCAATAGCAAGACAAACAAAGAAAAGTAACATTGAAATGTAAATGTGAAAATAAATATTAAAGGATGTGACAAACTTCACAGAACAAATTCAGATACAATTTGGAACTCTAATATTTCCATATCTCCCTATATTAACTCTTGACTCAAGTTTGCTAAATGGGCTTTAATAGTTCAGTTTGTATTCTATCCAGGAAAACGTGCCAAGGCTTCACTGGAAAGTGTTAAACTACATACCAAGTAATACATTCCGTTTGTCTCTACGATCATTGTCACGAAGCGCCTCCCGACGCCCTACTGGTATTGCATCTGGCCCATTTTTACGGCCTCTGTCTCAGTACAACCAAAAATTAACAAAAAGATCGAAATTGAGTTTACTTTTTGACTGCCAATTTCTCTCCTAATTTACGGAAATAGACCAGGCGTAAGACAGTATAAAAGGAAGTCAGCAGTTTGAACTTTCCTCGCTGACTGTATAAATTTAAAATGAATGCTCAGGTGGACATAAACTGAAAGTCAGAGTGATCTTTTGCAAACCTTGAAAGTTTATGAAATCAGAACCTGTTTCCTGTCCAGTTACACTAAATGAAGTAAATTTTAGTCCATCTTCTTAACGGAAAATATAATTTTAAGTGCAAATCCTCATAAATTTGTTTGAAAAAACCCACATCGTGGGTAAAACACCAAACTAAACAATACCCAGTTGAATATAAAATAAATAGCAGGATGATCTTGTTAAATTGAAGTGTAAGTGTGAAAACAACAATCTTAAGACAAGTTCTTTTGAAAGGACCAGGGCATTCTGCTGTCGCCACAAGTCATTTCTGACTCAGGTTTACAACATATGGACCTATCACAAATACATGTAACGATTTAGTTAGTCAATACAGTATCGCAGACACGACATAATTGCAGTCAACGTGACAGTGTAACGTTTTGTTGTGGATCCTTGATATGAATGTGACATTAATTATATTAGCTGCACGAGTAGTTACACAATAGTGTTTTAAATAAGTGCCTGTTCCTTAATTGAGCCAAAAGTACCGATCGTGAGTTGATCCCACTTCAGAGCACAGTAGCCCAACCAGCAGTGATGTTATGAACCAATTTCATAGTTAAAATATTTAACAACTTCGTTCAAAGTGTTATGAAATATTTTAAGCAATGAATTATCCAGTAGGTACTCTCTTTTTGGGCAACACCGTAATGTATCATGTAAAGATTGAAACGTACATCAAACACATAAATATGATACAAAGTTAACTTCTTTTATTAATTTCCTTCACAGATGGAAACACGCCGCCGAACTCCCCTAACTGTCCAACTACTTCGATAAGGGTCACAGCTGTTGGGGGGAGTCAATCAGCTGTAGCTACCTATGGTCCTTTTGTCTGCAGTGATGCTCAACAAGGTACTATACCAGCAGCCTGCAACCCTGTCACTGGAAGTCAATTTAACGTTGGAAATAATTTAGTAGTATGTACCTGTACTGACAACGGTGGCCTTCAAAGCAGCTGCAGCTTCATTGTGATTGTTGAAGGTATGTCTGTTATTCTTATTCTCTTACACTAACTGGTTTTCAAAACTAACGGTGCTAAAATATGACGTATTACAGTTTTTCATTACAACAGGCCTCATTTCACTGTATTGTTTAACCCTGAACAGAAAGACACACATCGTGACATTTAGATTACATTTAGACTACATTTATAGATAATAAAATGCAAGAAACAGTGTTGCAGGAGCACACTTTGTTAACAGAGCGTTATGTTTGTGACAATCTCTAATTTCTTGATGAAAATTATTGCCCTTTCAATTCTGGTAAGAAGTCTGCAGGTTGTCTTCATCTATTCCCGTAGCAGGAAACACAGAACCAGGCCCTCCAAACTGTCCAATCAATGGAGCAACTGTTGTTACTGTTAGAGGGAGACAAAAAAGCTGTAGCATCGTATGGCCCTTTCGTCTGTAGTGATGCTGAACAAGCCACTATAGTAACTACATGCAACCAACCTTCCAAAAGATCATTCAACATAGGTGGAAACAATAAAGTAACGTGTATCTCACACCTTACCATAGCGGTGTCTGTGCACCTTTGAAATGTTTTTCAAAGGCGCAAAGATACCTTTATGGACTACAAAACTTTCCGCTAAGCAAGCGGCATGCTAGCAGGCGCTTAGCAAGCAGTTGGAAAGAGTGGACAATGCCCTTGGGCCCCGAGGGTTGAGGGGGTCCTCAACAAAATGCGCAAAAAATTCTCAAAAAACGTTACCATACCTACCGTCTAACCAACCACAAACCTGAGATTAAACTCCTTTATCTCGTCCCAAGTTCCCAACAAATATTTACGCTTATTGTTAAATAAATTATAAAGAAATCGCATAACATATAACGTCTTCAATAAATTACCAGAATAGCGCCATCTACTTCTTTGAATCCATGCCAAAACAAAACCGCCAGAGGGAGCAAATGGGTAATCTTCCTATTGTTTATATGTACATTAAACTCCGGAAATACATCTCCATATCCATTCAAAGAGCTTGTTCGGGACAGATCCAGAAAATTAGGAACGGGGGTGCCTTAGAATATGACGTTAAGTAGTTTCGAAGTCAAGAAATATAATTTTGTTCAAGAAATATAATTATCTTGACCACCTACAATTATGGCTCTGAACGGGGGAGCCCCCCTCCCCCTTAAATCCGTTCCAATTGATGAAAAGTGCATACGAAAGGAACCACAAAGCTACCAACAACCGCAGAACTGCTCTTGAAGAACAAGGAAAGAGTTTAATTGGGATCTGAGCCAAGATCTGGTGCCTGCAGGGTCTCGCTTTTACCCCGTACCTCCCCGTGGAGATAGAAGGTGTCTCTCATGGATTAGTGGGAAGTCAATTCAGAAAGTTCTGGTGGTCAATTACTTCACCTGCTGACAGACTAATTTGTTAGCGTCAAAGGTCCATAAAAGATTTTTTTTTCTTTGAAAAAGCTTCAACAACATATTTACCCCTCCTCTTAAAACCTCCCCCCAGGACGGTGGTCTTAAGTGTTCAGACCCCATACACAACAACTTTCTGAATGGCTTACAGGAGTGCACACGCCCTACAAAAACACCTTAATTTTACTTGAAACGCGCTGCACAGAAACAAAGAGAGTGTGTCATATCCGTCATTACCTCTAACCAATAACGTAGCCTACATGCGCCGGAGGGGTAATGAGGGTCATTGATCGACGTATATACATTGAAGAAAAGCCCTTAGCGATTTGGAACCACTCGTAAAAACCACTCGAGTAAACTTTCTTTGTGTGTTTAAATTCACAAAGCAAGTATAGGATAAAATGCCGAACAATCGGCTGTATGACAAGACCTGCTTCCCTAATATTCAAAATGGCCCAGTAGTCCATGTAAGGATACATTTTTCACTTATTTGTTCTGACCTTTTGTTTGATTTAGGACTGTGGTAAAATTTATGCGGACAAATCGATTAAGGATTACTTTTAGTATTTGTTTTTTTTTTTTCGTTAGAACAAAACCAAATAGGATAAGGCTTCATGTCGTAGCAGAATTCACCCCCCCCCCCTTCCTACCTAATTTTTATCGTTTACCGTTGTCATCTGTCTTGTACCGTTCCATATCAATGATCTTTAACCCTCGCGTAGTGGTCGGGCATACTTGACGGTGGGCAAAAGAAGGAAAATATCAGTTTAGTCTACATAATTTCAATGGAGACAGGACTTCAACACAGCGTTGTGGTAATTTTCATGATTAATTTTATCCAGCGGTCTCCTGGGGAAGAAGTTTTATGGAGATTTCCTACCACTCGTCCTTAGCAACAACACTGTGGACGTGGGCCTGCCTTTCCTACAAATCATTTTCAAAACGTAGTATTGTCTGCTGCTATGCTCGTGATCTTCTCAACTAAATTCTATTCTAGTCCGCAGTCTAATGATCTAGTAGGTGGGTCGCTTTGTGGCTCCCATACAAGGTCAGTAATGTAATAATATATATATATATATATATATATATTTCTTGACACCTTTCTACATCACGCTTCTGAAGAGTGAGGACCTACCACACTAGGCCATTACGAAACAGTGCTCTAAAGCTGACTTATAGTACCTTATAGTCAGAACCTTTCAATATTTAAGCTCCCTTCATAGGTTGATCACTCTACCATTGACGGCATACTTTCTAAAGAATATATGTGTGTATAAATATATATATATATATATATATATATATATATATATATATATATAAATACATACATATATAAATATATATATGTATATATATAAATATATATATATATACATATATATATAACCCTAAATCATATATATATATATGTGTATATATATATATATATATATATATTAAAATATAAAACTGGGCTACCTCTTCTTAACAAAGTTTGACTACCAGTCAAGACTGGTCGTTTTTTCAAATTCACATATACTCCCCAATCACAGATCTGTATGAATCCCTTATGGTCACAATTTTTTTCTTTAAAATTTAGTGACAAGTGATCCTGTTTCTTTTTTTACTATTCCGTCAAGCTGCTAAATCATTTCACTAGGACGTTTTACATTAGCATATGCGTACGTTGAAACAATTACCCCAGCAGCGCCTGCTAAAATATGTTTTTTCCCAGGGTACTGAGGGATCAAAAGAGTTACACCTAGATTAGGGAAGGCAGTGTTCGTAAGAACTAAAGTTAGATGCGCTAGGCTAGTTCTGGTCAATTAACACCAGTGATGATATATAACTGACAGCGAGTGCAGTAGCTCTAAAGTGCAATGTAAACTGTCAGCAGCTGAGGTAATCGTACATACTGTACATTGTAGTTTGGACTGTACAAGGTCAGTAATATATATATATATATATATATATATATATATATAAATACAATATATTGTATTTATACAAAGCTCTGTTATGCATCGAACACTTTTTCACCCGCTATTGATATATGCATCTTATATATATATATATATATATATATATATATATATATATATATATATATATATATTAAAATATAAAACTGGGCTACCTCTTCTTAACAAAGTTTGTCTACCAGTCAAGACTGGTCGCTTTTTCAAATTCACATATACTCTATACACTCTAACCACAGATCTGTAGGAACCCCTTATAGTCACAATTTTTTCTGTAGAAAACTTGAATTTAGGGACAAGTGATCCAGCAGCTGAGGTAATCGTACATACTATACATTGTAGTTTGGACTGGCCCGTGTGAAAAAAAAATTGGAACTTTCGAATTCTTCTCAACAGGTGTAAATTTACACGTACAGTATTCCTTTGACAACTAAACTACTCCTTTGACTACTAAAGGAGTAGTGCACCTCGGCCAAGCAGTCACTGATGCAGTTTGCGTGATCTCTCTAGTGACGTGTGCATACTTAAGCATGTCATAGCCAGCAAATTGGTCGCTAACATATCTTGCAATGATTTGGGTGCAGATCAGAAGATTGGAGCCGAGTAAGTTATATTACACCAAACTCAACACAGTACAAAGAGAACGCAAATACGTCTGTACTGTGCTGATCCTTGGTCTACTATGGAACTGGGGGAATGGCATGATCGCGGCCAGCATCTTCGCAGTCCAAAATATGTAGGCAATCGAATCTACAGCGTATAGGCCGGCACTGCACTGACAGTAAAGTCTAAGAATTATGAAGTAACCGTTGTAGCTATGTAGGTAACAGTCGACTTAAGCATACATGGAATTGGAGTCAGACTAGACGCGGCGCGGTATGTACCACTTGCGTTCAAGTGTTGGGAAGCAATGGAAAAAGCCAAACATGATTGTACTGACAAGCGTGACCTTCGTAAACTTAGCGTAGTGTTTGGAGGCTCTGTTGATACCCTACTTTTGGGTTAGTTAATAAAAGCCTTTCCAATCTGCTAAAGTAAAGTAAGAATAGATATAAGCACAAATTTTTGTTCCAACAGTGTAAGGTGAGTGTAGCAGAAATGTCAGCAGAATCTGATTTTTTCCCTCTATATTTAAAGCAAAAATATCTCCGTTATTTGGTCTTAATTGACCTTTGTCATGTCACTCTGAATGCCTGCTAGGCACAAGTTCTTATGGCCATGCACCTGCATACCACGTTTGGAAGTAATATTATTTTCTCGGGGGCATTCACGATAAAAATTGTCATCTGATTCTGACTTTGTAATCCCTAACCACATAGGACCAAATGTTAAGTTTAACAAAATTACCTGTTACTTTAGTCCGAATATGAGAGATTGTGCACACTCGCTGCTTCGTCCTCCTTATGGCTAAGTTTTAAGAATGTTCATCTTGACCTTTGACCTTTTATGCTAAACATCTATTAGGTACAACTTCCTACCATCACGCACCCAAAATCCAAGCTTGAAGTTAACCTTGCTTTTAGTTTAAGAACAGTTCCTGGCGCAAGATTTGGCAGGGAAAGTACCATGAAAAGTACCTTCTGACCTTTATCTCATAGTAAAGTTTAGTGGCTTACCACTTCTGTAAACACATCAAACATGTTTGTACGGGTTACACTTTGATGTCTTTGTCCTACATATTATTAAAGAAATTCCAACAAAAAGAAAATTTGACGCAAAATTTGGTGACCTTTGATCTTGGTAGGGTAGTATGCTTCAGTTTCTACCAACTGGACACCCAGTTTCAAGTCTATGGCGTAATCGGTGTAGGAGCAGTTGCTGGTAAAAGCAACCGCACAAAGACTTTTGCAGATAACTGTACAAAAAGACTATATCTTATTTGTGCAGGTTATTTGGTCACATGACCAGATCGCAGGACCGCCATCACTCTTTTCTGTACCAGCCCTAAGCATTGTGTATAAGACGTGGTAAACGTGTGTATTTGTCACAGGTAAAAGAAACATAATACCTCCTCTCCAACGTACATGGTATGTGAGGATGAGAAAAAAATTAACTGATAGATAATTTAGATTTTGTCTGGATATTATGATGTACCTTTCATTAACAGAATGTTATGGTAGTGAAAATCTGTCACTGCTTGATGAAAAAGACTGGCATTAATACATATATGATAAGAACTGTGCAAGTATTCTACATTCTTCATTTGCATAGGAGGAAACACCTAACCAGGTCCTCCAAACAATCAACTGGCAAGAGCTGAAATACTTTACCGATGAAACATAAAGATCTTGTCTGAATATCTGGACGTGCCTTTCTTTAACAGAATATTGTATTTTTGTGGAAATCTCTGACTGCCTGATAAAAAAGATTGCTTTGTTCCTTATTCCATATGTGATGAGAATTGTGCAGGTTGTCTTTATCTATTTCCGTAGGAGGAACCACTCGACCAGGTCCTCCTAACTGTCCCGACTCTGCAGTAACGGTAACAACTGTTGGAGGAAGTGCATCGGCTGTAGCTACCTACGGTCCTTTTACCTGTAGTGATGCTGAACAAGGTTCAATAATAGCAAGTTGCAATCCCATGTCAGGAACTCCATTCAACATTGGAGGAAACAATGTAGTAACATGTACCTGTACTGATAATGGTGGTCTTCAAAGCAGTTGTACATTCTTTGTAAATGTTACACGTATGTCTTTTTTTTCCTAACTCCAACTGTTTTTCAATACTAACAGTTGACGCAATCATTACCTTTAACATATTTGCATGACAAAAGTTTGTAATTGATTGTTTTGAGAGCAGCGGTGATACACATCATGACATTCAGACTACATTTGGTAACAATTATACATAATAAAATGCTCGGACCAGTGCTGCAGCTGCAAAGCTCAAATAATAGATATTGTACATATTTTCGGAATATCAGTAAATTCAGATCTTGTCTGAATATTTGGACGTGCCTTTTATTAACAGAATATTATATTTTTGTGAAAATCTCTGACTGCCTGATGAAAAAGATTGCCTTGTTCCTTATTCCATATGTGATGAGAAATGTGCAGGTTGTCTTTATCTATTTCCGTAGGAGGAAACACTCAACCAGGTCCTCCAAACTGTCCTTTCGATGGAGTAACTGTTTTTACTGTTGGAGGGAGTGCAAGGGCCACGTACGGCCCTTTTGTCTGTAGTGATGCTGAACAAGGTTCTATAATAACAACTTGCAATCCTGCGTCAGGAACTACATTCAGTATCGGAGGAAACAATGTAGTAACATGTACCTGTACTGATAATGGTGGTCTTCAAAGCAGTTGTACATTCTTTGTGAATATTATGCGTATGTCTTTTATTTCCTAACTCCAACTGTTTTTCAATACTAACAGTTGACGCAATTATTACGTTTAACATATTTGCATGACAAAAGTTTGTAATTGATTGTTTTGAGAGCAGCGGTGATACACATCATGACATTCAGACTACATTTGGACAACAATAACACATAATAAAATGCTCGGACCAGTGCTGCAGCTGCAAAGCTCAAATAATAGATATTGTACATATTTTCGGAATATCAGTAAACTCAGATCTTGTCTGAATATTTGGATGTGCCTCTCATTAACAGAATATTATAGTTTTGTGCATATCTCTGAATGTTTGATGAAAAAGATTGCTTTGTTCCTTATTTCATATTTGATAAGAAATGTGCAGATTGCCTTTATCTTTTTCCGTAGAAGAAAACGCTCCACCAGGTCCTCCAGACTGCCCTAACAATGGAGTAACTGTTGTTACTGTTGGAGGGAGTACAACGGCTGTAGCCACGTACGGCCCTTTTGTTTGTAGTGATGCTGAACAAGGTCCTATAACAGCAACTTGCAATCCTGTGTCAGGAACTACATTCAGCATTGGAAACAATGTAGTGGCATGTACCTGTACTGATAACGGTGGTCGTCGAAGCAGTTGTACATTCTTTGTGAATATTATACGTATGTCTTTTATTTCCTAACTCCAACTGGTTTTCAATACTAACAGTTGACGCAATTATTACGTTTAACATATTTGCATGACAAAAGTTTGCAATTGACTGTTTTGAGAGCAGTGGTGATACACATGACATTCAGACAACATTTGGACAACAATTATACATAATAAAATGCTCGGACCAGTGCTGCAGCTGCAAAGCTCAAATAATAGATATTGTACATATTTCGGAATATCAATAAACTCAGATCTTGTCTGTATATTTGGACGTACCTTTCATTAACAAAATATTATATTTTTGTGAAAATCTCTGAATGACTGATGATGAAGATTGCTTTGTTCCTTATTTCATATGTGATAAGAATTGTGCAGGTTATTCTTATCTGTTTCCGTAGGAGGAAACACTCCACCAGGCCCACCAAACTGTCCTAACAATGGAGTAACTGTTGTAACTATTGGAGGGAGTCTAACGGCTGTAGCCACGTACGGCCCTTTTGTTTGTAGTGATGCTGAACAAGGTCCTATAACAGCAACTTGCAATCCTGTTTCTGGAAGTCAGTTCAGCATCGGTGGGTTGAATACAGTAACCTGCACATGTACCGACAATGGTGGTCTGCAAAGTAACTGCAACTTCCGTGTCACCGTATCATGTAAGTTACTTAGTTAATTCTCGACACACGCTATGGTTGAGAAGTATCACTTACAGTAAGTCAAGAAGTAGTGAAATACGAATTTTAGCATTTAAACATAACATTGTTCCTATAACAAGGAGATAAAAGAATGGGGCCAGTGATAAACATTCACATCAAGTTTGGCTGTGTATATGAACAATTAACATTGTTTTCACAGACTGTAGTTCATTTTCAACTTCTTCCAAACGTCTTCATGACCTCTTGAATAACTGTAATGTCAGTATGGTTATTGCATACGAGCTATGTTTATGTTTTTCCGAATCTATGGTAGGGTATATCGTTTGTTGTTGGACGTTCTTCAGGAACGTAAATGTACCCAAGAAATGATTACGCAACTTCACGAAGAACTACTCGAGTGACCCTGAGAACATTTTCTATTGGGCCCATCTGTTCACGTAGAATGAGTTACAACTACTTATGAAAAAAAAAGACCAGGAAAAGATGAGAATGACTGAACTCCAAACTGAGATATCTTATTTCGCTCTTTCAATACTCTTGTTAGTGAAGGGGCTCTTTTTACAAGTAAAAAATAAAAACTCCAATTCTACATTTTTCACTTATAATATATTAGCACTATGATTAAGTGTGCAACAATAGTGGCGGTTTTTATTTGTAATTTCGTTGTGTCGCTCTTCAGTCTGGGTTTTGTCTCAATGTTTAAGATGTGTTTCTTTTCCATGTTGCATTAAAAGTGACCTTCAAGTGAGGTTAGTATTATTAACCTAAGTTGATTCCAACGAGATCTGTTATTGCGCTCTATTGATGACCATGTTACTGAACGGGTTCATAGGGGTTTGGTGCATTCTACTAATATTAGGTAGAGTCCCATCCTACGACGATGATGCATATTACATTGACCAAATTGAGTGTATGTTTGCATTGCAGAGCGTTGTTAAAGTAAATCCGAATTCCAATGTTTTGTTGCGAAGATTACGGTTATGGTAATTAAAGAAAGCCTCTTTCAAACGAGTAACGTGATAGTAATAATTATCTTTTACGAGTCTCTAAATGTAATAAATACAGCTCCGGATGACCTCTTAATGATTTTAGACAGAGAATCCTTAATAATTTTAGACAGAGATTAAGCCACAAATGGGGATTTTCTATACATGAACACAAAAACGCTTCTTTTGTAGGTTCGGATGCATGCAGCTTCAATAATAGATGTGTGAACGGTGGCACATGTAGAGTGTATCCTGGGTCGTGTACACAAACTTTTTGTGACTGTCCTCCATGCTTTACTGGTGCCGACTGCCAAATAGGTAAGTAGAGCTATTTCAGAAATGCATGTTTCAACATTAAAGCACCTTTCTAGATACACCAATACAAGCGTCTTCATTGCCATTGTTGCCATTAAATCACTTTCACGATCGATATGACTTTGACATCTTCATTGTCTTTTTCATCCTTATTTATCATTGGGAAAACTTTTAGGAGGGTTTTGTTATATTTTGCTATGAATCTAGCGGTCAGCCCTTGTGATGTCAATCGATGTCAAAATGGAGGATTCTGTGTTTCAAACGGACAAAGCTGTGACTCCTACACCTGTCTTTGTACTGGATGCGCAACCGGACCGTTCTGTAATGCAGGTAACCGTTGTTTTCTGTGACAAAATTATTTGTGGTGTGATTAAACCATATAAAGGTACTGAGATTAAGCTGTTTAACTACATTCCGGACAATATTTAACAAATGATTAACAATGATTTAAGCAACCCCCTCCCCCTAAGAAAAGTATTCCTTGATGGTTTCTCCAAACATAGCCAAGTATCCGGTTCTGTACAGGATACTTGATCACAATTAAACGAACTTTAGTGATACAAGCCGTAAGAGACCTAAAAAATAATACTCAGAACTTCTAGGTAACAGGTCGTCACAAGCTTTTTGTTTAGGAACAACTGGATCTTTCAAGAGCCATGGGAAGGGCATTAAGTACACTTTAATCGTCTAATAGATAGTCTGAGTGTTCATTGAGCTCAAGAAAAGCATAACCAGCATTGTGCGAAGGATAACTCTAGTCGAACGTGCTCTTTCAAGTTCTTAGGACAAATTAGCACTAATGGCTCGTTTGAGATGATGCACGTAATTGTATTGTTTTTTGTGATGAAGTCAGCTATGCCCTATGATGTTGTGATATTGTTACGGCTTGTGGTCGCGAGTCAAACCAATAACAGCGAAAGATCACAGAAGAACGAGATTAAAATTCAACAACTTAATGATTATTTACAATCTCCTTATCTCACTTAAATTTACAATAATTAATTAGACTTACTCACAATCCTTTAATTAATATTTGCCTGGTCTGGTCCAAGGGCTGGTAGTGCATGCACGTTGACGATGGTACGGTAGTAGACCTGTAGCGTGCTGTAGCGTAGGAACTGGTTCCACGAGCGAATAATGACAAGGCTAGGCGATGAATGATGGATGATAACAATCTCTGTACACAGTGCAGAGACGGCGTAAGGCAATTTATCACAAGTGTGCAGTGTCAGTGGCTGGGAATAACTTCTCAACAGCGTCTGGACTCGATGAAGTATTAGGGCATTTCTCAATGTCTCTCTCCGCCACAACAACTGTTGAACTGCCTTTTATATGCTAGGCTTTTATTCGAGAACTCTCCAGAATTTAACAGAAACTTCTAGTGCCCACAGTCCAGCAATTACGAGAACGTTCCTTAATAGAAACTTCTAGAACACAGTTGAATATTCTAGTTGAATAACGACAATTGCAGTTTCTTAGAAGTGTTGCCAGGTCGCTGCTATAATTGGGACATAACGTAAACAGTTCTCACTTCTAGACAGTTCTAGAACGGCTGCGTTGAAGTTGAATTCTCTGGAACTTTCCATTCGCTCGTCGATGGATTCAATCCGGTGTTCCTGACGGGTCGTCTTGTAACAATATTGTAAGATATTGTAGATTTGAAAAAGAAAACAAATAGTTTTACCAGGGCTGGAGTCGAGTCCATACATCTCGAGTCCGAGCCGAGACCGAGTCCAGAAGGACCCGAGTCCGAGCCAAGTCCGAGTCCAGAACACCTCGAGTCCGGGCCGAGTCCGAGTCCATAGGATTCGAGTCCGAGCAGAGTCCGAGTCCAGCTGCATCTTGGAACCTCTCTTTCGATACGATTCAAAGGTTGCCCTGGGGGCAGGGAGAGCTCACAACAGATGACTAGCTGAAACCTGTATGGCTAAAATTGTTCCACACAAAAGCACAGTCTATTGAGAATGAAACTGTGGACTATCAGCGTTGTTACTTGCAAACTTGAAAACTTGCGTGGGGACGACAAGGTCCTCAATGGGGAAAAGCAGGGACTGCAGTGAGGAAGGGGGGTTTCGGGGCTATAGCCCTTGTACTTTTTCTGCCATGGTCATTTAAGGCCACCTTAAACTGCTTTTTTAATCATTATTTTGGCTGCTTTGATGATTAGCCCCTGCCCCCACTTCAAAATTGGCTCTGCAGCCTCTGTGAGGGGCAGTAAATTTTATATAGAAGGGGAATCAAATATATACAGAACAAGCATGCAGGGCAAAGGATCGAATGGAATAAGATGTGTATGGAACAAACATGCAGGGCAGGGAATGAAATAAGTACGGAACAAGTATGCAGAGCATAAAAACTGGGGATTTCCCTATATGGCCACTTTGCTGTCCCATCAAAGTGACTTGACCTGTATGTGGTAATTTTGCCCACCTACAGTAGTTTGGAGCTTTGGGGTCCATAAGTACTGTATGTCACCAATGTATTTTTTGGCAAGGACAATGCCTCTTTGCCAGCCCCAAATTAGTTGTTAAATATGTACCAAATGCCCTTCAAACACTATCTTCACTGGTATTAACAATAACATATAGCCACATTAAAGAATATTTGCTTATTTGCTTTGCTCCTCGCTACCATTATTTCTTATTTACACCCAGCCAGGCTACAACTAAACATACAAAATAAACGACCACATGAAAATGCGCACTGCGGCTTCTGCATTGGAGAAAGATGAAATGCGTACTCACAGTTTGAAAGGTGGAAATCCAAATTACTAGTTAAAAACCACCAACAGAGGTCTTAAAAACAAATCCTGTTAATTTTATAACTAAACAACAGCCTTGCAACAGTTAACAGAAAAAGTAAAGTTTGGCTATTTACAAGTTTTTTCCTTAGTTGTTCACCCATCTATAGTAATAAACAGCCCTCAAGTATTTTGAGCCAAAGGCCACTTTTAGTTCTGTTTTTCACTGTACCATAAATAAATGTAGCATGGTAGTACCATGAGTCGGTCAATTAAGGAAATTTTCACTAAAAACATACATATAGGGTAGTAATATGTAATTTAAACTTATCCGTTATTCTCGTGAATATGTTTTCTCTTAACCCTGAAAGTTAGAGTGAATTTCGTTGGCAAACTTTCAAGAGACAGAGAAATTCCCATCAAAAGTTTCAGATGCCTTAGGTTCAAGAACGGTACCTTGAGTCGGTCACCCAAACATTATGAAAGCCCATAAGAGAGATATCAAAATATATGCAATGAATGATATCACCATTATAAAAACAAATCATAAGATGATGGAAGGAGACCATCCGCAGTGGTTTCGAGAATTTTTTTAATAATTTTTTAGGCCATTTAAAGAAGGTCTCAGGCCACCTTTAGGTAACACTAGATGTAGGCTAAGCTGGGTAAATTTCTTCTAAAAATGGGAGTAAATACTTATTTTTGACAGACTTTGAGTTGTTGTCATGTTGTGCAGGAGTTTCTTCACTGTCATATGTTTATTTGTTGGCCATAGTATGCCTGTCTTACATATTGTATGCAGTGACCGGCTCAAGGTACCGACCGACTCAAGGTACACTCACTATAGTAGTCAGGACTTCAGTAAAAAGCTTGTTAGATCTTTAAAATTTTGGGACTCGGCCATCTTCCGTGAACCACTTTTGTTCACACTGCACTGATTCCACTGGCAGGCGACTGGAGACTTGAGGATCAGGAAAGATGTACGGTACCAACATGCATATAAAGATGTCATACAGTAAGCTAACAACATACAGTACATGCCTTGCTATTTATGGTCTGATATCACTATTTTCATTCACACAGGAGCTGCTCTTAGTTTCTGATGGATGGGGTGTTGCTCAACATTTTAAACCACCACCTTGGGAGAGAAGGGAGGGGAATTGTCAAAGGAAGAGAGCAATCCTCTGCGGACCATTATTGTACATGTTGCACGGGGGCCAAAATTTCCAAAAATGGCACCTGGGCCTCTACTTGAATGGCTTCCTAATTTAACCTAAAGTGCAAGTTCCACTGCAGTAGCATGTTAGTCTGTTCAAAAGCTCAACCCTCCCTGTTTTATAAGACACAAGCCTGTGATCATTTTGTATGGTTTATGCAGTTCATGTCTATACCTGGGCCTTGTACATACAGTTACTAGTACTACAGTATAGTACAACACAAATGCAGACAGCCATAATGAAATTTTGACAGTGGTACGTAGCGAATGCTCATTACACATGCACAAGCACTGAGTTGCACATAGTCTACATATTTGCAAGTTGTTAGCCACCGGTATACCCACAGAACTGGCTAATTCATGTGCCAAAAACTAGAGTGGTGTTTTTGTGTAGTTTATATACTGGACACAGAGCAGTACACACTGAACAAATCAATCGCGTACAGTGCACATAAGCTTAACGTTAGTTCCTGCCTGATCACTGCGAAGTAATTCTGTACTAATGTTACACTATTCAAAGAACTGGCTAGTACAATTTACGTGTCACAGACCAAAGGCTATGCTGCAGCTTACAAAGTCGTACTGGCATGCATATGGTAAGTGGTGTTTACTTACAAACATGCTTTTACTGTAGCCTACAACTTCCAACAACAAAGAGTTAGCGGTAACTATTTGATAGATCTATCCAGACAATGACTGTAAAGCTGCTTACTCATACTGTGCCTTCCACAGGGATGTGAGATCCACATAAGTTAGAGTAGTAAGCATGATGAAGTTTTTACAACTAAAACAACACTGTAAATTAAAGCTGTCATTGAAGGTTGGTCCCCAGGTAAGGTAGTAATAAGCTAATGTGTAACTTAATGTACTGTGAGGACTGTATAGCAGAACTAGTACCACATGTACAAAACTTATAGGTACAAACATCATTGGGACTGGAGCACATGCATACAGTAGGATCCCCACAACATTAATTGGTATGCACAGTACAGTATGCACTAAATTATAAAAATATTATTGCCTATGGATAAGACTGCTGTCAAGCTAGCATGGCTTCCTACAGGGCCAGATAATTGAAGGGGCTTTAGAAAAATTGTTACCAAACTTTGTAATGTGGACAATATCACCTATTCCTACTCACCCATTTCATCCCAACCCAGTCTCTCCCCCTCATAGTCATACATTCCCATCAACAAATATAGGCTATAGCACAATTAGTCCCCGAATAAAATGAACTAAAAATTTAAGCTCTACATGATATTATAGTGCGTGTAAATGACTGTTGGTCCCACAAAGGGGCACTAAATGAGTGAATGACCAGTCTGTATCCTACATAATTTCTCTTCAGTAAACTTAGACAAATCAGCAGCCACCAATTGACCTATGCAGGTGGACAGTTTATTCACATACTAGCCTACTGATCAGGATGACTCAATATATAAGCAAGAAGTCCCTATGTACCATTACTAAGCATTGTCTGACTTTATACAAGGTTGATTATTTCTCTCTTCTTTTGAAAAAGTTGTAAACACACAGAGAGCATAATGTTGGAAACAGCAATTGCTCTCTCCACAAAGTCCATGATAACTTCATTGTTTGAATAGGAAGCTTTAGGAGATTCAAGTTTACTTTCAACGTGCTGCTAGGCAAGGCACAAACCTGTAAATTGTTTGCAGTGTGCAAGGTGTGTAATAATCAATAAGCATCAGGCCTTCTGTTATACCACAATGAATGGAACTAGGTTCAAGGCATTGGCTCTATTCTTTGGATCTTCTTAGTAATTGAAGATTTGTGTAATCCTCCTTTTAAACTTTCAGATTCAGCAACTTTTGTTGTTGTTAATTAGCTTTGATTGGAGTAATAATATAGATACTACTGGTTGTGCAACATGTACATCCATGGTCATGTACTGTACACAGCAAGAGCCATTGGTGCAAGTTTGCAGCTGTATAATTATTCTGGTAAAGCTATGTAGATAAATTGTCCTGATTATGCAAAAAGTCAACATGCACTTTTTGCAAATTGTGAAAGTAATTAGGCCTTATCCTGGCTGACTCGACTGGACTGGGCCTCAAGTCCGAGTCCTCAGAGGTTCGAGTCCGAGCCAAGTCCGAGTCCAGAGAGGCCAGAGTCCGAGCCAAGTCCGAGTCCACAAAAAATTGGACTCGAGTCCGAGTCCGGACTCGAATCCTCCAGCCCTGAGTTTTACCATGTTCAATATTATGTGGCAGTCATTATGCTGTGTATCATTAGCCAGAATACAACACAGCATTTCAAAGCGTTGCAAGAGACTTTCCAAAGTAAAAACATGGAGGCAGACTATGGAGTTGCAAATCTAAACTCTCTAAAAGGATGTACACAAATTCTAGGAAAAATTTCCACATCCTGACAAACAGGTACGGTAGTTTATTTGGCCTTTACTTGATCCCTGACCTATGCCATTACTTACACATGCTCAAGTTTTCATGGTCAGGGAATTGCAAGAAACCCTTATTTCACACAATCAAAGCTAATTGAACGTTGACCCACATTTGTCCTTTGTCCATATCTTAGCAACCAAAAAGCATTATTCTTATTTTTCCTTTTACTTATCAACATATCATATGGTTAAATGACTTTTTCTACAAACCGATAAGTGTATGGTTAAAACCAATTTTCAGCTAATTTGACCTTTGACGTAGTATCTCATTAATTACGCATGCACAAGATATCATAGTCAGGTACCTACTTACTCGGTTTGAACTTGATCCGATTTATAGTGAGGAGTTTTCCACCCTATTCGAGCAAATCTTTTGGTAATATCATCTTCACGCGCACACTCTAAAAAAGTTGGGTAATTTTTTTGACCAACACTGGGCAGTTATGTGTCCAACCAACTGTTGGTCAAATATTGACTAACTTCGGTTGGGTAAATGCTTTACCAACTGTTGGACATTTGTTTTACCCAATATGTAGTAATCTGAAAATTACCCAACTGACTAGTTAGGCAAAATATTACCATTTATTGGTTAAATTATCCCCAAAAGTTGGGTAATTTTTTCATTAATTTACCTATTGATGAAGAATTTAACTTCTCAATTTAAGAACCCACATTGGAATATTTCAGAGAAGTTACCTTCTACAAGTTTTGAAAGCTACCGGCATTGCTAATGCTAGCCACTCTCAGAAGTAGTAGGATTTTAATTGGGAGTTCATTTATAATTGATTAGTTGGTTTGGCTATTATGTATATCCAGTGAAACTTGTTTGTTATTATTAACAATTAGTAATGCAATTTTCTTCATGATATTTCAATTTTTCCTTCTTTATGTTGTATTGTACAACTGAGAAACATGATTTGCTGCAAGAATTCACCATTGCTAGCTTCCATTTATTTCAAATAGACCTGCATTTTTTGAAAATCACAAATTTTCTTTGAAAAATTTGGAATGATCCATTCTTATGAAAGGTATGTAAACCTTACCCGGTGTTCCAATAGAATATCACAGCAAAAAAAAAAACGGAGACTTTTCTCAAATTGTCTTAGCAAAAAATTCCCACAGTATAAGTGAACGTTTTGCAAAAAAATTACTGTGAATGTATAAATTTAGAAATAGCTGTTATTAAAAGAATTAGTTGGCGGCACGTTTAACCAACGTTGGGTAAAGGAATTCACATAAACCATATTTCCAACTGTTGGTCAATAAGTTTCTTGGTTCTTTTGCCCAAGATTGGGAAAACTTTAACCAACCTCTACATTGCCCAACAAATTTTACCCAACTTTTTAAGAGTGCATCTGACTTTGTCCTCAACCACAAACTACTAAATAAACTTTGTCTCCTCAATATACAAGGCGATTAGATACTTTCTTTAGCACTCTGATAAGCAAATGATGGCAAAAACCGATTTTCTGGTTATTGGACCTTTGACCTCTGACCTTGACGTCATGAAATATACAACCATACGTTGTCATGATCAAATAGCCATCCACCAAATTCTACATTACTTTTACTTACGGCTTAGGAGGCGTTCACTCCACGACATACGTTTTAGCACACACCCGCACTCACCCATTCAGACAGTCACTCAGACGCTTTAACACAACTTTACATTACAGAAGTTATATTATATTAGTGAAGGTACAGTATCTCATCTGCCATTAGATAACATGTATGGTAATTATTCACTAAAGTTCCATTGAAACAGTCATTAATATTTATATTATAATATTGATAATCGTGATAACGACCCTATTTTATTTTTCACCAGTGTTTAATCCTTGTTCCCGATCCCCATGTTTGAATGGAGGGGTATGTACCAACATTGCAGAAACATGTGCGAGTTATTCATGTGCATGCACTGGCTGTTTCACAGGATACAACTGTCAAACACGTGAGTCTTCACATGACATGTTCCCCAACAGGAGAAGCCTGTTTTGGCATATTTAGTTCCTTTTTTTAGTGATGCAAAGAAAGGTTTAGGCATGGTTTCAATGTTTCTCTTTTTGCTGATAAATTATGCCGTCACATTTCCATTATTTACAAAATATTGCCCCTCACCTGAGGGCTTCAAGATCTTGTTACAGATATTATTTCTATATACGAGTTAACGGAGTTTAAAAATGACCACTGGAGCTAGATGACGAATGTTTCGATAAGCTTCAAGGAAAAGCTATCATCGGTTTAGGAAGAGTACAATAACGTTTCGAAGAATTAGAAGTACACCATAATATGCAACATACCTTACTACACATTTTAATGGCTCAATGCTAATGGTTTTTAAAGCATCTCCATCAATAATTGGAGGAAGAGTTTCGCACGCAGTTGTCATGTATGACGAAAATTAGAGCTTTGCATTGGTCTGCGTGCATTCGTACTGACACCGTTTATGTAATTCAATATTAAAAGAAACCTGAATATAAGTGGGATGACAATTTATCGCATTCGAGAATAAGCCTTTGTACATGACATGGGCGTCAAGGGAAGGGGGAGACGGAGATATTGCCATGTGTATCACCTCCGCTTGGGTCACCGGACAAGACGGGAAGACAAAACTACACCGAAGTGTAAGCTTTGAGATTTTATTCCAACATAAAAACCCTGTAACGAAGTCATATTCAAAAATAAAGTTAATTTTATATCACACAGTAATAACGAAAACCTTGAAAATAGAAGGAAAATAGCATCTTTGGTTACATTGAACTGAATATTAACACAACATATAGCATCAAGGAATAACATTTGTGTTTTTTATACCTCAATTTTGAACACAGCATGCAACTTGAATTTTGTAATAGTTCTACTTTCTCATAAAATATATTTTTTCTTTCTTTTTTCTTTAGTAGTGAACATGACTTTCCAAGAAAATAACACCAATTTTGCAAGTACCTTTTTGAGAAGTACGAAACTATAACCAAAATCAATTCTTCTAGTAAATAATTAGAAGCAACTTACGGTTTTCAACCGGTCCAACTGCGCAGGCACTCTCTCTGCCTAATATCTTGGGCGGAGCCCTACAAAAGCATTTCCCCAAACTGAAACTACTTAAACGAGCAAAACCTTACAAAACTTTTCGGGGAATAAACATTTCTATAACAGCCTGACTAAAACATCTAGGCTAACGGCCGGGTACGTTGCTGTCAGGACAACAACTCTACAGTAAACAACTAAAATGGCGACTAGTCGGCTGGGCGTCCTTCCTCAGTCCTTAGTTTTAATCGAGTATCACGACCTCACCTTTGTCTACCCACACTATAAGCTTTCCCTGAACAATACAGAGGTATATGAATGACTTCTACGAAGCTTTAAGGAATGTGTATTACGTAACTGCAGCTGCGCTGTACCCTCTATTTAGAATAACAAGAGATTATGGCAGAGCTCAAGCTTACGATGGCATTTGCAAAATCTGGATACTTGTGACATTTTCCCCTTTCTTAACAAAATCTTTTTCTCTGCAGATCTTACATACACAAGTATACCATACGTGAACAAACATTATAAACATACACACTTCCATATCATTCATTTACTCTGGATAACGACTTAGTGGTGCGTTCACAACAAAACCGAAATCTGCTGCGTTTTGTGGGCGGGGCAGGGAAATTTTTTTCCCAGGATGAATAGGGGCAATATTATTTCAATGAAAATTTTGAAAACCGTCCCATTCGTTCTGAGATAACAAATTTCCCGTCCCGCCAGCAAACGCAGCAGATTTCGCTTTTGGTGTTAACGTACCTTTAGAAAATCCGCACCATAGTTTTCAGAACCCTTAATAGTTTTAACAATATAGCTAAAAGGTTGTAAGCATAACGCCCACCTCATTACTATACTATTTTTCATTCTGGCTTTGTCAATATAGGCTAACGGATGGTGGTCAGTCTCTAAAAGAAATGCCACTCCATACAAATATATTTGAAATTTTCTCCATCGCCCACACTAAAGCAAGGCACTCCTCAATAGTTGCATACTTTACCTCTCGCGGCTGCAATTTCCTGCTAGAATAACACACAGGATGATTTACGCCGTTGTTTTCCTGCATGAGGACAGCTCCTATGCCCATATCAGAGGCATCGCTTCTAAGAATTAATGTTTGCTAAGATTGGGCAAACGGTGAATAGGGGCATTGGCCAATCTTGACTTAAGTGTAGCAAACGCTGTATCCTGTGCTGGACCCCATTGTACGCGGTTAAGAGCAAGACTCCGAGTCAAGTCCATAAGTGGAGATGCAATGGCAGCATAATTCGGAATGAAACGGCTGCAGTAACCTGACATGCCTACAAATGACCGTACCTCCTATTTAGTTCATGGGATTGGGGCATTCAAGATTTTGCTTAACTTGTCGGACGTCGGACCCAGACTACCTTTGCCCACTATAAATCCTAGAAACTCTAGCGAAGTCTGCCCTACATAACATTTTGTTAGACGGGTCGTTAACCCAGCTCTTCTCAGTCTCTCTACAACTTCTCTAAGCAAAAGCATATGGCTTTCCCAATCTTTTGAATAAATTAATATGTCATCGACATAAATAATTACATTCGGCACCCCATCTAAAATTTTTCTCATCATTCGTGTGAACATTGTCGTTTACTTTGAGTTTACAACACCGAAAGGCATATTCCTAAAATTGAAACATTCCCGGGTGGGTAACAAATGCCAACTTTCTTCTCTCTTCCTAAACAACTGAAATTTGCCAATATCCTTTGGTTAAGTCAATTTTTGTAAAGGACTTGCCTGTAGATACCTTAGCCATCAATTGGTCAATATTACGTATTGGTTCCGGGTCAAATAAAGCTACTCTATTAAGCTTGCGAAAATCTACGCAAATCTATAGCACCTATTTTTCCTCGTGAATTCTATTGGCGAAGAGTACGGCGAATTCGGCTTTTCAAAAATGTCTAATTGTAACATGAAATCAATCTCTTTATCAACAGATTTTTGCTTGTTGAAAGGGAGGGAATACGGTTTACTTTTGATTGGTTCATCAGAAATAAGTGGCAACGTGTAATCACTAAGATTCGTTTTACCTGTTACATCAGCCCATACATCTTTAAACTCTGATAATAAATAAAAAAACATCATTAGTCTGATTCTCAGATAAATGCTCATTAACAGTTACATCCTTATAAGTTTCACTTGATTGTTCAGGTGACAAAACAAAAGACCCTTTTCCAATTAGCAATTACAAAGGATTATGGGATAGGGTTTTGGTATGTCAATGACATTTTACTGTGGACAAAAAAGACGCACACCTAAACTATATCCCACAATCCTTTGTAATTCCTATTTGGAAAAGGGTCTATGTCCAATCCCCTCTCATCAATCACATGCATGTCAGCTACAATACATAAACCTGCAGCATTTAATGCAACACCCACTGAAACAACTTCATCTTTGTCTGCTTCAGGACGAGTGAAATACTTTTTTAGCAAGTTTGCATGATACGTTTTTGATTTATCTTCTACCTGTACTTTGTGGTCATGCTGTCCTACTTTCTGCGTCACACGATATGGTCCCTTCCATTGCATCGTCCTCAGTCTTTAGTGTTAATCGAGTGCCCGACCTCACCTTTGCCTGCCCACACTATAAGCTTTCCCTAAACAATATAGAGTTATGAGAATGATTGCTATACGAACCTTTAAGAAATGTGTATTACGTAATTGCAGCCGCGCTTTACCCTGGATTCAGAATAACGAGTGATTATGACCGAGCTCAAGCTTACGATGACATTTGTAAAATTTGGAATATTTGTGACAGAGATGATCCCCATACTTTAAAGTGTAGGAGAGTTATTCCACTTTTTTCCAATGGCCTAAAAAAGGTAGCAAGCATATGTTTAGTTCCGTGATAGCTTGCGATAGCGCTGATTCAAAGAAATCAGAGTCGAAAATGGTGGAAACAGTCAAATTTATGGATTAAAGCCATGGATAAATGCCCCGGATCCATCGCTTCTATGTTTCGCTATTTGTCCTTAAAAGAGTTCTCCTTCAAGGCTTGTGCCCCCACGTCTAAAAAGCTCATGAAGCTGTTACATATACAATTCATGACAGGTAAACAAACCGTTAAAGTGTTATTTATTGGGATGTCATCAGGTAACACAGACCACAGAAATGCACTTTCCATAGAAGAGTACTACACATCACTAAGCGGAATTTATTGGAAAGATGAATGAACATTCCCGTTCAATAAAAAGCGTAACTCGTGAACTCTTCCCTAGGAACATAAGCTCACAGATAATTTTTCTGGGGGCTGAGCCGATTTTACCAAAGCAAATCTTGCATTACGCGAGAAAATTGAGCGGTATTTTTTTAAAAAATCTGTCTGAGAAAGCAGTTTTCCCGAGCTCGGAGGTGCAGTCTTTAAATCCACAGATAAGTGCTAACATTAAGTTATATCAGTTTCACAGTGAGTCGTATTCACTGTCGCTCACAGAATTATATTTTGCATAAAATAAATTATTCTAATGCATATGCATGAACTTAAGAACAGTAAGTCTAGTTGGCGTATAAAATGCAAACTCATATCGGCTAATGCTGATGAATATGTGACGCCCACATTCTTTTAAACGTAGTTAGCAATACATTTGTTTTAGTTTATATAGTATTATCAATGAACATTGGTGTAATATGTTTAGCCAACAAAATAAAAATTTCCAAACAAAACATTAGAAATTACAACTGTCGATTGCTTGCTGCCAATTTTGAACTGCGTTTTGCCACAATACTATGGTAAGTACCACTGCTCTTTTTGCGTGGTCGACAGTCCAACAGTGACCATCAAACTACCTCTGATAAAGCGTAAATGACACAAATTTCATTTCCGTTACCGTACTTTAACCCCGTCTTTAGCAATACCCGACCCATGCCTTGCAGCCCCATGTTTAAATGGAGGATCATGTCGACGAGAACTGGGGACCTGTTTCGGATACACTTGTCAATGTTTACCAGGATTTGAAGGTGTGGTGTGTGAAAACAGTAAGTATCTACATTTATTCCTTTAACAGGTGTTACTGTAGTTTTCATCGTCGCTCTGCACATATATAAGGATCTCGTTATTGTCACCCCATGCAAACTACCTGCTTATCCGCTCAATCGTCGTGTTAAATAAAAAAAAAACTTGTTTTCCTTGAATATTGTATCTCCTTGTAGTACAATTTCATGAAACAACTTTGTCAATGTCGTTGTCGTTAGCCGTTAACACACCGCCATGAATATATACAAATTACCTCACATTTTGTTTTGGCTAATAAATCTTAACACCATATTAAAGTGGCTATGCCACGTGTAAATTAACGGTTTAAACCCTTTGGTATCTTTAGGAATACGTTTCCTACAACGAAAATCAACCATTCTGTTTGTTTACAACTTGTTTTTCCGCTGGAAAATTGAGAAAAAATACACCCTCTTCCAGCCTTGAAAAGTTAGTCTTCCCGAAAATTTTCAAAATCTTGTTACGTCATGTGACGTCACTTTAGGAACTGATCGTTGTTTTCCGTGGTATCCTTCGGACATTTGATACAGTGTTTGCATTCCATTGTACCGGTTACCAAGGTCGATACAATGTAAAACCTGCGTGAAAAGTTGTAAATTTTGGAATTGTTATCCCTTTTCTCGTGCTTAACAATTGTTTTAGTCAATTAAATGCAATTCAGGCAGGTTTTTCGTCTTGGTGTCATGATAAGTAGCTGCATGTACAAACATTCACAACGCACCAGCATAGGTACAGCACTGAAGTGGTACAGTACACAACATACTTGATACTACACAATCACCAGCACTGTTTCGTAGTAGGTACCATGTGAAATCAAGTTTAATACTTTCTTTGGAATGACGGATCTGAGCCAGGGAGTTGCCATCTACTGGCAACTCCCTGATCGGACAGGAATGTTGGACTGTCGGTAAAGTGAGTTTTCTTGGATTTGAAATTAGAAAGGCGAAGGCGATACTGAACAAGACGTCAGTGGTGCAGATGGGGTGAGTAATTCGTTACGGCGCATAGAACAGCATCGATTTGAGACTGTTAGGTGAGGTGAAAGTACAACACCACAACAATCCGAGCATGAGAAGCATTTGGAGCAATTGCAAGGGACTTTAGCTTGCAAAGTTTTATGTAGGCAGTCAAAATCAGTGAACTTTAGGTGACTTTCGTGCAAGTGTCAATGGAAATCGTGGAATTAGCCTATGATCGAGTGTGCACAGTATTTCGCTGGCTGCTGCCAGTCCACTCACTGTACGTATTACTGCAGACCGAGCCGAACAGTACACTGCCGAGTTTTTTCGTTCTTCGGTTATGAATCAAGAGTATTTTAAATTATTAGTAATAGCCTACTGCAGCCCCAAAATATAACAGACCGACACCACTCTCCAAACAGACAGAATAAAGTTCAAATTCAAGACATGCCGTGAATTACAGTCATTACTATCTCTTACGTATGTATGGGCTATGCTGTACGCCAGTTTCGGTATACGGAGGCTGGTGTTCCTAAAATGACGTCATTATTGTGTTGGCTTGAAACCTCATTTTCAACAGTCTATTTTTTTGGTGCAATTTTTTGAAACATTAATTTCTTTTTAATGCTCAGGGCTGTAAGGGTGATGAAAACAGTTTTGGAAAGAGCTTTTTGTGTACTTTAGGCTAAATTAGTCTCCCGTTATTCCAATTTACGTGTCATGGCCACTTTAAGATGTGCTCGGAAATCATTTCGGGTAAACCCTAGTCGTAATGCAAAATGATAGTAAAGAATAACTGATGTATTTCGCAGTTGATGTTTCTTCCATTTTTATTTTCTAGATGCTGTGATTTTAAGGGATCCTTGTGCCAGTTTTCCTTGTCAGCATTACGGTTGGTGCATACCATTGGGAGGAAATGATTTCAAATGTCTATGCCGGAGTCAATATACTGGTATCCAATGCGCTGACATGACCGGTAACGTTTGAAGAAAACTGTCACCTATGTTACTGAATGTATTGAATGAAAATTTAAGAATGTCGTCAGATGTTAGCAGATGGTAGCAGTTAGAGGCAGTGTACAACAAGGGTAACTTGTTGCAGGGGTGGCGACAGGATTTGCTACACAATGGACTCAAGCTTAGCAACCCGAAGTCCAGGCAAAGGTGATGAGTTGTCGGGAGGATGGTAAAGAGCGTAGCATATTTGGGGTTTTGGTCAAGAAAATTTGAAGGATTGGGATGTTATTGACAAAAATGTAAAATCTTGGGGTCTTTAAGGGAAGGGAATAGGCTACAAACAATTGTGGGTTTCATTGAAGAATTCGCCCTCCTTCAGAGAAACTCAAGTAAAGCGTCGGAGCGACTTTTCGCCACAGGGGCTTACGTACTTTATCTTCCCGACGACATTGAAAAATTTCCATTGAAGTTTGCTGCGGCATAACTCCTGCCCCCCCACACACACACACCCAAACACCAGGCGTCACACCTCTTTCGTGACTTGCAACAGTGTCTGATTCACATGTATGGCCTTTCAAAAGAGTACAATACTTTGGCTAATGATTTCTTGTAAAATGGAACAGTCGTGGTAACGTGTGATGGCTGGGCTACAAATTGTGGATAATGCTAAAAAGAGTCAGTGCCGCGTAATAAACAGCGGGTTTCATTGCACTGTTTTTTCACACCACAGAAAAAGTGGTACTACCTTAAAATGCATAGATCCACATGGACACTCCAGAAATAATGTTGTTGCTAAGCGATACGAACATATTTCGTGTATTTCTTTGGTAATCAGAAGGCTGTTTCAAGTTTGGTTTACAAAAAGAATTAAATGAAAAACGCTTCGAATGGCAAGTTGCATCAATCAAAAGTCGCTAAGGTTATTTTCTGAAAATGTCTTAACGAGTTGCAGATATCATCTAAATCAAACATCATGATCTATATTTATATTTTTTATAAGTTCTTCATACTCGGACTACCCTAACGACTGAAAAGACTCAGTTTCAACAAAATATTCTCATTTTTTAACCAGGACAAATTGAAACTTATTTAAACTTATGCAACACATTGTACAGATTTGCTAGCCTACCGTTAATTAAGACAAGGCTAAGCAAGAAATTAAACCACTCAAAAAGATGCGGTTTTCTCAAACCCTGCGTGGTGAACACCGATTAGGACGTGGCTTATCTGAAGTTATGACAATGCACCTACCGAATATGTATGTAATACCATAACATTAGACGAAGAAATTTTGCAAGGGCTGTCCGAACTCCATTCCCCAATGACATTGTACACGAAAAACGTATGAAATTGTGTGGGTAAAATAGACAAAACGGTGGCGCCCATTACCAATTTTTCTCCCGAAAAGTAGATTCTCCCAGAAGGGGGAGTCTTCCAAACTGTTTAGGTACAAATGAAGATGACACATGAATATATTTTCCTCCATAAAATGATGTGCAGTACCTTTATTCCTCAAAAGATAGTAACATTGAAGAATTTTTTTAACACCAGGAAAAGATGTTTTTGATATTTTAATGTACTATTTGCAGTTTTTCAAATGCATTATTGAACGCCAGTTAGAACACTAACACTCTTTTCACCTTCACAGCCAATGTAATTGGCAGCAACTCATGTTTGACTAATCGTTGTAGTAACGGTGGAACGTGTTTCAACAGCTACAACAGTAACAGTGGTAGTATAATATTTGCACCTCAGTACACCTGTGTTTGTGCCCCAGGATTTGCAGGACAAAATTGCAACTTGCCTACAGGTTTGCCCAATTGTCTTTTTTTTATTTAATGTAATATATCGGTGGCTAAAGTACCTAGTTGTAGTATTCAGTAAAACTACAAACCGTCTAAAGATTTGGGTAGAGCTATATCTTACTGTTATACCGAGATCATCATTCACCGACATGATCGGTACCGACAGTTAATAACTATTAAAGTTGTGGTAAAACCATTAATGTTATTTATTTATTCATAGAAGGCACACTCATTTTCAGTGCCTGGCAACCGTATTCGTTGGTTGTTACTATATGCATTGGACTAGTTAGGGAAGACCGATGCACTGTAAAAGTGTAAGAAATTTACATCTATGGATTTTTTAATCTATTTGCGCTACATTTCTTTTCTTTTCTTTGTTGAAACGTTCAACTGTTATAAATCCCAGCGTTCAATACACAACTTGACACGTGTACAACAGCTGGCGTCGTGTGTCTCAATGGCGGAACTTGTAGAAATACCTTTTGCAGTTTCTCTGGTGATATTGGAACCTATTGCGAGTGTCGAATTGGTTTCTATGGAGAGAGATGTCAGATTGTTGGTGAGTTAACCATTTTCTGGAATCCATCCTAGAGTTTTAACTTTTGATTCCTTACCGAAGGCGAAATTAATCGATGCAATCACTCTGGTGTGTGTGTATATGTGTGTTTACGTACGTGTTTTCATGACCCTTAGCCTGTAAACACAATTTATGAAAATAAAAAGGATGGATAACTTTCATAATTGGTATATAGATTTATCATATTTGGAGAAAGAACCCTGATGTTTTTGACTGAGGTCAAAAGTGATTTGAGGTCATCAGTGATCAAATATCGAAAACCTCGTGAACACTATATCTCAAAGAAGAAAGCGTGGATACGCTTCATACTTCAAATATGAATATGTACTGGTCAGTAAATTCACCCTGTTGTTTTTGTGGCGGGCAAACGTTATCTGAGGTCACAGGAGGCGAAGTTAAGAATATTGAGAAAATGGGATGTAAACATGTTATCTCAAATTAGTAATGATGGATTATTTTCATACTTGAATTATAGATTTATCATATTAAGACGAAGACCCCATGGGTATAGAATGGCCAGAGGTCATTTGAGGCCAACAGAGGTCAGAAATCAAAAAACCTTGTAAAGACAATATTTCCAGATAAGAGTGATGGACACTTTCCATATTTGATACATAAATTTTTCATATAACGAGAAAGAATGGAACTATTGAAGTGTCATAGGAGGTAACCAAAGGTTACCCTTGGAAATACTTTTCAACCTGCTTGAAAACATGTTATCTCAAGATACCAATGATGGATATATTCCATACAGGGTATGTAGTTTTGCAATTATAAGACGAGGTTTCCTATTTTTTGATGTAGGTCAGAACTCTTTTAAGATCACCAGAGATCAAAATCTGAAAAACAATTGTTAAAAAGATATTTACAGATCGGGATAACAGACACTTTTCAGACTTGGATTATAGATTTTTGATACAAAGAGAAATATCCCATTTGTTTTGATAGAGGTCCAAGGTCATCTCAGATCACCAAACGTAAAACTACGAAAACCTTGTAAACTGCTTGTCAACACGATGTGTCAGGAATAGGCATTGGGCCGTAACTCCAATTTATGTCTTTCCGTAGCCGATGAAAAGGGAAGACTGAATGTTTGTACCATTCCAATTATAAAATCATACAGAACAACATATATCTTTTGGCAAGCGTAGCTCTGGTAATATCATTAGTTACGCCAATTCCAATTACCAAATAATAGACTTGTGTGAGGTCTGCTTGATCATATTATAGTTCAAAACAGCTTGCAATTAACAAATATGTTGATGCTGTAGTTGAAAGTGTTCGCTTGTCTGTCCTCATGGCCTGGGTTTGCATTCCATGCAAACATTGCTTGATTCCTTGCTGAAGGGAAAAGGAATCAATGCAATAAACTGAGCAATTGTGTGTGTATATGTCACGATGTGTGTTGGTGACGCTTGGCTTGTAAACACGATATCTCAAAATAATTTTGGATAATTTTCATACTTGAGATATAGAATTATCATATTAAGAGGAAGATCCCTGTTGTTTTGGTAGAGGTCGAAGGTCATGTGACGTCACAGAGGTCAAAAACCGAAAACCTTGTAAAGACGATATCTCTAGGTAGGAAGCATGAATGCCTTTCAGTGCCGTAGCCTGGGCGGAATCTCTAGGGGCCAGTCCATGACACTATCGAATGGGAGTACCAAGTGGTATGCCTACAGATAGTTAACACCCAGGCGGACCCTTCCTTTTTCACATGTTGTGGGTACCATCGCGAAGGGGGTTGAGGGGAAGGGAATGAGGGCAGGGGCACATGCAAGGTCTGGCTTAGGTGCAAGCTATCGCTGGCAAAGCTTTGAACTGATTATAATTTTATAAATTGCTATTATTTAGTAATATTATTCATATTTTATGGCTGAGATGAAGGCAGGCGGTGCTGTCTAAGAGGAGGGAGCGACGTCCTCTACTCTTTGAGAAATTTTTGTCTTTGTGAGGTATCTTGGATGCAAAATGGTGCTATCTTTCTAAAGCTTTGTAAAGCGTTGAATTGATTATACGTTTAGAAATCCTTATTGATGATTGATTGTTTTCTATCACAGGGCGTACGTGAAGGGGATATTGCCAAGGGGGAGGGATTACACCTCTACTCTTTGAGAAATTTTTCTTGTTATAAGCTCTACTAGATCCAAAATGGTGTTATCTTTGGTGAAGCTTTGGACTCATGATCCAAACTTCTAATTTTTATTGAATTCAGCGGCTGTGGCATGCATGACACCCCTACAAGGCTGATACCCGGTGCAGGCTATATTTGGTAAAACTTTGATAAGATGTAGAGTAGACATCAGACAATGGGAAAAGTATGTGCTCCATTTTTTTTTTTTTTTTTCATGTGCGAGGGGGTTAGCCAGCCAATTCAAAATGGCCGCAGTTTTGATCATTTTGGCTGATTTGGCCCTGTTGTGCCAACATTTGGGGTCTAAAACTTTCGTAGGAGAAAAAGTGGTAAAATAAACAGTCTCCCAAAATATATACTGAAAGTTTTTCCCCAAATATTGATCTTTTTGTTGTAGTGACCTGTAGAATATGGCCATTTTCACCAAAAACCGGCAATTTTGCAGGCCGTGCAAGAAAATGGGTGGGGAAAATGACCGTTTTTAAACCATAAAAGTTGCATCTAAGCACTTATACTTTTAAATTTCAGGATTTAGAAACAAATTTAGATTTCAAGAAGGAAAGTTAGATTTCAATTAACGGGGAAATGCAGTCAACCCAATTTGAATTAGTGTACCCTGGCATCCTGTTTCATCAATGGCTCAGGAAATTCATGTTACAATATGTTTCTCACTGCATCAGTTGAGAAATTTACATATAGGCCTAGACTAACTCCTTGGTTTACCCTGAATATGCAATATTTATGTTCTAACAAATCATGAAATATAAGCTTGAAATGAAATAGGGGACATTTGTGAGATTTAGCTGTTGGTCAAAATAAAAATGAGGCAACTGTTTATGCCCTTAAATTAAAAGTTACATTGTAAGCTCATTGACTTTAGCTAATAATTAAAGGTATTTTATCTTTAGCCAGTGTACATGGTGGTGTATTCAAGCGGTGTTTCTTGAAGGAGGATGGTTTAATTGTCAGACAGGGACATCCACATCCACAAGCGTCCATGGCGGGAGTCCGGGGATCTTCCCGGAACATTTTGGGGAAAAAGAACCCTTAAATACAATTTCCCAGGTTTTGGGGGCCTTGAAATCAAAATTTGGACAGTGAAAATTTCAGCATTTCTGTATATTTTCTTAAGTAGCCTAAGGCCAACTTTCATTTACGGTTTGGAATTCACAGGGGGTTGTAGCCCCCGTCACCCCCGCAGGCTACGGCCCTGCCTTTCATACTTAGCATGTGGATGTGTTATAGTGAGAAGATGAATCTATTCATTTTGGCAAAGATCAAAGGTTATTTGAGGTCACCGGAGATGAAAATACAAAATTCTTAAAAAACTGCTTCTAAACACGATATCTAAAGATAGCAATGATAGACAATCTTCATACTTGGTATATAAATTTATCATATTAAAAGGAAAAATGTTATTATTTTCAGTAGAGGTCAAACGTCATTTGAGATCATCAGAGGTCAAAAACCGAAAGCCTTCAAAAACACGTTATTTGGTAGATAGATGTGTTTCTTAAAGTGAAAGAGAACCATTCGGGTTTGTTGGAGGTCGAAGGACATCTGAGGTCACCAGATGTGCAGCTACGAAAACCTCTTTAATTAAATAGATAGTAGGCAGTACCTTCAAATTGTGTCCGGCGTTTCGTTTCGTTTATTAACTGTTTGGTGGGGTTCAAAGGTCATATGAGGTCAAGAGAGGTCAAATTGAGAAAACGTCATAAACATGATACACTCAAGAAGTACAAATTTGAGGGATGAACCTCGGTGCAAACCCTTGACAATTTCAGTTTTAAGTCGGTTACGGTATACGCAATTTTTCACACACTACGCTAGGACTACTCTACTTTTGTAGTTAAGTTCACTCATGTGCTGCGTGATATGATTTTTGTGGCCGGCGAAGAATCAAGTGTCACAGGGAATAATATTTGATTTTACCATATTTCTTCGGTACCCATGTGGCCCATAAAATGTTAACTCCTAGCGGTGGTCAGGGTTCGTGCATGTTAACCTTTTTCATCAACCAGGGCAGATCCTTTAATGAGAACCTGAATATTAGGGTGTTCGACTTACCGTGGTTGCCTAGATATACTTTGCCTTAAAGGTTTCCATTTAAAGGTTCAGGAATTTCGTATGCCACCATAGATCTATGGGCGATACGATACAGGGAATGACTCTGGACGTATCATTTTGAAGAGTAGAAGCTAGAGCAGTTTCAGTGGTTATGGCTACCAAAGAGTGTGGGGTGCAGTGGCATAGCTAGCAGGGGGACAGACAGAAACTTTGGGGACGCGATGTGCGATGTTAAAAAAAAATGAAGGAAAGCAAAAATATGGCGAGAGGAGGGAGGGATGGGAAGTTGGTGGGGCTGAGTGGAGGTAGGGGCCTGAGGGGATGGGGAAATCCTGGCTACACAAGTGTGACATTTTGTATGATATTGAAAACTAAGATGAAACAGATTAACAGAACAATTGATACAAAGTGTTCGGGACTGAAAATATCGTTGATGCAAGGTTTCGATTGGCCATAAATGCGCCTGTTGCTTATACGCAGTCCAAAGAAAAAACACGAGTATGAGGCTCGGGGGTGAGTAATGACGACGGAATCCGCAGCAGAACGATTTGAGGGTGTGTTTTTAGAAGAGCGGATAAACTTTTGGAGGGCGGCAACTATTTTTGAGGGGCGGCCATTTTTACTCGGAGGGCGGGGCCGCCCTTCTAAAATCCCCTGTGGAGAACACTGGGATCCAGTATAAAATGAAGCCAAATTTAGCACCATTTTGCATCTAAACCCTTCGAGACAGCAAAAACAAATTTCAAAGGGGGAGGGAACACCTTCTCCCCCTGGACGGCGTTCAAGAATGGGGACGACGAGTGGACTTTGCCCCAACACCAAAATCCTAGCCACGCCCCTGGTGCGGTGTCCCTTATAAGTTTCGAAAACGGAACCATACGTCAACTGGGACCATATATTATTTATAACAAAACAAAATGAAATTGAAGGCAATATGTAGTCCCAGACAGCAATATCATGTCAGTCAATCCAACGAAAATACTGTTCAATGCTTGAAGATACAGGTTTATTCCAAGCATGCAAAATTTTACGTAATAAAGCTGCAGCGATTACATCAGATAAGCCTTGAACAGTTCATCGGATTTGGTGGAACACAACGGTCAATTGTTTTATATCCACCCGCCCACTTCACGTATTAGGTCGTAAAAGCTTTAAATGAGTGAGGCGATGCGATGCAGCTTTTGAAAGATATCATAAAGATCACTTGATGCTTCTACTAGATTTTTTTTTTGGAGGGGGGGCAAATTTTACTCTTCCAATTTACTTTGGCTCCAAAAGATCTTGAAAGGTGGCATTTTTCTGTTCCATTAAATTAAATTTTAAGCATTTTTAAGTCGAACGAATCATTACGACTATCAGTTACTCCATCGAGGTAAACAACATTCTTTTTTTTTATCTTATGCAACTAGATGTAAACCCTTGTCAGAGTAATCCCTGCAGGAATGATGGTCAGTGCACACCATTCAAAAACTATTTCGACTGTCAGTGCCTAGCTACATTCTCAGGGCCAACATGTGAAGTAGGTACGTTACCCATTAACGTTTCATCATTGTTTTAGATTTATTCACTTAACCTAGTAAGTAAAATTTTAAACATATTTTCAAGCTTCAAAGTGTGTCAATAGTCAAGATTGAATGTAATTGTAACAAAGCTTTACATTTTGAAACAACATCCATGCTGAATAGACCCTTTTTCAGAGAGTAATTATACAGAATTGTTGGAAAGAGGTTGGTGTGAGTCGTTTTTTTTTTTTTTTTTTTTTTGCCACAGTAACATAACAAACATTGACGAAAACGAAACTTACCAAAACTCTATCCCACAATATTTTGTAGTTGCTCCTTGGAAAAGAGTCTTAGGAAATGATCGCTCGTTTTTAGTTTCCATTTAAAAATTGAGGTAAAACCTATATCTGACAGTTGGTCAATTTGTAACGACAAAAATAAATGTCTACTGATATGCAGGTGAAGTCAGTAATAATGTATCAAGATAAAGTCTTACAATTGGAACAACAAACTTCTCTGAAATTGCATTGCTTTGAAATTAACTGAAAAATTTGCAAAGATAGAAAACGAAACCTAGCATTTTATGTCTTGTATCTTTATGATCAGTAGGACCGCGTGGCTCGTGCATCATCAATCCTTGCCGTAATGGTGGCACCTGTTTCGATGGGATCGCTGGCTTCATTTGCCTGTGTACACCTTTCTATACTGGAGTATTTTGTGAGACGTGTAAGTCTTAATAATCTTTGTCCTGTTCACTTCAAATTAAGTATCCAATTTTGTCGCACATTTCATCAGTATCCATAAACAAGAGGAAACCATTTTGAATAAATGATGATTTACTTGAAATGTATAAAGATTGAGTAAAGTAAGCCAATATCATTGTTGCAACGTGCCCTTTTCTGTTTGAAACAGTAATTGTTTTTACATACCTTGCAAAAACGGTACTGCTTGCGTTATGTATCTCATCATAATCATAAGTTGTGTGACAAGCCACAGCAATCCATGCCTTGATGGCGGTACCAGTGCACACCCATCTTAATTGGACCGACTTGTGCGACGTGTAAGTCTTTATTTGATGTTGGAGGGATGAGCATACATATAGTTGATACGGATGAATGGACAAGCGGGATCACTGTAACAATTATTAAACGACAATTTGGATCAGTCTGTAAAACCATAGATGGAGACGGCCCAGTTGACCAGGGTCACATCGTCCTGACAGATTTGTTTTGTATATCTCTAGACACTTCAAGATACTTATTATTCACTCAGCTCATTGAGTGGAGAACAGTTATACAGCCATTACTTTAACATTTCCGTCGTATGTAAATGGTACTGTTGTTAGCAATATACTTAAAAGTTAAACTATACCTTTCAGCTTATAGAAATAACAGGTAGTGTTTAGAACAGAAAGGTAAGGTTGAGACAACGATAGTGACTTAGTCCACGCATTGTTAACATTAGGTGAGGATGGTAGGACCAACTTGTGCGACTTGTAAGTCCTTATTCTTTTGTGTTTACTTGAAATAACAGATCACTAATCATGTATAAGAGTACAGAACTTTGAATTATTTGAAGCACTATTTTTAAATACATGGACGGCGGTCGACGTTCAAAAGGCGCGAAGGGAGGGGATAATTGTGGCCCACGGGAATGAGCTATCGGTGTAGAAAGCAAAGGATTCAGAGAGGGATCAGGCATCAAAGCGCCTGCGGTTATGAAGTATTCCAAGTTGTAGGATGAAAACAAAACATCTAACAATATTCTAATTGTGAGTTTCTTAGATCATTTAAGTCACAACTCTCGCTCGGAACACTTTTGATGAAATAAAAACAACGGTTATTTATTTTTTAATTAAAAAACAGCTATTTTTGCACTCTTTGTGTTACGAGTACTCAGGAATATTTATTCGTTGCTACCCGAATGTAAAAAAGGTAACAAAGATTAAACTTGAAAAATGAAACGGCGTTTCGATTAGGTTAATTAACACTAAACAGGCAATTCTTTAGCTATACGTCTATGTTCATCAGAACAAAATGTCTTGTACTAAACGCTAATACGCACTTTACCACACTCACTGCATAGTTTTCTGAGTTATAGTTCTTGGAGTAATCTACATTAGAATTTTACTGAGCACCGCACACACAGGAGTAGAAGGCGTAGGCTGGGATTACAGCCCCAATTTGGCAGAAGTTTGTTATTTTCTTTTAAAATATATACTATTTTAGGGCAAATTTCATGCATAAATTTCCGGCAAAAGTGCTGCAATACCCTCAATCGAAAGTAGTTCCATAAGGCTATCATCACACACACCATCAAAGGATTCAGACATGCCCGTCTTGTGTAAAGAATGGATTCACAGGATCCTCTCTGAATGAGCTTGTTTCTTTCAGTGTCCAAAGTCGTAATAAGATGAGTCCGTCAGGTCCAGCCTTTTTCTTCATCATATTATTTCTTTATTTTATAATTCTCCCAAAAGCAACAACACTCACCATGTACTAAGGCCTAATTTTCTTTGATATAGTCTACAGTAGGTCTTACTGTATTTACAACAATACGCCTACTTTACCGTAGGTATGACCAGGAAGTGCATTACGATGAGGTGAAACCATTCTGTAGATTAGAAGAGGCTGTGACCAGGGGCCTTTGGGTAAAGTTCCTGTGACTTATATGTGGTAATGAACATACGTTTCGCATACTAGGTACAAACCACTGCGAGGGTATTACCGTGATCATTCCGGAGTACAAGTTGTTGAAATACTGTAACTTAGTTCGTGCAGATTCAGCCTAGGTGTGGAGAATTTGATCACTGAGAGCCAAGGATATATGAAATGGTTGTGCAGAGAGCACATTTTGATCAGCTTCTTACCACAAGTTCATTCAGTTTGGCATGAGGTTTTTCTAATTGTTCGGTCAAGTTTGCAGTGGCATATTGAGGTTAGTATACTAAGGCTTCAAAGATATATATCAGAAAATACAGTTAGTATTGGTTTTACAATTTTGGACTTGGACTCGGACTTGAACTTATGGACTTAGACTCGGACTTGGAATCTAGCTTGGTGGACTTCACTGCAACCCTGTCATTTTAATCCATTTTCTAGCTCGACCATTTATCTTTAAAACTTCCTGATAGCTGATAATCACTTTATCATTTTCACTATCAGCTAAATAATTGTACACAAACTATGTTGTATTATCTAGTTAGATCAATTACTGTACCATTTAAATGAGATCTTCGTGATTTACGTGTTCATATTGTGTCACAAGTGAGTCCTCAGGGCTTCGTTTACAGACAGAGTTATCAATCAGTTTGTCACAAATCTGCTGCTTATCCTCAAAATAACACGTCCTGAATCATCATACGCCGCGAAATGTGACGAAATTATTCATATACACTAGAATTTGAGTTCAAACATTGGTAAAAAATAGTTGCAACTAAACTGAATGATATTGAGCCCGCCCTGAGGACTACGCAGGCTGCATGTTGAGAACCTACAGTACTCTGGCGTGAAGGGCTTTACTGTGCTGCTCGCACGCAGCTGTAATAAATATCACTCACCTGATATGGGCCAGGCGCGGCGGAAGGGAAAAATATTGGGCGAATGAGTGCCACCAAGACTATCTAAGCGGAACGCCACCATCGGCTGGCGCGGAGCGTACAAGAAAATTTTTTGCTTTACAAACCATCCAGATGCCCGAAAACGGCACTTCCCGAGTGATGTAAGCTGTAGGTACCCAGCCTTGAAATATGGATCTTATGTCTGCAATTTCTCAATATCTATGAAAAATGGTAATACATATTTCTGAGAGGAGCGCCACCATCGCGGTTGGCGAGGAGTCTACAAGAAAATTATTGGCTTTACAAACCCTCCAGATGGCGGGAAACGGCACTTCCCGAGTGTTCTAAGCTGTATATATATCCAGCCTTGAAATATGGATGTCATGTCTGCAATTTCTTAATTAATGAGAAAAAACCAATCTATTAAGAAAATGGTAATACATATCAGATGAGTTGAGAAAATACTGGGGGGCTGAACATACATTTAGCCCCTCACTTTTTTCATTGGGGGCTGGCCAAAAGTCCCCCCCCCCCGTTCCGCCGCTACTGATATAGGCTTAGTAAGATCTTTCAGCCGGGATGGCTGTGAATCATTGCAAGAGACTACTCTCGATAACTTGTCGAAATACTGGTACTAAATGTGTTTCCTTCTGATTATAGGGAAACTTTTCTCTTAATACAAATCGACAGTGTTTGCTTTGTGGAATATGTAGCCTACAGTCATATCCTGTTGCGCATGTACCGTAGGTACTACAAAGAACCGTAAGATTTACGTATGCACGACTTACGTGTGTGTTTTATTTGTGTATTTTACCATGCGCAATGCATAGTACAGTGCAGTTAGGCTATTTGTTAACATGCCATAACACAGCCGGCGAACATGTTACCGTTGAGCACCCCAATATATGGGATCGTGCACGTAATTCGTCACCCATGTCGGTTTAACACCCCCGATCGTTCGCAAGCTGCCCCTTTCTTAAAGACTCTGTAATCTCACCCCAGACAGTAAAAATTCTTCCCACTAAGTTTACTTTTAGCACTTCTTCCAATTTAAACAAGAACACCTGTCTAGTTCAGGAAAAAGTCATAGTAATCATGGACCAAGCCGAGTGAAGCTATATTGTTTGAATGAATTTCAATAAAAGTGCAGTCGTCAACTGTATTAGAACTCTAGGATTATTCCTTAATATGTCTGGGCAGGGAGTTGCTAGCAACTCCCTGGTTGGGGATGTCATATCCCCTTTTAATGAATCAGTTATTTTTTAGTTAACTAGAGGTGCTGGTTCTTGTTTTGCAAAGTATACAGGTGTAGTGAAAGAGCTCAACTTAAAAAAAAAACTATTACGTCATGTTCTTCCCATGAGGGAAACACTTCAGTCTAAATTCAGCATCCAACGAAAAAGTGAAGAGGCATTTTAAATTTCTCTCGAAGCAAAGGTTAAGAAATTCTGAGCAGTATCAATGAGTTGAATTTCTTGGGTAATCGCAAACCTGAGATAACTGTGTTGGGAAGTTTCCAACTTTACATAGCCTATCTCTTCTCTCCCGATAGTTATTCAACAAGAAGGGTGCTTCTTTAATCCCTGCCTCAACGGCGGTACCTGTTTGGATGGATTCAGGTGCCTGTGTCCACCATCCTTTACTGGACCAACTTGTGCAACGTGTAAGTCCTGATACTCTTTCTTTAGTTGAAATGAAGTATTAAATTTTGTTTCACTTTTCATCAGCACTCATGTGTTATATGAAACAAGTTTGAATTGGTGGTGGTTTTCTTTCAAACGTATAACTAATGATCAAAATGAGTTACTTCCCGTACGAAATTGTAAGGCTGACACGGAGTTGACTTTACCCCGACATTGACGCCGACATTGGATGTCAGCCCCAACAATGAAGATGTCAGTCCCGACATTGAGGCTAACATTAAAATGTTTGACGAAGAAAACTAAGTCAGACCCAACATTAAAGAGTTGTAGGCACAACATGAGGCTGACACTGAGCACAACAAAAATCTTGAGGCCGACATGGTCATGACATTTGGACTTCAACTATTTCTGAGGCTGACACGGGCATGACATTTAGACTTAAACTATTTCTGAGCCCGACATGGACATGGACATGACATTTAGACTTAAACTATTTCTGAGCCGACATGGGCAAGTCATTTGGACTATTAGAGCCGAGGTCATGCAGTTCAAAATGCTTTGTTTAGTTTGAGATGCGACAGACACCAGCTAGCCAATCAGATGCCGTTATTAACCACACTGGGTCGAATTTTTAGGAGGTTCAATTTGAAATTTTTTTTGGGCTGAGTGCTGACATTTTTCTGCTGGAAGCTGTTAACTGCAGACTGCTAGTTGCTGGGTGCAGGGACTACATGAGAGTATAACTAGCTGTGATGATTGGTAAAGGTGAGTAATTATTTGACAATATCCTCTCAGCTGAATAGTGTATACTGTAACATGGCTTAATTCTTGAAGTATTAAGGATATTTCAAGATAAAGTTAGGAACAGAACTCCAGAAGATCGTGGTCTTTATGGTGCCTTGGACTGTTGTACTAGTTTTAATGTTACTGTACATGGTACAGTATATAGGCTTATAGTGCTTACCATACAGTGCAGTCATATATACCTTCTCTTAGTCTTAACTGCATGCAGCTACGACTGGTAAAGTTGTGTATTAACTGCATGTACTCGTTGTACAGCATAAGGTTACTATTAAAGTTTGTAGAGTAGGCTAGCTACTATAAAAAATAATGCAGAGTTATGTTGGCTCAGTAGGCCTAAATGGTATTTTAGACTGATGTTTGCAGTGAGAATTATGACTGCATACAGCATAGAGTGAATTAAGAAATGACAAGAATAAATTGTGATCAAAAAACAATTTCAGGCAAATTCCTTTCAGTACAATGTATGATAACAGCATCTATAGATTTACAAGAACATAAGTACGTCCCTCCCCGAGACAACATTGCCAGGCGGTTATTGCAGGCAATAATGGTATACTTATATAAATAGGAGGTAAGGAGGAGCGAAATACTCATAAAACAATTTCAGGCAAATTCCTTTCAGTACAATGTATGATTATCCATAGATTTACAAGAACATACTTAGGACATTCTGATTTTAGGATCTAGTTGTAATGAATTACACTATAAGCACAACAATGTTGCCACTTGATGTAAGAGCGCAAATGAAGTTCGTACATAGATACAGGGCTATGCATTGGAGGCTACTTTATTCAATCAGAAAGTGTAGCATCATAATTTGGGATCCATTTAGAATAACAATCTGTGTTAATGTTTCACTTTACTCTAACAACAGATTATGTTATCAGCTTCTGTGTAAAGCACAAAATACCAGATGCCACAGCTATGAATTGGGCAGTCACCAACCAACCCGGTGTCATATGCAAGAGTGAAGCGATGTAGACAGGTTGTAAAAAATAAGAAATAGATTTTTAAGAGTTGCATGATATAGATAGATACAGATTTGAATATTGAGTATTAATAGTAAGGAAAGATAGAGGTTTATTTTAGACTAACATGATATATTGGTATGAGATTTTCCCTTCCAATTAGTGAGTTGTTCTTACATTGTTTTACTGATATCACCAATGATCGGCGATTCCAATACAGATATGTGGTTTACTTTAGAGAATAAATCAAAATTCATAAGCTGCGATGACACAGAAGGTAAAGTTTGAGAGAAAATCAGACTAGAGTGCGTTCACTGAACAAAGTAACTGGTCTCTTCAAGTAGTAATATTCGCTACAGAATATTAATTGACCCAATTTAGAATCATAATCTGTTTTAATGTTTCTCTTTTCTCTTCCAACAGATTATGTTATTAGCTTCTGTATGTTATAAGCTTCTGTATGAAGCACAAAGTACCCGTGCCACAGCTAAAAGGCATTCACCAACCAGGTGTCATATGCGCGAGTGAAGCAATGTACAGGTTGTAAATTATTAGATATGAAATTGATTTTTATTTAAGAGTTGCATGATATAGATAGATATAGACATAGATTTTAATATTGAGTATTAATAGTAAGGAGAGATAGATGTTTATTATATATATATATATATATATATATATATATATATATATAAATATATATATATATATATATATATATATATATATATATATATATATATATATATATATATATATATATATATATATTAGGAAAAAAGGGTAAAATCAGGTAAGGATGTTATGTTTAGTCATTATTACTAAATGTTATGAATTCCATAATGTCCAGTTTATTGAAGGTTACATTCACAATTTCGATATTCGAAGTAACCTAGGAATAATGCTTTTTGTGAATGCCTATGACACCTTTTGTCATCCGATTCTAAATTGCCCTTTAAAATACAAACCACTGATATTGGCGACGAACTGCCCGAAGTACAGAATTAACAAAAAAGGGTTTTCATTTCCTTAGTTTTAATTGCCACTATACAATTTTGCCATTATACAGTGTCTAGCTATCTGTTGCACCAAAAACTAACAAAAGATATGCAAACTAGATGCCTGAAGTATTAGCAAAAACGGGATTTTCATTTCATTAGTTTTGATTACCACTAGATGTGTCAGAAGCTCATTATACTGTATTCAGATTCATTATGTATGTGATTTTTTAACAATAAGTGTAATAAATGTCAATATGCGATGTGGTAAAGTTATTCTTTCAACTGATATTATGTAATCTTTTCCATAGTAATGGAGCAAGATAAGAAAGTCACAGTTCATGCAAATCATAATTCTGCCAGTGTTTATTGTCGATTCATTGTTGTGAATGTCGACCCTGCCGTCAGCTCAAGCATCAGGCTAAGGTGTTCTGCCTCAAATGTCGGCTTCTATCTGGATGTTGTGCTCAATGTTGTGCTCAAGTGTTTTGCCTAAATTAAAGGGCTCTATGTATCAGCCCCAAATGTCGGTCTGAAGTGTCGGTCTCAAATGTCAGCCTCTATGTCCGGCTCTGGTGTCGGTCTCAAATGTCAGCCTCTAATGTCGGCCTCAGATGTGAGCCTAGGTATCTGGATGTTGTGCTCAATGTTGTGCTCATTTAAATATTTAGCCTCTGAACTAAGACCCGACATTTGATGTCAGGCTCTATTATCAGCCTCTAGTGTCGGGCTTTGGTGTCAGCCTCAAATGTCAGCCTAGGTATCTGGATGTTGTGCTCAATGTCGTGCTCAAATGTTGCGCCCAAATTGTAGTGATCATTTAAATATTTAGCCTCTGAATTAAGCCCTGACAATTGAGCATGACATTGGGCACGATTAAGCCCCGAATTAGCCTAAAATGATAGCCCAAATCGGGCCAGACAATTTCGTGAGGGTAAGACAGTTGTTCAACGTTGCCTTTTCTGTTTGAAGCTTTTCTGACCACTGAGCCATTGAGGCCTATGAGGCCTATCCCCTCGATGTGCGGGAGGTAGCTGGTTCGAATCCTGCTTGAGGCTAAGTTTTCCATTCATATATAAGAAATTCTCTTTCAGTATAAGGCAAGTGCCTATGATAAAGGTTATATGGCCTAATTCCTCTATGCGACTATTAAATATAGCGACTCGACATATACATATCAAGATACATATGTATACAAGGGCGGATCTAGGGGGCCTGGGGGCCGCCCCACCCCCGCCACGAAAAAATAAACGAAAGGAGAAAAAAGGAAGAAAAAGAATAGCTGAGTAATGATCCTTGACTTAAGATCTAAATAAGTAAACATCGTGACATATGCAGTATGGGCTCGGATAGCTGAACTGAAATTTAGTAATAATTTTGTGTTAAAGAGTAAAATTTTTTGTAGTCTAGAGGAATTGGGAGGCAAAGTTTTCGCCATACAGACCTTGCAGAATGAATACAAAAGATAAACTGTCAGGTGACGGGCTGTTGACGCACAGTGGCACCAGCTGTTGCAGGCAAAGTAGAGGCGTGCATACCCTGTTCGATTTGGAAACTGTCTGAAAAGTTTTGAAATGAACTCAAAAGGCTTTTAAGCTACAGACAGTGGCGTCGGCAAAGTGGGCAATGGGTGACGTGTGCCCCCCCCCCCCATCGATTCTTGAAAATTTTTTAAATGGTCCCAAAGGTCGTTTAAGCTACAGATTTCTGTAGAGGGTGTAGGGTGAGATGTATTTTTGATGATTGGTTTATTTGTTCTAACCATTTTCTTTCACAAACTGTTCTCAAAGTATCACAAGTTTTGGAAATTCTTGACAAATTCCAAATTTTCGTACGCTCCGTTAGAGTCAAGCCTTGTGTCAGAGTTGTCCTTATTATCAATAGCTTTCGGTAACTACTCACGGGGAACAAAGGAGCAAAAGAGCTTTTAAAGAATTCTCAGTCAGAAGATTCGTTTCTGAATAGCATAGGTTGGTGGGAAAGTGACAGTGATGCAGGTTCTGAATGCAGGTTTTGTCATGGACTAATATTTTATTCAAAATTTCGGCCGCTTCGCGCGCATACGACAGGTTTTACACCCGATTTCATATACCGTTGACAAAACTATGACGCAAGAAATTATTCTAACGCACATATTTTTCTAAAAAGTACATCTCCTTCTCTGTAGGGCTCTCATAATTATGGGATCTTTGACTAATCTAGTCTAGCACATGATTTGAAAGATTGAAAGTGTAATTGCCGTTGCTTATTTTCCAAACATTTTACAGCGACGTTCAATAACCACGAAAATCTTTTCTGAAACGAATTTTGCCTGTCCACCATCCCTCTTGCTATACCTAAAAAGGAGATGATAAGTCATATCTTCTCCCATATGGATGTCGGGTAGTGAGGATCCCGTCGGTCCCTCTGTATACTGTAACTAAGTCAGAGCTTCCGGGAGGCTCTAGACTTCTTGACGATGTCCCCCCTTCCAAAAAAGTGAGGGGGACGCGTCCCTCCGTCCCCCATGACCCACGCCCATGGGAAAACTGTACACGCAATTATACCTGCGTGGAGTCCACAGAACCATTCTTGGACTATAATCAAGTTTTTCCTTTACATTTTAAAAAGATATCCAAGGCTGACAGAGAACGGTCCCCCTCAGTTTTTCCAAAATGATGGAACAGACTGCAATTATGCCTAGGAAAACGAAATTTTTAGAAGAAAAATAACCTAAAAATCCTACACGTTTGTTGCACCAAATCGCATCTGAGGGCATTCAGGTCTAGGAAAATTTCCCTTAGACCCCTCCCCATACCGACGATCACAAAACTTATTGCCTCCCCGTGACGCAAATTCTGGCTACCACCACTACTTCTTCCACCAGGGCGGCGATTCACAATGTGAAAAAGTCCCCCCCCCCCACTTTTAGATATGGTTCCACGCCCATGATTTTTCCTGGGAATTAAGGAGGTTTGAAGACAATCTACTAACCGTCTCTTACTCCCGTCTTTTACCCGAACAAAAGTTGGAATTCACTAAATTGTGGACATTTTTTAAACATACAATCACTTTAGAATGACCCAAAGATACCAACATTTTGCATATAGGCCCTCTAAAATTAACACAAATGTCTCAAAGGGGAGGGTAAACCCCTTCCTGGGATTGCACTCCCATGTACTAACAAGAAAAGGTCCCCCCCCCCCACTCTTGTATATAGCGTATACAAAATCCCACTGCCTGAAAAGGCACGGTTTAGCAGTTATCTGCGGTTTCCCCTATCACCAACTCCCGCCGGCACCATCGGTCATATATTTCTGAAGGGTATACCCTTCAGAAATCCATAAAGAAGGTGATGTATCATTTCTCCTCTCATATGGATGTCAGGTTGTGAGAGTCCTGTTGGTCCCCCTTTTCAGTGTACAATTAATGCAGAGCTCCCAGGAGGCTCTATACCGAAAATTTTCGGGGCACTTCGCGCGCAATTGTTTACGCTTACGGAGAGAGGTACGTTTTATTGAGTCATGGATTTATTTTAGTAACTTTTTACCAAAAATCATTTAAAATCTTTCACGATTTTTGCAAAGTCTTCTCAATATTTCCTTTTTTTTTTTTTTTTTTTGCTTGATCTGCACACTTTTAGCCGTGAATTGCTCCTTTTACTATCAATAAGGTCCCAAACATATTCGCATTATTCGTCGGTGGGGTTCTACCAAAAGTCAATTATTCGTGTGCATAAACGTGATTTCAGAGGAGCCAGCATTGTAAGGATGTAAAGCAACTGATATTCATTTTTTCACCCTCCTCTTCTTATGAGAACTGAAAACTTAGTATCGAACCCACCTTCTATTTGATAGACACACATAAAGGGAATTGACACCGTTAGTCATAGCAACAGTTTTAAATGCAAATTCAAATTTTCGGTGCGCTTCGCGCGCAATTGTTTCATCTGACGTCCTATACCCGAATACCGTATAACGAAAATAAGACACTCATTATGGCAAAACCATATCAAGTTACCTACAAGGGGCTCATAATGTAGGCGTGTAAGTTTTAAAATAACTAAGATTCTCCGGAACTTCTGCAGGTACAGATAGTAACTTATACTGAGCCATACACATCAAATTCCATGCAACATGAAAAGGTATAAAATCTCACTGATATAAGAACTGGAGCCCATTTCTGTGCTCTTAAATGCAATATTGCGAAGCTTCCGGGGGCTTCGCCCCTGGATCCCCGCCAGGGGCCCTAACTAGGGCCCCTGGACCCAACGCGTAGGAACTCACCCCCGTTCTTTTAAAAAAAAACATAGCACGTTGGTTGAAAATACAATGCTTCATTTGGTTAAAGCTCGACGGTCGTGCTAACATTCCAAAAACAGTTTTCGATTTGAAAAGGAAAACTTTTTTTTGAAGGCGTGTGCCATATGTCAGTCTCGGAGGCAGGAATTGTGCAGCTCAGGCTTCTAGCCAAGCAGGCCAAGGGGGCGAATTCCTCTTTGAAATTTGTTCGCCCCCTAGCAAGTTTTCAAGTTGCCATTGGCTTAATGGCATTTGTACACATTTGGTCCCTTAAAAATTTGTTAGCCCCTGGAAGCAATTTCGTCCCCCCCCCCCCCTTCAGTACCTTGTCAGGCTAAGAGCCTGGTGCAGTCACATGGGCGTCGACACTGCAGGAACCGCCTCAGTCTTGTTCTCCGTTGCCGAAAGACCCACCAAATTGGTAAGGGGAAGCCATGGGGGATGGGCTTCCAATAGCTTTAGACTCAGTATACGTGTGCATATTTTCCCTGTTGCGACACATTCACCGGTCCGAAAAGCGATCGACGATTTATACCTGGTAGATTCCAATCATAAAATGTTATGCAGTAAAATAATTTTGTAGGGGTAAACGGGACTAAAGATTACTCAGAATTAGGCTTGTAAAAATTTTAATTTAGAATTTATCCCTTTATTGAACAATTGAGCAGTTTTGGTTTTTCCAAATCATAGTGGCAACCCGCATTTGAACTTTTCTTCCTGGACAAGTTCAAGGAATATCGTTGGGGCAAAAAATCGCTTTTAAGACCTTTAACCATCTGTAAAATTTCCTTATCGGAAGTTACTATCTGAGTCCAATTATGGAAAACAAATGAGGTCTACATAGCAGCACACTCATAAACATTCATTATTTGTATCTTAACATGTGTGCAGTATATAAATTCCACTTTGTGTACCAGATTTAGTCTTTCTGAGACTTCAGGATTTCATTACATATTTCATTGCATTCATATTAATCTCTTTGTTTTCTAACGTACGTATGAACAACATGATTTACGTACCCAACCGAAATATTGACTGCAGACTTTTAGGTCAACTGGAAAAGCTGAGCTTCGGCAACATTGTTGCGCTTGTTTTTTAATCGTACTGGTTCTAGTTTTGCAAAGAATACAGAATACAGTGAAAGAGCTCAACTTCATTAATTAAATAGAATCATAGATCTGGCGAAAATGACGCAGTTGTTGTAACAATGTGTAATCTCTCTGAAAGTGATGGATCGCGATATATTTTTCATTCTATGTTTTCTTTTAAATACTATTACAGCATGTTCTTCCCATTAGGGAAACACTTCAGTATATTTTTTTATTATTAAATCAAGCATTCAGCGAAAAAGTGCATTTTAAAATTTCTCTCGAAGCAAAGGTTAAGAATATCTGAGCAGTATCAATGAGTTGAATTTCATGGGTAATTGCAAACCTGAGATAACTGTGTTGGGAAGTTTCCAATTTTACATAGCCTATCTCTTCTCTCTCGATAGTTATTCCACAACCCGAATGCCCCATCAATCCCTGCCTCAATGGCGGTACCTGCTTGGAAGGATTCAGGTGTCTGTGCCTACCCTTCTATACTGGACCAACTTGTGCAACGTGTAAGTCCTGATACTCTTTCTTTAGCTGAAATGAATTATTAAATTTTGTTTCACTTTTCATCAGCATTCTTGTGTTATATCAAACAATTTTGAATAAGTGGTGAAATTTTCTTTCAAATGTAGGCTATAACTAATGATTAAAATGAGTTACTAAGATCGTTGTCCACGTATGCGCATGTGTATACGTAAACGTATTCATGGACCTATACGTACACGTAAACATATATGAAAATGTAAACTTATATGTTTATGTAATGCTGGTAACTAAATAGTCGCAAATAGCAAGTAGCATTGAGTGTGTTCGGAAGTCAGTAGCAGCCAAACTTTTATCATGCAGTTTTAATCTGACAGCTGGCTTGATTTGAGTAGGGAGCTGTCTCTTTGAGAGAGATAACAAGACCTTTCCTGACAATGACACGAGAATGTTACACGTGCACACAAAAAATTTGCATGTTGGAGAAAATTTATTAACGTAAGCACAACATTGTGCGAGATTACAGGTTTAAAGGGAATATGCAGTCACCCAAATCAGAGTAAGAATGCCCCGTCACTCTAGTCCATAAATGGCCTAATTTGATCATGTGACAATGTTTTTGTTAGTGAATCGTGAAATTTAAGGAGAATTTCTCCTTGCTTTACCTATTGTTTGTAATAGTTATGTTCAAAACGTCTTCAGAGGTGCTTTTAATGCAATAAAAGGAGATTTGCAAGAGTTTGCTGATTTTTCAAAGCATATTTTGAGGCGACTGCCTATTGCCTTAAAGTGGTATACGCTGATAGTGTGATCCACTAAGCCATGTTCGGTAATGGTGAAGGTTTCAACGGGCCGTGTTAAAAAATGTTGTCAACATTCGAATGAAGTTCAGCTGATGTAACGTATAGGCCTACATGGAAAAGTAGTTTCATCTGCTTTGAAAAGATATCAGACTAAAAGCTGGTCACTACTACTGCGGAAAACAAAGTGTGTTAAAGGGAGAGAATGAACGAAAAGAGGGTTCCATGGAACTTAGAGTTAACTTCTGGAACATTTGTTCCTCACGTTTTCCAGAATATTGCTCTTACACTCTAAAAAAGTTCGGTAATTTTTTGACCAACACTGGGCAGTTATGTGTCCAACCAACTGTTGGTCAAACATTGACCAACTTCGGTTAGGTAAATGCTTTACCAACTGTTGGGCATTTATTTTACCCAATATATAGTAATCTGAAAATTACCCAACTGGCTAGTTGGGCAAAATATTACCATATCCCCAAAAGTTGGGGAATTTTTTCAATAATTTACCTATTGACGAAAAATTTAACTTCTCATTTTAAAGAACCCACACTGGAATATTTCAGAGAAGTTACCTTCTACAAGTTTTCAAAGCTCCCGGCATTGCTAATGCTGGCTTTTTAAGTGCATAGAAACGGACACTATCAAACAGGAAGAACCAAATCCGGACCGACAAGAACACAACCATGAACTACTTACAATCATTTATAAAGTTACCTTACACTAAGCTAGCAAAACAAAATTTCTGTGGCGAACATATACGACACCCCCAGCCCACCCACCACACAAGACTATTTACAAACAGGAAAACAACACACACCCGAAGGCAACACAACACGCCCGAAGGCAACACACCACGCCCGAAGGCAACACCACGCCCGAAGGCAACCTCACGCCCGAAGGCAAGACCACGCCCGAAGAAGACCCTACGCCCGAAGGCAACTTCACGCCCGAAGGCAACAACACGCCCAAAGGCAACTTCACTCCCGAAGGCGACCCCACGCCCGAAGGCGACCCCACGCCCGAAGGCAACAACACGTAAAAAGCACAGGGCAAATACAGGTGCACCTTGCCCAAGGGTGCCGCGGAGGCAGTTGTGGTAAACGGTAACCTCATTATCCCCACGCTTAAACAAGCTCCACAACCGGATGCAGTTTAATGTCCTACCCAGGACTATTGCTGGCCACTCTCAGAAGTAGTAGGATTTTAATTGGGAGGTATGTAAACCTTACTTGATGTTCCAATAGAATATCACAGCAAAAAAAAAAAAAAAAAACGGAGACTTTTCTCAAATTGTCTTAGCATAAAATTCCCACAGTATAAGTGAACGTTTTGCAAAAAATTACTGTGAATGAATAAATTTAGAAATAGCTGTTATTAAAAGAATTAGTTGGAGGTACGTTTAACCAACGTTGGGTAAAGGAATTCACATAAATCATTTTATCAACTGTTGGTCAATAAGTTTCTTGGTTCTTTTGCCCAACATTGGGAAAACTTTAACCAACCTCTACATTGCCCAACAAATTTTAACCAACTTTTTAAGAGTGTAAGCATCAACAAATGACGGTCAGAGTGCTCTGAAAATACCTTGCAAAGTTACCCAGAATCCTTTGGGTTGCGGAATATGGCTAATGGGCTACAAAATTAAGGCCTTCCTTAGTGATCTTAGGGTGGATTTGATGTCATTCAGTTTGCTGTATCAATAAAAGGGATTTGACACACGGGGATACTAAAAAGCAAACAGAATTTGATGTCACAATATCCACGCAATAGTTGAAATAAGTATGTCGCTATTTTCCTGGAGAAATATTTATCTAAAAGGTCACATTAAACTTTGAAAACAGTTCTATCAATAGGGGAACGAACAGAAATCTTATCAAATATTTCACAGATATAGCTAAGAATCATCCAAGTTGTTTCATTTTAACCAAATCTAGTACATGTTAAATCAAACTTAAACAATTTTTTGCCAAAGTTCTCGGTTTGTGTCCCTATGGATTAAATTGTTTTTATAGCTGCGGTTGGGCAACTCGCAGGGTGGCATGAGGACATTCCAATTAAGTGAGTTAATAAAGGCCCTGAGTGTGGAGATGAATATAATATTTTCCATATTTTTTGTGTGTCTAAAAGTCAGTAATTACCGGGCATGTTTGTGGTACAAAATGTGCACCGAGCTCGCGGAAAAGTTAGCCTTCCACGGTCGATAGAGCTAAATATTACTGTTGCTGACAAAACAGTGGAGTGAGATAAAAGAGATTCCGTACCTCAACAACCAAAACACAAGGAACCATGCCTTAGAGCTTAAGCCTATATGGAAGTTTAAGCAAATATTGCAAGTTTTGTAAATATTTAAAGGTTTTTCGTCCTCCCTAACCAATTTATTGGAGGGGAATATATGTCTCACATACACCAATTTTAGCAGATGTATCTGATTTGACCAACTATACCTGAAGATTGAACAAAGGTTTTATGATCCAGACCAAATTGTACAGGAAATGTAAATACGACTGTCTATTGATCGCCTAACTCGTTGTCTGATAAGTGTGCGAGCGAAGCGTGCCAGAAAATAGTTTTAAATGATATTTAGGTCATCAAAAAGTCTACTTTTACACAAATATGGGCAATTATTAAGATTTTTACAAAAATGAAATAAATTTCGTTCCCATCTCACACACTTACAACATTAGCAAGTATTATAGTCGTTGACCAAATATTGGGTGGGGAACGAAAGGTGGTCCGTCCCCCAGCCAAATTGGTGGGAGGATAATGTCACCCCCATCCCCGCGATTGCCGCCCTTGTCTAAGCCACCTTTGATTAAACAAAATTTTCAAAGGGAAGAGGTCCCCTTCAAGTTAGACCCCTCCTCAGAACGGCATCTCGTCATTAGCTGACAAAGATACGTATTTGCGCACTTAAACCGTCTTTCTGGGTTTATCTTTGGTGAGATCATCTTCTGTGTTTCCCCACAATCACCAAATTCTGACAGCGCTACTGGGACTATAACTGAGAAGTTGCTACTTCTGTTTCTGAATGAGACAAAATTACAGTCGTTTCAATGTCTATGATGAACATTGTAAGAGCTACCAAATTGCACAATGTCATGTGAGCTTTTCAAGAAGTTCCCATCCCTTTTTGCGGCCCACTCAAGAAGTCCCAATCCCCCACCCCGCCTTTTTGCGGCCCACTCGTGCCTTCGGCGGTCGGTGGACCCTCCCCTTTTTTACATCCTGCATCCACCGTGAACAGGCACCGGTCATTAGTTACTTCTGTAATACAAGATGGTCAAATGATGATTAATTTAACGTTTAGTGTGTATTCAAGACAATTTGGTAATTTTAACACAGTAAAATTCTTCATTGATGTGCCGACAAGAGCTTCCAGGATTTCCAACATCTGTCCCATTTCTTTAAACGTGCCACCTCTCCTGACCCAGATCAAGGCTTCATGTCTTCGTTTATTTGCAAGTTGGGGATTGGTCATCACAAAGGAAGCTCCGATCTACTTTTGTTCTACCCTTGGCTCAGCCCACACCTAAAATCGATGTATGTTCACCCATCATTTTGGCATGGGTCATTTTTCCCATTATTAAGTCATGGTAAAGCTATGCCACAGCCTTGTAGAGTAGACAGGGGTGAAAGTTTACCTAGTCCGCAGTCTGCTGACTTAGTATTTGGGTCGCTTTGTTGCTTCCCATACTAAGTCAGCAATATTCGCCTTTTGCAAATTTGGGCTGCCACACCTTCAAAAATTTGACTGGTCTCAATCTTTCTCAAATTCGCATATACTCCTAACTAATTTACCTCTACGGGCCATTTATATGTTTAAGACCCTTCATTCTAAGAATACTTGCACTTACTGTCTAAAAAGAGACTAAAATGTTGATTTACACGGACGATCCTGTTTGTTTTTTTTTTTTAAACATTCTATGAAGCTGTTAAATCTTGTTACTAGAACTATTGTATGCTAAATAGCTAGCACTGCTGTTCAATTGTTACAGTGCATAGTAGCTAGGGTTACGTTCATACACGCACATACGCGTATATAGTAACAGTCACTGCAGCAACCCACGCGGACGATGTTACTCTCACAGTAACATGCGGGAAAAACTTTGAACTGCAAGAGCCTAGGCCTATTTCAGTGAAAAAAGTGTACGTGAGAACTAGGCGTAGGTACCCTAGGCTAACGACTACTCATCTCCTCTCGGTGAAAGTTAGTGATGAGCTTAAAAGGTTGGGGACCACTGCACTAGAGTTAAACTGTATTTAAAAGTGTGTTGTCTTTATTTAAGTACGTACAGTCGAGTGCACACGATACGTTAACCAGCTCGTTAGACATGATGGACCATTAAGGACGTCAAGGTTTACCAACCTTTGACTTCACTAATACCGACCATTGGTGCTTTTACAAGAAACGATCTTTATTGATGAATAATGTGTTAAACTGGGCTGTAAAAGAAGACTTGATGATTACATGCAAAACTATTCAATTGAAAAAGACCTTCATTTGATTCTTATTGACTGATAAGGCCACTTTAGTAATACGTTTCACTGTACATTCTGACAGTATTAAAGAATATGAAGAGATTAAGACAAAATATTTCGATTACTTTGTGGTACTGAATCAGTTACATTTTGTTTAGTTATCTAGAGGTGTTATTTATGAATTTTTCCAATTGCGGCTGGAGTGGTCACCTTTATTGGATAAAATTGTAGGACTTGGGAAAATGTCGCATCCGTTATAACAAGGTGGCTTTTCTTTGAAAGATTAGTTTTCAGTTTTCAGATTTTGCCGAAATGAAAAATGGCGTTTTTCTCGTCGTTTTATAGAGATAAAATTCATTTTATGCTTCCCATGAAGAAGACGCTTAAAGTAATCTTTTATCACTTTGTATTAGTCAAGAAAAAATGAACAAGCTTTGCATAGCGACTTGTGAACAAACCGTTTAGAATGTCTGCGTAGCAAATATAGCTTGAACTCATCTGTACTTTAATACCCTGTCAAAGTGAGTATTATGATGGGAATTTTCTTTTTGAAATATTCTCTACTTTATCTACAGTTATTCCACAAGCATGTGTCAGCAACCCTTGCCTAAACGGCGGTACCTGCTTGGAATTCAATAATGGCTTTGTATGCCAGTGCTTACCCCCTTTTACTGGATTAACTTGTGCAGGAATTAGTAAGTTATGTCTCGTTTTTCTTGCTCATGTGAAATTTTCTGTGTTTCTTTCAAGAACATGCTTTGTATTTACTCTGTATAAGACACGGAAAATGTTTTTCATTTTTGTACACATGCACAAGCAAAACGATAGAGTAGAAAAGGTTCTATCCTAAAACAAATCTTCCATTAAGATTGATTTCCAAAACAATTGGGTAAAATTAAACTTAAAGTATATGAAATATTCTATAAGTTAAAACAGTTATACAACTTCTGTGTTCCGTCCCATTGGAACGTCACAAATCTTGCGAAAGCCATCAGCTTTTAATGTTTGCACTGTCTCTTTGTCCTAAGCAGTCTGCGCAAGTCGTCCATGCCTCAACGGTGGGACCTGTATTGATTTAACTAATGCAATTGGTAGCTTCCTATGCCTCTGCACATCGTCTTTTAGTGGACGAAATTGTGAAATTCGTAAATCTAGTTTTCATTTTTATCTTTAAAATGAATTTTATGAAGTGGCTTTTGGATAAGGATTAAAGGGAGCCAGGCGAATTTACGTACATGTTAGTGGTGTTTCAGACTATTATAGCAGCTCCTTTTGAGCCTTATAAGTACTTGTCGACTATCAAATTTCTTTCTTTGGCTGCTTATTATAATTTAGAATTTGTGATAGGTTAACATAACCAAACAGGAAGAGCCTCTCAAGTTTTAAAAGATAACTGAAAGATGGTAAATATTCATTTTATACAGTAGAATTTTACAATTTCCTTCATCCTGGCGGGACCGTGTTGAATGTGCTACATATACGTCGCAGATTTTACAACTCTGAAAGTTTTTTTTCCTCTTGTAAACATATTTTCTAGTTGAACAATGAATATAGTTTAGAATTACCCCATTTAATTTTCATAGAGTTTACCTTTCCACATCTCTACTTAATGTGCCTCTGTTGAAGTTTTACATTTTAGATAATCAATATAGCAGGAGGTTAACACACTAGGTATATTGGGAAAATGCATGTTGCTGGACTTTGGGAGAGTTGTTAAAAATTGTTTCATGTATCTTTTAAAACTTAAATGCCGATGAGACTCTGAATTATTCTACCAATCGAATCCAGTATATTCACATTTAACACCTACTTCACTAACACTGTTACTTTAGCATTCTAACATTTTGCCTTGAAAATTAAGAGCTTATAATGGCTCTTTTGATGAGTCAGTGCATGTTCATTTCCTGAAAAAGTTAGAAAAAAGGGAAGGCAAAAATGTTAGGAAAAGTAAAGGAAAGAAAAAGAAAAGGGGAAAGGAAAAAGAAAACGATAAATGAAAAGAAAAAAGAAAGAAAAAAAGATAAAAACTACGCATATACTTGCATTATATGATATGATTCCACCTTTAAACAACTTGCGTTTCGATTTCAGGTTCTTCCCCATGCTCAAGCAATCCATGTGTAAATGGTGGTACATGTAGTGGATCATCAAACGGTTTCTTTTGCTTGTGTCTCCCTCCTTTCACTGGCCTAACCTGTCAAGATGGTTAGTCACTTATTTTATGCTTTCTTTGTTATTGATTTCTACCTTTTCTGAGCTGATATGAAGGTCTCAGTATATCAAATTAACAAACCAACCAATCAACCCAAAAAGAAAGAAAGAGAGAGAGGGAGAGGGAGAGGGAGAACGATACCCTTATAAAGGTTAATAGTGTTCATCCAGGTAATTAGGTACTGGTAAGGGTTAAAGCACAAAACTTCTGGACTTGTCGATTGAATACAACAGGGCAACGGACCATTTGAGGTTTGTTGTACATGTTCTTTAAATGCAGTCGTAGTCAACGACTGCTGTTTTCCAGGTAAAACCCATTCCTTTTGAGCCTTATAAGTACTTGTCGACTATCAAATTTCTTTCTTTGGCTGCTTATTATAATTTAGAATTTGTGATAGGTTAACATAACGAAACAGGAAGAGCCTCTCAAGTTTTAAAAGATAACTAAAAGATGGTAAATATTCATTTTATACAGTAGAATTTTACAATTTCCTTCATCCTGGCGGGACCGTGTTGAATGTGCTACATATACGTCGCAGATTTTACAACTCTGAAAGTTTTTTTTCCTCTTGTAAACATATTTTCTAGTTGAACAATGAATATAGTTTAGAATTACCCCATTTAATTTTCATAGAGTTTACCTTTCCACATCTCTACTTAATGTGCCTCTGTTGAAGTTTTACATTTTAGATAATCAATATAGCAGGAGGTTAACACACTAGGTATATTGGGAAAATGCATGTTGCTGGACTTTGGGAGAGTTGTTAAAAATTGTTTCATGTATCTTTTAAAACTTAAATGCCGATGAGACTCTGAATTATTCTACCAATCGAATCCAGTATATTCACATTTAACACCTACTTCACTAACACTGTTACTTTAGCATTCTAACATTTTGCCTTGAAAATTAAGAGCTTATAATGGCTCTTTTGATGATTCAGTGCATGTTCATTTCCTGAAAAAGTTAGAAAAAAGGGAAGGCAAAAATGTTAGGAAAAGTAAAGGAAAGAAAAAGAAAAGGGGAAAGGAAAAAGAAAACGATAAATGAAAAGAAAAAAGAAAGAAAAAAAGATAAAAACTACGCATATACTTGCATTATATGATATGATTCCACCTTTAAACAACTTGCGTTTCGATTTCAGGTTCTTCCCCATGCTCAAGCAATCCATGTGTAAATGGTGGTACATGTAGTGGATCATCAAACGGTTTCTTTTGCTTGTGCCTCCCTCCTTTCACTGGCCTAACCTGTCAAGATGGTTAGTCACTTATTTTATGCTTTCTTTGTTATTGATTTCTACCTTTTCTGAGCTGATATGAAGGTCTCAGTATATCAAATTAACAAACCAACCAATCAACCCAAAAAGAAAGAAAGAGAGAGAGGGAGAGGGAGAGGGAGAACGATACCCTTATAAAGGTTAATAGTGTTCATCCAGGTAATTAGGTACTGGTAAGGGTTAAAGCACAAAACTTCTGGACTTGTCGATTGAATACAACAGGGCAACGGACCATTTGAGGTTTGTTGTACATGTTCTTTAAATGCAGTCGTAGTCAACGACTGCTGTTTTCCAGGTAAAACCCATGGCAGAAATTATGAATTACTTTTGTCTTCTTCAAATTTTGAAATGGTTATTGTTATGCATGGAGTTATAGAGACAAAAGGGTCACTAAAAGTTTTAGTCAATTTACATGGAATAAAGCAGTGACGATTCGTTCGTCTTGTAGTGAGAACAGTTGTCCTGCAACTGAGAGTGGTTAAATGTCAAATTTATCATTGTAGCCATTATTGATTGACCAACTTTCTATGAAGCCTTAGATGACAACGACGTGGTACAAAACTTATCAGAGAACAAGGCTTCTGAAAATTTGGAAGTAACAATTACCCCATACTTATTGAGGGCCTCACTTCCAGGAAAGGCACCAATATCCAGTAATATTAAAACTTATGATTTGTAGACAACAGTTTAGCCTTGCTATTTAATGCCGAATGCGGTTGCTAAAGCAACATCATCATTGGTACATTTTTTCCTACTTCTATGATGGCGTCTGAATATTAAAAAAACACTGAAAAGATAAAACTAAGAGCTTATTGTAAAACCTTCTAGCCGTGACTCCCCCCCCCCCCCCCCCGTGCGGGCCACTGTGCCCCACCATATGGAAAGTCGTTCGAAAATAAAATTTTAGTACCCTGTTAACTATGGCTCTGCTGTTACACAAGGCAATTTTTATCAAAAATGATTCCAAAAGGCGTTAAATAATGAATGTATTTTGTTTTCTGTAACATTTTTGTTCTAAAATTAAAAATAATTTCGCGCGCTACTCGCGCTTTTTATCTTCAGTTACATATGGCTTTAACACCGGTTTCAGATATGCTGGCTTTATATAAAGGTAAAGGCTCCACAATTAGACTATGGTTCTTTTGTGTAGACGTGATTCCCGGAAAGACACAAAACTGAGACTGTGAAAAGTTATATCCTCTTTCACTTACGATCAGGAAGATTTTTAATTCAGACTCAACATCATGATAAACAAATTTTGTAAGAAACGTAAAGTGTCTCAGTGTCCAAGGGTGGTGGAAGGGGACATCCCCCCCGCGACCAGTCGCCCGGCGTCTTGGTTTTGCCCTTAAAGACAGACACACATACATTTCGGTTGGGAGAAAGCAAAATTCTCAATTGGTCATTAGTGAATGCTTTTTGATTGACATCAAAGTCAAAAGATGCAGAGTAGCTCACATTACACAGCATGCGCAAAGAATGTTCTGATTACATATTACGGCCTTGTATGCCCACCAGGATATGACCTTAATTGCAATAAACTAGGTTTGTGTCTGCACAAGGAGGGGCTCAAGACAGTTTTGGAAGGAGTAACATAGTCTGGAGAATTGGAACTGTCTAGGACGAGCAGGGGCAGATTCTTCCATGGAAACCGAAAGTTTCTAATTTTCCTTCATAAGAACCAAATATTTTCAATTTTTCGTCAACAGCACCCCAATTTTTTCTAGCGGGGCTTAGGGTTGCTGGACCCTTTGTGAGCTTGGTCCCTTCGTCGGGCTTATCTTTTCACCAGCCCTTGCTGAGTCTGTATGCAGCTTTTACCGTAGTAACAAGTTCCTGCAAAATTTCTGCGCATTCGCGCGCAATTCTCACAAGCGAAGTTACATCGCCTATGAACATTATTAGCATAAAACTGACTCTGGTGAACTATTCTAGCCAAAGCTACGTGAATGCTCAAATTTAGATGCCGGGTATCAAAGGGATTTCATGTAGTGATCTAGTACTTTGAGTAACATTCGCAACGCGATGACTATATGGTTTGAAGCTAAATTTACTCGAACCAAACTTTATTCCAAAATTTTCTAATTTTCTTTTTCTGTTCATGCAAAATTTCGTTCAAAGTAGAAATATGATAATGACCATCTAAATTGTGACCTGTCAAGAGATTGGTGTGCTCTCACTGTCATTCAAAGTCCTGCTCAAAGCTCCATGCTGGTGTTCCATTTTGCTAATTCCTCAGACATTTGAGGAATGTCCCTCTTGGTCCTAACAAAATCATACTGTACCACACCAAGCTTGCCTAATGGCAGCCCCTGGTCCCCTTGCCGTTCGCAAAAAACTCTACTCTTCACCTAGGCTTGCGGAGCGGAAGAAGCATCATCGTGATCATAGTGTTGTTCCCTTCACTTGCGGAGACTTTCCACGATTTGTATTGCAAAAAGAGGCGAAAATTCCCATCACAAGAGTGAAATCTTCGCGCGCTTCGCGCGTATGTGCACACGTTAAACCGATACCTTTAAGCTATCTGTGGTAAGTTTTAGATATCATCCCCTGTAGTTCCCGAAAACTGTAATCATTTGGTGACTTTACTGTCTACAAACATAATTACCTTCTTTGCCCCCTATGCGGTGCCGGTGCCCCCCTGTAACAGAATTCCTGACTACGGGACTGCCCTGACTGGATTTGGTAAAGTCACAAACAGCAATTGTTCGGATTCATTATGGAGATTCTTAAAGTACATATTACAGAAATACATTCAGTTGAAGTCACAGTGTGAAATGTATTATTAAGTTTTGATTTCTTTATTCTAGCAACGCGTTATACTTTAATCCTTAAATTTGTCACCTTTCTATTTCATAGGGGCTTTAGTTTATAATCCTGGGGATAGTCTAGTCATCACATCTCCAGAATTTCCATTGGCCTATCCTCCCGGTGAAACCCAGTCAGTTGTGGTCACGTCTACTGTCAATTTGAGAGTTGCTTTAACCTTTTTTGAAGTTTCCAGTTTAGAACAACTCTCCATTGGCCGGGGCAGTGTCATCGGACAAAACAGATTAGAAGAATATAGGAATGGTCTTTTTGGGTGCACCCCTAACGAAGATTGTGTGACTCCAATTAACGGGAATACATTTTGGGTACAGTTTGTCAGCAACGCCAATATAGTTGCAGATGGACAAGGTTATGTACTTACGGTGGCTCAAGGTAAACAGTTTTTGTTGCTTAAAAAATTCCAGATGTTAATTCTTATCTTGCCTTGTCTTGTTTCATCCTTAAATGTTTTATCAAAAAAGATCAGGGACATACATCACCAAGATCTTTCTAAAACAGTAACATTCAATGCTTTGTGTGCAATAATTCTATGAATTTGCCAAGTTTTTATTTTCCTGTACACAATATAAACAAAGTGATGATAAAGAAGGGACAAATGATAACAATGGCTGAAATAGTTTATTTTTGTTTATCAGAAGTCAACAATTTCATCAACAAATGACATGAAAGAGACAAAGAATTGTCATTATTGTAATTTATTCTAATATAATTATGGTCAGCAGTACGATAAATCCGTATTTATTACCGATTATTCGGTTTTTAACAATTAATGCCACATATCAAACACTGATATCTCTTTTGCTAAATTAACTATGGTGTAAATGTAAAATGTCAGCTTACTGAGGAAAATTTATAACTTTGTTTCGATAGTGATCACAGTTATGGCAGCTTCGAAACCCTTCATAATCTTACATTTTTATTTTAGGTGAAGAGATACAAACTTGTCAGGTGGTCTTGGCAATAGTTGATTTTTGACGAAAAACTCTTTTTATGACTGCACGTGAAACTAAAATGAAACAATGGACCCAAAGAAAGCAATATCGTTGTCAAGGGGAGAGGATGGGAAGCTAGATCTTCCCCCTCAAAGTTTTTAGTCCCCCCTCGACCCCCCAAAGTAAATTCTGGTAACTAAAAATTAATGCACAAGCACATCGTATAGTTAACGATTTGGAAACGAGGGCTCACTGTCACTGTCACTTTCACTGTCAGGGGCTAAACATGCACAAAATGTTGTCAAACCTACATTTTGCGGTGCGCTTTGCATACTATATTAATGGAAATACATTCAAGATGTTTTGTTTCACCATCTATTTTCAAGATATTCTATTTGACCACTACTGCCCTTGAGTCACCCCCTATATAATTCACAAATCGATTATTTCATTAGTCTATACAATTCTTTGATCGGAAACTGTTAAGATTGCTAATTTTTTGCCTTTTTAAAATGCATCCGATGATAATTTAATAGCTTCATCCCTTACCATAGGCTAATGTCCTTTAATTTTAATGTGATGACATTACCTCAAAACCTAAAAGGGCAACTCTCAAGCTGCTCCTCTGGATCTTCGCCACGGAGAACCCAAGCACACCAGTCACCCAAAAAGGTGATATCAACATAAGATGTATTAATTACTTGCACAAATATTTCTTTAGTGCTAAATAGCAGAATCGTCTGGGCGGTCTAGGAACCAGGGTGGTCTAAACTGTCAACAATCGCCATTATTCTCATTTATTGCTGATTTCAAAACAGGAAACAAAGGATCCATAGAAAGCAAAATGATCCTAATAATGATTTTAAGGCTCACAGAACCCAACAAATCAGATACAGGGGAACCTTCTCTTTCAACGTTTCCCGGCCAGACCCCGGATTCGCCACTGTAAATGCACCTCGATGCTTTTTTGTAAGGGTGGTTCTCTCAGTGGCATACCGACTGCTGGTGGGTACTGTATTTATCTGAACATTAAATACTGTTGAACAGCATAAGTCTCATTATCGTTCTTCACTCCGATGCAACCTTTAACATGATCACCCGTCTCCACCCGAAGCTCCTATTTACCGAATCATGAAAATGTTACTTCGAATTTAGCTAACAAGAATGATCAAAGTGAGATTTTTGAAGTCAATTTATCATGTGCATCTAATGTCATCTGGAGATATAATTCAATGCTTCATTCTAATGGTCATAACTTTGTAAATATCCAGCCTCCGGCGGTGGGTCAGTAGACTCCACGCCTACATGCCAACTAAAACTCCCATGGCTCCAGCGCTCAGTCCTTCATGTCGGTGTGCCCTTCAGGCCGAACTTTGTGCCCTCCAGTGCCTCACCCCTCCTCCGAAAATATAACTGTTGATGCCACTGCGACTTGCGTTGCGCGTCTCTGTGTTTGTAAGACATTTGGTGGCCAAGCTTTCATTGTATCACAATTCTATTTAGGGCTGTTGCGGCGCGCGTATCAGTAACACATCTTCTACGCATGACCTGTGACGACAAGTATGCACTGTGACGATCTTAGGCGCTGACGTCACGCATCGTCACTTTGGAGGCAACACAATGAGGCTAACTTCTTGCACGAGGTAAACTTCGTATGCATGCGTCTATAAGACGACGCGCGTGTTCGATCGGTTCACAAATCAGCTGTCTGCATTTGTTGGTGTAAGTTGCAATAATAAGCGCTGCCTCCATTTTGGGCGCATTTTATATTCTGTGACGTCATATACATGAGGTCTATGCCGTATTGAAACGAGCTGACTCCACGTCCAAAACCTCTACTCGGAAAGCAAACTAATGTCTTTGCCCCGAGTCTTCCCTAATGTCCCCTGAAGTTTTCCCTAATGTGTTAAAAGCCATGACAGGAAGACTTTAAGGAAATGGTTAAAGGAAATATTGTAGAAATTATTGACACAGTAATGAATGGATGCATCTCGGAAGAATAGAAAGAGCAGTATAGACCTAAAATATGGTAAATAAAGGAGCCTTATATGTTTTTGCAAAAGTGTGTGCGCAAACCTGGCCCTTGTTCAGTGCCAAACAACGAAGCGACATCTAGACCCTCCAGGACGCTAGGAGTTGTGTCGTATCGAGTCGCTTATTGCGCAAGGGCTTAAAACCACTAGTAGCAGCTGTATATAGATCAACGCACACACACTGTACGACGATTGGCGACCCCACGATTGAGTGGAGTGTGCCAATAGCTTGGTGAGACAAGGAAGCTGTTACGGAAGGAGATAAAACACTTAACCCCTCCTTTGAAACTCTCAGGCTTGCCGACAATATACTCCTGATTGTGTAGCTCTTGAAAATTTTGGGCCACTTAAAAGGGATTAGAAAGTGGCGACGACCGACTGCAGTGGCCAAGTGGTTAGAGCATCCGACTTGCAGCCGAAAGGTCTAGGGTTCAGGGTTCAAATCCTGGCCGGGTCATACCAAAGTCATTAAACTTGGAACCTACAGCCTTTATGCTTGGTGCTCAGCAAAAGCAATGGAGTAGAAAGCAAGCCAGTGAGCCACAACTGGAAAAAGGGCCGTGGTCGTCTCGACTTGAACCAATTGGTTGGAAACTGGGACTCATCTAACTAACAAACTAACTGGAAAGTGGTGACAATAGTTCTTGTCATCTGCTAGATCTCCCACACTTTTGGCATGATTTGACACTTTGCTATAATATTGCCAGTCGTCAAAGAAAACAAAAATTATCCTATTATTGTACGCCACTGTTCACTTTTTGAAAGGGTCCATTATGGCTCCAGTTAACTTTTCGAGCATGGACACATGTTTCGCTATTTCAGAAACAATCCGGAATCTTTACAGTTCACATGTAAAAGTTAGACTTAAACTAATCGCTGAAAAGCAATGTTACTATCTAAAGGCAGAAATTAGAATAATAAAGGAATTACATCACTTAAATGTGCATTTACAGTCGTTTAGACCAGAAGACTGACGAACGCTTCACACTTTTCGGCATGGTAGATCACTTTAAAGCATTATCACTATCAAGCCTTTGTTCGATGATTACGTTAGTATGAAAGGATCAAACTCTCATTAGGAAGGTTAGTCAAATAAACTTAGAGGGAACTCAAGGACCTGTCAATCAAGTCTCTTCCCATGAAAAAGATGAAAGTTCTCTATTTTCTGATAGATGAAATTAGATTAGGTGCTTTATCTCCTTCCGTGAGAGTTCCCTGGTAAGACAAAGCGACGAAGAAGGTTCTCCGAAACAATTTTAATGATAATAAATACAAGAGCAAGTTGTAGAACACCTGCAATCAGAAAACTGGACATTACATTTTATGTTAAATGCTGAGGTGATGTTCTATACGGTACTTTTGGTCCCACTGAATGTTATAAAATACATTTCAGTCATGATATATGACAAACTAACTCTTTCGTTCTCCATACTTAAAGTTATGTTGCTTATTGAAATGATTGAAAGTGGACCTCTGTTGATTTTTCCTCCCATGTACAGGTTGAAAATGCAGATGTGGAAAATGAGTAGTGAGGAAAGTCTGGTAAGTACGGGGAAGCATAGTTTTTGAGAGGTCCTTATGTTAACGTTTCGTGCTCTATGTTTGGAACGACAATGAGACTTGCGCTTTTCTAACGCAAGATTCAAAATTGCACCATTTGTCTGATTACATCAAAACTCCTTAAAATAACCCATCTCGATAAAAAATAAATGCTATTACACTAGGATCCTGATAACTTGTTATTAAATCAGCTTCTAGTAAAAACTACAGGGCTTACGTATGGTGACGCAATACTCCTTTCAATATAAAGGGCCTCGTAAACTTAGCGATGAGTCCATGAATCGCCAGAACCCTTAAACCGTGAAAATAAATAATAAAAGAAATCACCACACTGTCCTTTGTCAGATCTAACACTTGTCTTTGATATGGTGTCCATATGCATGAACACTGTACGTCGTAGTGTTTTACCAAAAATGTGGGTTTAAAAAGTAAACATTTTGATATTATTTAGCATATTGACTATGTTTGGGTAATTTAGTCTTCTTTCTGTTTCTTCATACAGCATGGTTGATGCCACCAATGTGACAGTCAGCGTTTGCTATTTTCATATACTAACCTCGGGGTGAATAGTTATTGGTTTTGGTCTTAGATAATCAGAAAAAGACTTTCATTTTACACTTTTAACTAGTTCTACACACATTTCAAGTTTTTACTGCAGTTTTAGCCTGTGTTAAGTAACAAATGGACACCTTCTCCACCCTCTTTAATTGTGTGCTTGAATCCTAGGAGAATTGCTTCAAATGTAGGTTATATTCTCTGTAATTTTGATCCAATGTGTGAACACATTGAGGTGAGGTAATCATATAATTTCGGTATGTGTGATGTCTGTCTCAATTGTAATGATTTTCCCTGACCCAGTTAATTTTTATTTAACCCTGTTACAAAGATTACAAAGATAATATTGATGCAGTTTACCGTTTTCTAAAATCAGGCATTAAAAGATTGACCAGGCTGGGGGGTGGGGGGTGAGATATACTAAGATGCATTAAGGTAATGGTCATTTTTTTCTCTAGGGTAGCACTGCCCCTGTCCCCCCCCCCCCCTTGGCTGCGGGCTTGAGACTGATGTACGATATTTTAACACATTTTTAGTGCCGATACAAAATTTTGACAACTTTGTCTTTCTGCATTGTAATAACATAATCAAGACGATCGGAATTTTAAGAGTGTAGATTTCTATAGCTTTGGAATTGTTGGTAATATTAAAAGGTGTCAGCAGTCATGAAATATGATTTGCAGTGGCTTTAAGGTTTATATTTTCCACTTCATTACACAGAAATCTGGTTAAAGATTTTATTCATTTTAAGATAATGCTTCTATGTTATTTAAGATAGTTTACTGTGTGAAGCTCTGAGGTCTAAGAACATCTCATTGCTTTAATCACGCAATACATCGATGAAAATACTTTAAAAACCTTTTTTTTTAAGTGATCACATTTGGTTGCAAGTGTAAATGATCTGAAAGCTAGCAAATCAGAGTGTAATTTTAATAGACTGGATTCAACCTATACGATATGTTAAATACATATAATCAACTTCATTATACAGGGGAAGATGTACGTTTTATTCATTTTAGTTCATTGCTTCAATGTTATCCAATATTTTTCGTTACATTACTATGTAAAGTACAACAATACCACATTCTTTTAAACAAACTTAAGTTAGGCAGTATTGATGCAATCCTCAAAATATCATTATGACTAAGTTTTATGAATTAATATTGGATCAGAAAATTGGTTTACACTTCTACGAGGACGTACTTAAAATAATTATCCTTCCGTTTTCCTTTATCCCAAAAAGTGCACCTGTTTTTATTGCATCAAAGATGTACATTTGAATTCATAAATCATCGTTTGAGAGTCTTGATTTCCGCTTAAATACATCTTTCATAGTAGATGGTTAAACCTGCACTTATTAGTGCAAATCCTGTAAGTACCTCGAACTGTCCTCTTGAGAGCCATCAGATAAGGCTCCGTATTTTTTGATAACTTACTAAGCCCCGTGCCCAAGGAGAAACCGCAATGATATACTTTGATTGTTTTGTAATAAGTAAAGCCGTTACTCAGAAATTATATCTCATTTAGGTTACTAAACATTAACTTTGTAACAATCTTAATAGAAGGTGAAATGGATTTTAAGTGTGCAGAACAAGACGTTTGTCCTCACCATCATTTATCTCTTGCCTTATACGGTCAGTTATATATTCGATTCAATATGTTTCGCCAAATGCCAACTCACTTATGGTATAAGTACTTATGGAACTTACTTTCAAGTATAGTTGAAGGGTACTACGTAAAATGAAAATACCAGTCAATTTTGCCTTGAAATTTACACACTGAGGTTTGCAAACATGCTTTTTAATGCAAGCAATTCATCGGTGTTTCAATTTTATCAATTAAACTTAAATTTGAATGCAGAAGTAGCGTGACAAATAAGTGCCAGTAATAAGCCAAGTAGGCTAATTTACAACTGAGTGTTGCAAAGGGAGACAAACATATAATATTCTGATAAGAGAAGATGGAAAACAGGTGCACTTTAAACCTTGAAACACCCTACACACGTTAATTGTTTTGTCTAAGGATTTATTAGAAGCTTTGAAAGACCTTAGCATGGTGCAAAAAGTGTCCATACCTACTATAAATTTATGTCCAGACTTCCAACTGTAGCTACACTACCACTGAGGCTAATAAAAAATAGAGAAGAATCACCACGTGGTTGTTTTGTGGAGCTAATGCAAGGAAAATGTGATTATACCATTTTTTATCAATGGGAATCTGAGAATTGATAAACCCAAAATTGAGATCCTCTTCCAGTGTTGAAGATTTTAAACATAAATACATCCTCCAAATAAATGATGAAAATCTTTCCCTTTCGTGATATTGTCAAAAATTCAGAGTGACTTTAAGCAAGTCTAAAATGCAAAAAAGAGCTATAACATGGCCAAGATGCATGACATTTTATTTGTATGATCAATATTTAACTTTATAACTTTGAGCCATATTGATCAACATATTATTGACCATAACTGCACAACTTTAAAACGTAATTATTTGAAAAGAAAGTTTACAACTTTACCTGCAAACAAACTAATTGAGGCAGTAGCGCTTCTGTGTAATAAAACACTAGCATGGCCATTTATTGATAAGTATTAACTATACGAACACTCTGTGTGAGGAAGCTCTTGCTATTTGATAGAATCAATAAGTAATGAAGCGTGCTTCTATATACATTCACCAATCACTAATGGGCTACAATTTACACTTTATACCCGATCTGCTTTTTTGATCCACCATGACTGTGGTGACAGTTACGTTTTAGCGGGAGTATCACAGCATGAATGTTCAAGACGGTAGTTGCTCTATGGAGACATTCCCACAGGTCCTCATTCTTTCTTAATAACGGCCAACGATTATCTCAGTTTGCCCACGGCAGGCCTATGCGGACAATAGGCCAAGATACTGTAATGTTAGCAGCTTTTTCGAGTCCAGTTTGTTTGTCGACCTCAATTGTTGTCAAGACGGTAAAATACATACACGACATCAACATTAGTATTCACCTTCGTTTATTCTCCGTTCTTTAATTGTCGGCATTTAATCATGAATATACATAACATATATTGTTTACGTTTGTGACCATTAACCTAGATGGCAGCTAAAACATTAACTTTTGACTCCGTGAAGCCTATAACGCCAACCTCGTGAGTAATGATTTACTCACAAAATAGTAGGCCATTGGCCAGTGGCACCTCACGGGCACCCCCACAACTCTCCGACCCAACATTTTTTGGAAACCTTATGGTCCCCTAAACACGAAATCAAGTGGTAACAGTAAATATTTTGGGTCTCACTCATTCAAAATGGCTGCCAAAAACAAAATGGTGGCAAAAATTAGGAATGTTTTGTGTTAAATAATAATAAAGAAAATATTCTTGAAAAATATTTTTGAGGCATCGACCCTTAAAATTTGGTCATATTTTATAACAAAAATTCCAAAATCAATTTTTGGGACTATTCTGGGGAGATTCAGATCAACCAAGATGGCGGAAAAACAAAATTGTGTAAAAACATTGTAAAATTTTCACAATCCCCAATTGTAATGATGTATGTTAATGTTTTAAAATTAAGGCTGAACTTTACAATCCTTGGCACATGAGCACTTGCCGGCCAATATGGCGGAAAAACAACGTAGCAGTAAAAACAATACAGTTAAAATTCCCCACAAAAATAAGAAAATAATTAGAAAAAATGCAAAAAATCTTAAAAAATTATCATTAAAAATATCTTTCGATTAAAAACCCTAGATATCCTTATAGCGGATTGTACATAAAATTCAAAGCATGATTTCTGATATTTTATGCAGGACCCCAAGCTAGCCAAGATTGCGGAAACAACAAAATGCCCGCCAGTATAACAATCATAATGTATAACAATAATAAAGGATTAATAAATAATTAGGCCTATTAAAAATACTTTTGACAAGGTTGCCCTTAATATCTGGCCATATTTTATGACAAATAATCTAAAATTATTTTTCAAAATATTTCTTTTGAAATTCAGGTCAACCAAGATGGTGGAAAAAGCAAAATGACCGCCAATGCAACAGTTATGTCAATATATTATAGTCATAAGAAAACTAACCATGAAAAATACTTTTGACACAAGTAAACCTAAACTCTGTCCATATTCTGTTGTAAACATTCAAAAATTATTTTTTGGACATTTTTTTAGGGTTCGGGTCAACCAAGAATGGCTGAAATAGCAAATATATTAGAATTTTAACATTAGCGGCCATATTGCTTTTTCAGCCATCTTGGTTGACCCGGATCCTACAAAAAATGTCCTGATAAATATTTTTTGAATATTTACAACAGAATATGGACGGAGGTTAAGTTTACTTGTGTAAAAAGTATTTTTCATTTTTTCCTTATTACGACAATATATTGACCTAGCTATTGCATTGGCGGCCATTTTGCTTTTTCCACCATCTTGGTTGACCTGAATTCCTGTCAATATATTATAGTCATAAGAAAATTAACCATGAAAAATACTTTTGACACAAGTAAACCTAACCTCTGTCCATATTCTGTTGAAGACATTCAAAAATGATTTTTTGGACATTTTCTTAGGATCCGGGTCAACCAAGAATGGCTGAAATAGCAATATGGCCGCTATTATTAAAATTCAAATATATAACAAAAATAGAGAAAATAATCCATAAAAATATATTTTTGACAGTTGTTCTTTATCTTTGGCCATATTTTTAGCCAACTAATTCAAATGTATTTTTCAGAACATTTCTGGTGGAATTCAGGTCAACCAAGATGGTGGAAGAAGCAAAATGACCTCCAGTTGTATAATTACAGTATTTTAAAATAATAAGGAAAATATTCCTTAAAAAGTATTTTTAACACATTTAAATCTAAAATTTGCCCATAATCTGAATAAGTCTTCAGAAAGTATTCTTTTTTAATTGTTTGGCTAAAAATATGGCCAAATATAAAGAGCAACTGTCACAAATATGTTTTTTTTTTTAGAATTATTTCCCTATTTTTGAAATGTATTAGAATTTTAACATTAGCGGATCCTAAAAAAGAATGTCCTGATAACTAATTTTTAATATTTACAACAGAATATGGACAGAGGTTAAGTTTACTTGTGTCAAAAGTATTTTTCATTATATTTCTTAGTACTACAATATATTGACCTAACTATTGCATTGGTGGCCATTTTGTTGTTTCCACTATCTTGGTTGACCTGAATTCAAAAAAAATATTTTGAAAAATAATTTTGAATAATTTGTCATAAAATATGGCCAGACATTAAGAGCAACCGTGTCAAAAGTATTTGTAATAATTATTTCTCATATTATTTTTACACAGTATGATTATATTGGCGGGCATTTTGTTGTTTCCGCCATCTTGTTTAGCTTCCGGTCCTGCACAAAATATCAGAAACCATGCTTTGAATTTTATGTATAATCTGCTATAAAGATATTTAGGCTTTTCAATCGAAAGATATTTTTAATGATCATTTTTTTGAGATTTTTTATCATCTTTTTGTAATTATTTTCTTATCTTTGTGGAAAATCTTTACTGTATTGTTTTTACTTCTTCTGTGCTTTTTCGCCATACTGGCCGGCAAGTGCTCATGTGTCAAGGACTTTAAATTTCAGCCTTAATTTTAAATCATTAATTTACATCATTATGATTGGGGATTGTGGAGTTTTACAATGTTTTTACACAATTTTTGGCGGCCATTTTGTTTTTCCGCCATCTTGGTTAATCTGAATCTCCCCGGAAAAGTCCCAAAAATTTATTCTGGAATATTTGTTATAAAATATGACCAAATTTGAAGGGTCGATGCGTCAAAAATATTTTGAAAGATATTTTCTTTATATTATTTAATACAAAATATTCCTAATTTTTGCCACCATTTTGTTTTTGGCAGCCATTTTGAGTGAGTGAGACCCAAAATATTTACTGTTATCACTTGATTTCGTGTTTAGAGGACCATAAGGTTTCCAAAAAATGTTGGGTCGGAGAGTTTTGGGGTGCCCGTGAGGTGCCCCTGGTGCATGGTCTACAGCCCTTAGATATAGCTCACACGTAAATTTATCTCTAACATAAAAATCACATGAGTCGGATACTGCTCACGATAACAACTGACAAAATATCAACTGCTCTATTTACTCTCATATGTGCTTTTGTTCAGGGAGTAAATAGCAACTCCCTGTTTTGTTTAATGAAAAAGGTCCCAAACAACGGTGGAGTATTGTCTGATAAAGACAAGATCTTGAACAACTTGCACCCCAAAGTTACTTCGGGCAATAAGATAACGATGGTGAACTCCGGCATATATAGCGTATTTACAGTGTATTTAGGTACTGCCATGATTTATCACCAATTTTGGCCATTCTGGGTTGAAAAAGACAAAGTAATTGCGTCTAGCTTGTTAGACGCATCTGGTGTGCTGAGCGCAATTATTGAAAAAGATAAAACATACGGTACACATTTTTCTCTATATTTTTAATGTATTGTGTTTGGCGACTGCTTTGTATGTGCAAAAGCAGGACCCTTTCCTCTTGACGTTGTACCTTTCTTACTGCAAGTAAAACACCTTGTTCTTTCAATTCTTTCCTATCATTCAAAGACTGTGCATCAAGGATGGTCGTGGGGTTGTCCTATGCTTTTGTCCTACGGTTGCATTATACAGATACCGAGAGCCACATGTACCGTGTAATATCGTAAATACGATTGGTGCGATCTCCATTAGATAATGTCACATGCATATAAATTCGTGTCGGTATTTATTATCTCATCTCAGGAGGATGAGATATTGTAATGACTTTGCCAGTTGAGCTATATTTGGCTATGCCAGCTGAAATTGGCACTGTTGCCATGGTAACGGTTGGTGCCCCCAATTTACTAGTCTCAGGGTCTAACCCAAGGTGGGGTACCCCAAGGTAACCGGAACTTCATTTCTGTAGGAGGGGTCAAAGCGTTTCCGTGTATGTGTGTGTGGGTAGTGTGTGAGTTTGCGTGTGCGTGAGTGTGTGGGTGAATTTTTGTTTTGCTAATATCTTCTAAACGGATTAGCCGATTTTCTTCAAACTTTGTTGGAAGGTACCGAAGGTAGAACCATTGTACATACTGCATTACCGGAAGTTAAGGTCAAAGGTCAGAGGTCAAATGTCAAATTTGGTGAAATTAATTTTTTTTACTGTATTTCTGTAATAAAACCTCGCACTTACATGAAACTTTGCACATGTCCAGAGGATGTCTAGAACTATCACAATATATGGTTGCCATGGCAACAGTCTTAAAAGATCACGTGATGGAAGGGTAAATGTGTATCTTCAAGCGAAAATTTGTGACACAAACTCCTCCTAGTGGGCCGGACCGATCCTTTTCAAACTTGGAGGGAAGGTGCCCCAGGGTGGAAACTTGTGTCTTGCAGACCCTCGGAAGTAAAGGTCAAAGGTCAAATTTGGTAAAAAATTGAAAAATCGCTATTTTTAGTATTGTTTCAAAAAGAAACATCCCTCAAATGAAACTACACACATGTATTAAATGTGTCTAGTACCACAGAAATATATGGTTGCCATGGCAACCAAGGTCAATGGTCACATGACAGAAGGTCAAATGTACATTTTCTTATTTTGTTACTGCGACTCAACGGCTGGACCGACTCTCTTCAAACTTGATGGAAAGGTACCCCCCTGTTTAAAGACTTGTGTCCCAGACCCTCGGAAGTGAAGGTCAAAGGTTAGGGGTCAAAGGTGTGAAAATCACAATTTTTAGCACTTTTAGAATAATTTCAAAAGGAAACATCCCACTTACCTGAAACTTCAAACACACAGTAAACGTATCTAATACTAACAAAATATATGGTTGCCATGGCAACCAGGTCAAAGGTCACGTGACAGAAGGTCAAATTTACATCTTCTCGTTTTGAAAACTGCTACTAAACGGCTGGACCGATTCTCTTCAAACTTGGTGGGAATGTACCCAAGGGTGGGAAAATGTCTCACCCACCCAGGAAGTAGAGGTCAAAGGTCAGAGGTAAAGAATAACTTTGTGGGCCTGCTCTTGGTATACAGACAGACAGACAGAATACATTTCTCTGTGTATCAATCTTAAATATACTTGACGTGCATCCTAGCGCGCGCTAAAACACACAAATGAGGGAACTGCTTCCCCGTAGTAATCGTGTAATATACCAGCGCGACCTTTACGGGTGGTACAGTATTTTTAGTGTAAGGCGTGTGACCGCACTGTAAATAGAGCCTCGGTACGCGATGGTTGCTTAACACTGATGATAGCAACATAATGAACAGTACACAGTGTAGGCGTACCTGTACGGTATTGCCTGTCCATTCCAACGATCTGCATGCTAACCCGCACTATCATGCACATCATAATATGTGCAGAGATTTTCTGTATACAGGGATTTCATGTGACGTCACACGCTTGGGATTCTCATTCACTGAAGGGCAAAACACACGCGCAGGAAAGAACTTACAGCACACGTGCAACGCATAACCATCCATAATACTCGACACAATGAACGCGTGCCCTTCAAAACCAAAGCGACGCCCGATCTTGCTCTTCAAAACCAAAGAGCCTACGCGCGATCACGTGACGTTGTGAAACCCTCTATAGCGCACTGAAAGCGTTCATTTTGCACAGCAAACGGGTGCATGTTGGGAAATTAACATGCGCGCAGAAGCCTTGAACATTGTCACACTGATCCATAAATGTAGGCTCTACACATCAAAGATATTATAGGTATGAGCATAAATACCAAACTACTATACCTAAACTGTTATGAAATATGACTCTGCATGGGGACGCAAATATCAGGTCGGAAGTGTAAATTTGATATGCACGCCATTCTAATCGGCAATCTGCGTACGACATTTAGAGCTCGTCACAGAAAATTTCACCGTTTAAAGAGGTTAGCGTAAGTGCACTTTTTCAACGCGTTAGGTATACGCGCAGTATACGTTTTCTTTTTATTCGCCGAAATACTTCTGCGAACAAAGAGAGCGAACCTGCTATCTGCTTTCCCGTTGAGAGCGCGTATAAGAGTGGGTCACTTGAAGGTGCCATAGAAATTACGGGCTTATCGATAAGTCTATAAACTTGAAACCAGTCATTGTGCGTTCGTATTCAAGTGCACTTATGTGTAATGCCACTAGTGAGAAATAAACTTCAGTATTCATATAAACGCCAGTAATTAATAGGCTACTTTTGTAAGACATTCATCTGCCTGTTTGTTTTCCAAATGACTGAACTGCCATCAGCATTTCCGCCCCGATGTTTTGGCCGAGTCACCACGCCATTTTAAGTTGGGAATCTATGCTTATATTATCTTTGCCATTCATATGTCCGTGATCGGTGCCTTGTGTGTTATCTTCCATTTAGCGGACACCCAAATTTATAATAAGTGCTATCCATACGTTTGTATGCCAATGGAGTTTTAGATTCGTATTCTTCGGTTTGGATTGACTTTTACTGTAAACACAAAGGTAACGATATGTACTTTCATTTTTGCCATACATTGGTGCCATTTGCGCCACATACTGTGATGTAGCCACTTCATTAATTTGCTACGGCAATTGCATGTACTAGACTCAGGGAAAATATGTAATGATGTGCACTTGCGCTAACGCGTAATATCGCCAGTTAACGCATTAGAGACCGAACAGGCTAAAAGGCACTCTACAGGTGTAGGGCGCGCGCGTTACCATACCCACATCAAGGATATTATAATATAAGCATAGATACCAAACTTCTGTACTACACTGTTACGGAAATTAACTCCCATGGATACTCAAATATCAGCACGGGAGTTTGGACTCGATATAAGCGCCTTTCTATTCGTTGATGTCATAGGAACGCATTACAGAAAACGCCATTGTTAGAACAGAGCAGATTACGTGAGTATTGTATATGCACAGAATACAGTTCCAGGTATACCCAGAATATAATACTTGACGTGCACTTTTGCGTTATCAGAAAACGAACGCGCTAGTAGTTGCTTTCATTTTGTGAGCACGTGAGATATTAGAGGCCGATATAAAAGTGCGTAGCCCAATTTTAAGATGCCATAGAAACTGACCTATGAATAGTCTTTGAACTTGAAACGAGTCCTTGTGCGTTCATATTCAAGTGCACTTATGTGTAATGCCACGAGGAAGGGATAAAGTCTTCTTGAAAGGGGTTTTACTGAGAATTGATGTTTCTTAGGTTAACAATGTACTGTGTATTAATTTTCAAAACGACTAATTCGCTTCCACCCAGATATTTTCGCTCCATGAAGAGTTGACACGCTACAGTATTTTAAGTTTGAAATCTATGCATTAGGCCTATGTCATTTCCAAAGGTAACCTACATTCACGTGACCCTCAAATCGGCTTCATTTTCTTCGTATATTCCACATTTACGAGAGCAGGATACTGCGCTATGATTACACATTGACGTGCGTATTTCAGTTAACTTGGTATGGCTCAGTGCGTGTACTAGCGATGAGATAAGCAACTCCGTGAATTGCCCTCTTGTTTTCTTTTCAGCTTTCCAAAGCAGACGACCTTCTCTTACAGATATTAATATTTGCTCAAGACAAAAATAGATAATAATCTTTTGATTTCACCATCTGTTTCTACAAGACCATTTACACACAATACAATGTTCTTTATAGTGAAACTGTGTTAATAATGACGCATGGTTTGCTTTGTAATTTTTGCACGCGATATACGTATTCATAAGCTCAAAGTCTAACGTTACCCGGTTAGCAGCAATAGTGTTCACGTATTTACCAATGAACGATACTTTCCATTCTTAGCTTTAGTTGAACATTTCAAAAACACAAGGTCACTCACCTAGAGTTTGGCAACCAATTTTCATTTGATTGTCTCCTGATGATCTCCGTATTCGAAATTTTTATTCGGCTGCTATATTCTTTCGTCGGCTCGCTGCTTCGTTTCATGTAAGTATTCCTGAGTACAGATTGGTGGTGGTTTGGTGATAATCTGATGATACTTATAGCTTAGGCTACACTGCTACAGTGAATAGATCATATAAGTTATAAGCAACATTATAAAAAAAAAACTTTTCCTTCTCTTCCCATGGTAATTTTCCATATTGAAAAAGAACTTACCATCCTTAGGCCTTGAACAATTTTCTTCCATTCGTTTAAATAATGACAGTGCCATGATATTTTAGGAGTCCTGGTAAGTAGATTTGGTGTTAAGGAGTAGGTAGTAGTGTGGTGCATAGTGGTAGATCCGATGTGTAGTTCTCGAGATAACAGCTAATGAAGTTACGACATTTGTGACTACATTTGTGACCTGCCGTGAGATTTAAGCAAGCTAGAGTTATATAATCTCTTCACATTGAAAATGATATCAAAAGGCGTTTAAGCTATAGATTTCTGCAGGGGGTAGGGTGAGGTGTAATTTCGACCGAGTGATGGATCTGTAGTAGTTATGTTCTATCACAAATGGTTCTCAGGCTATAATATTATCTCTAATCTTTCGCAAACTATCAAAATTTTTTCGCTCTCCGCGCGCTCCAGACCTTACCTTAATATTGTCCCTAATGTCAATAATTTCCGGTAGCAACTCCCGCAGAAGCACAGTAACAAAAGTTGAAAGCTGTTTACGAATTCTCCGGAAAAGACTGGCTTTGTAATTGGCATATAGGTTTGGTGGGGAATTGAAAGTGTTTCGATGCATAGCACGAATGCAGGTTTTGTCATGGTAATCTAATTTAATGAAAAATTTCGGCGCGCTTCGCGCGCATTTGTCACGGTTTGCACCACATCTTATCACCGCATACATATGCAACTACTCTGATGACAACACTGTTCCGAAAAACATAAGTACATCTCTAACCTCTGTAGGCCTATGGGATCTCAGTCTAATTTGTAGCATAATGTGGAGGGTTGGAAGTACGTATTTGCCGTTATACACTTTTCAAATGCAGCCATTACCGGTAAAGATGGTGGTGATTGTCAATAAACTTACCACGAAAAAGCATTTTTGAAACACGATTTTAGTCCTTAACCCCTTTTGCTATTCCTATCAGGGCGGTCTAATATTACCTCCCTGCACCTATACTCTCCCTCTCATTCCCCATTGTTGGAAGCTGTTCGTCTGGATTTTCGTTCAGACTTAGTAAACATACGATAGTTGTAAAGTGCTCGGGATCATACTTCTATAGTATCATTTGGATGTCAGGTAATAAGGATCATGTCAGTGCCCCGTTTTATATAATTAATCCAGAGCTTTCAGGAGGCCATATACCGCTATCTGCCAGCCTTAGATACCCTATTATTATGCACAATGAAGCAAAGGAAAATTTTCGTAATAGTCCAAAAATGTTCGATGGACAAGCACGTATTTTTTTACGTGAAAACTTTCCCCGAAAAGAAGGCACCCAAAAGGGAGGGGGGGGTGTCACACGGTTTTTTGACAACATACAATTTTCTTAGACAACATACTCTCCTCTCTTACCTAACCAAAAATTAGAATTCACTAAAACCATGGATATTTTCCGGCCATATATATAATCAGTTCAAAAAATATCCCAAAGATAGCACCATTTTGCATCTTGGCAACCTTAAATTAACAAAGATTTCTCAAAGGGAGGGGGGCACCCTCCCCTTAGACCCCCCTCCCGGACGGCACCTTCATATAGTGACAAATAAACTATTCCACACTGCTGTTTACAATCGCAGGGATGCATAAATAGGTACAATTTACCCAGACTTTGAGGGTTTAACTGAGGTGGTATTTCGACGTCATCTGTGGTGCCCCTTATCACCAAATCCTGGCAGCACCACTGACTGATGGGAATACAAGCTCCAATGGGGAATCTAAAATTTGTAAAATTCCCATATCTCACATACGTTCGTATTACTATAACATAAGAATAAGGAGGAAAACTGGTTGAAAAGTTTAAAGTAACGCTAAAGAGAGCTCATTCATGCGACGTTTTGACGTCACATCTCTTTTTCAACGTCAAATGGGGTTGAAAATGTGATAGTAACTTCATCTGCTTATCGCTCGAGAACCACTCAAGGAATCTCAATGAAAATTTTGCCAGAATGGTAAGAGTAAGTACCCCTCTGACATATATTTTATCTCCGTGTTAGCCTAAACCCTGCCTTAAAGTAAATTAACGCGTATATTTAAAACCGGTGGTATGTTCAGTGGTATTTCAAGCTTAATCTGTAAGTCTATGAAAGAATATGGCCTGCAAGCTACTTTTAATGCATATGTGCACCCAGTCTGGACATTTGTCGTATACTGATACTTTGGTATTCAACATCACTGCCCTACTTTCTTTTAATTCCTGATAGTGAAAATAAATCTAAACAATTAGGATTAGGAACAATCCACTTTTGGATTAGAAAATCTTAATTGACTCAGAATTTTCAGTGTATAAGATTTAAAAATTTAATCTAAGTTTCCGGTTAGTATCAAAGCTTGATATTTTAAATTAAGAGATCACTGCTTTTTAAGAGCCATCTGTTAGTGAGTGTAATGCCAGTGCTTTAAATACGTAAGTTGTCTTTACTTAAATAGTTCACATGCATGAGATCCGTTTTCTTCTTTTTCCTCCTTTGTAGATATCCATAAACTTTAAAGAATAACTTAGCACCATTTATCTTTCTTTCTTGAAACAAACTTTAATGTCAACCAGGCATTCAACAGGTAACAATCAGTAAGTATTGGTATTAAGCAAAGATATTGTGGTAGTACATTTTCCATCTTTGGATTTTCAGGGACAGAACAGGTATGGGGTCGGTCGGTGACACCTCACTTCTCCATGACAACAATGTGTTGGAGTGCAAACAATGTATTGCGCGTTATTTTCCCTGACAGAAAATACAACAAGTAATCGACTGGAGTGACCTTAAACAGGGAGCACATACAAATCGCGAGGAGATGCAGGAAGACTGACAGAAGTGCTGCAACCTCCGCTAACCCCCACCATGTTCAGTTTGGAAATGTGTCAAAATTATTCTGATATGTTGGTATTCATCAACATTTGTCCCTCGCCTGTACCTGTTGCAAGAAATAGGCCAACTGGATGCGAAACTACATGCTAAAGGTCCCCAGACTTTTTCAATCTGTTCGAGAAGTCTGATCGCGGTTGCAACGATAACGAAAACAAATACCGAGTGGTATATATTCAGTCTTTTGGGAGAATCTATAGTTTTACTCCAGGAAAAGTGGTCAAAGACACCACCATTTTGCCTATTTCACCCATAATTTAATGCTTTCTTTGTGTACATTTTCAATGGCGAGTGGTTTTTGAGCCCCCTTTTAAAGTTTATCACTTAATGTAATGCAATTAAATGTATATCCGGTAAGTGCGTCGTCATAGCAACTCAAAAGCTCCGTACTAATCGGTTGTTCACCACGCCGTTTTTTGAGAAAAACGCAAGTTCTTGTGTTGTGTCTTCATTCTTGCTAAACCGTGTCTAGATAAGGCTAGAAAGTCTAAATACTTTTGTTGCATACGTTTTCACCTATTCGGGAAACTTTAGTTTCTCTGAAACGGGAGAATCTCCCTGACTGATATTATTAAGCTTGATAACACTGAACACGTAGTTACTCTGTTCTAGACACTACTTTTTACAAGCCACATACGAACAAATCCCAGCATATACATTAACTTTAAATGTGCAAGAGCAAGGTACTGTCCCAGATACTGTTGTAAGACCAATCCTTTGGAAGAAGGATCCTGCTTGCCTATCACAGACGGCTGTGATACTTCCAATTGCATCTTCAGCATCCGAGAAGATCGCATCCACAAAGGATACAAAGTTACCAACATTACTTGCAAGGAAAAATTACGTAACATTATCGGGACATATTGCAACTTTTTATTGCAATTTAGAGCAACGAAAACTATGACAATATTACAAAATTATAACATAAAATATTTACTTTCTAACACATTCCAATATTACTGTATTTAGCCTTACTGCAAAGTAAGAAATACACTACATAAAGAAGCATTATTATTGAGAAACTATAAACAGAGTTAAACACCTTTTATGGAAGAAATGCAGTTGATTAGGTAGTTGATCCATTAAATGGTCGGCTTAGATCGGCCTCTAATCGACTTGATCGGAATAGCAACTCATTTTGATGGAAGAATAGGATAAGTAAACCTATAATAACAATTGGATTAAAAATAACACAAGTGTCTAGCATTGGAAGACCGTTCTGTACCTGCTGAATCCGGAGACTTTTCAAGTTTTAATTATACCCACTTGATAAAGGCCAGAATCCTATCAAAACTGAGTTGTTATTAACGAAGTGTTTAAGCATCCTATCAACTGATAACTTGTGTTGTGCATTGAAATAAAAAAATCAAGAGCATATTTTCAATGACAGTATCTTCATACTAAGCTATTGTTCATCAAAAAAGATAAAAGTACCGAATGGATAAAATTAATGAGTTTGATTAAATACAGTGGACACAGTGAGGTCATGCAACTCCTGAAAATTACATAAATGACGTTCTCCTCTTTTCTTCTAGACCAATACACAGAATACAGCATCAAAGGTTTACCGAGCAGAAAGGATGGCACCTTAAAGATATTTCTTTATCTTCTGCTGGACATTTTGCCATTTCAGGTGGAAACTACAACACAGGCCAAACATTCATTGACCTTTACTTTATAAAGTCTTTCGATTCAAGCGCCCTCATAAAATTACTTTGGACGAAGGAATTTTCAAAGTATGCCAATGATTGGGAGAGACTTGTTTCAATTCTGAATGATTTCGATGAAATGGTTACGAGTGTAGTCGATGAACTAGCAATTGTCAACACAAACGAAGGGAAAAGCTTAGGATCATGTAAAGTCAGTGGCACTGTTACCTGTCTGGCCGTTAATGGGGGAGATATTTTCATCGGTTTTTTAAGATCAACAGAGGTGAAGGTGTATGGAAGAGACCTAAGACAGCAAAGAACAATAAACTTAGATGATATTGGAGCCGGTGACTCCTTGTGGGACATGGCGGTTACTTCTGAGGGGCTGTTTGTTCGTTCCTTCAGAGGTAAAGCTTTGTTGTTCGGAGAAAACGATGGCAAATTACGTCATACCGTCAGAGATAGTAAACACTCACCTGCTTGCAGCGTGGGATCCTGCCTGAGAGATAACACACTGTGTGTTTTATATAACTGGAATAAAATCGTTATTTATTCACTTTCTGAATACAAGTGTGTTTCGATTGTTAGAGTAGAAAAAGACGTAGATGTCGTTAGACTATTGAACGGCGATGGCATTGTTACTGGCAACTGGAAAAACGGCGAGATCCAAATCTATACACTATTGAGGCAAAAATTAGTGAAGGCACCTACCATGTGAAAGATGGACCATGGACTAATCTATACTCGAATGAAAATATGTAACAGTTACAGCTGTAATAGTTCTCTTTGATGTGAATAGGTGTGCTAAATGTTATGGTTATGTAGAAATAAGTGAGGGAGTGGAAATGCTGGTGATTGATTGATTGATTGATTGATTGATTGATTGATTGATTGATTGATTGATTGATTGATTGATGAGAGCGCGAGTGAGGTCGTTGTAAAATAATAATTTATGTACATCTATAGTAAAAGTCTCAGAATGGGATGAATGTACTACTATCCCTCATAAGAAAGACACAATTGAAAATTTTAAAAAGTCTTGGTAAACAGAACTATAGTCTTCTGGAAGTATCTGTTTGTATTCGCTGAATCAGGTAGTATCTTGGTGTAGTTTAAAGTAACTAATCAGAGGGATCATAATAATCAGAAACAATACTTGCCTGCAGTACCCTCACAAACGCGTCATCATTGTTAATATCGGTTACTGGAAAGTAATTTGTGAAGAGCTTGTTGAAATTGTTGAGTAAACTTTGCCTCAAGATGATACCCAAATTGGAGCAAGAGAAGAAATCAATGAGAATATCATACTTTGAAATGTCCAAAGCTTTTTTTGTGAAGATAAGTAAACCACGCAAGTTTCTAAGAGTATAGCTATACAACTAGGCCTAAAATAACTCATCGTTTGATTTTTTTTATATATTCCTAAAACACCACACAATGCTTAAGGGGTTGTTCAAGAATAAAATTGCAACAGTCTTGTTGTAAAATTGAAAGGAATCGGAAAACTGCCCCTTTGATCTTTTTTGTCAGTTGGTCTTGATAATCAAAGGCGTATCGTGACTGTAACTATTATCGAACAGTCGTGTAAGTAAATCCAACCTTTCAGAAACAGGAGTGAAATAGACAATACGAAATCAAACTGGTAGCAATTCTTGACTGTTCTTTTACGTCTGTTGGATGTTACCATAGGAACAATCAATTAAAAGACGGAAAGACAAGAAAAACACACAGGGTGCAGTAAATTACTTCAAATTATATAATCTACGGCTTTAGCGGTCAGAGTTCATAATATTTCTGAAACTCCTCAAATAATGCTATGGCAACAATCTTATAATAAGAAGATAAACACGCCATTGTGTTTTGGTTTAAATGGTCACTCGCCATTAACTTTCAAAACCAGGCGCGGAGATTTGTGTGAGAAAGTGTGGGGTGGAGTAGCATAATGAGCCCTTAAGGCAATAGTTACTGTGTGAACAAGTGAAATTCAATTAGAAAGCTTCCAAAAAGTGGGGGCATATCCCCCATCCCCCGGAATTTCCACCTATGTCAAATGATAATATTACCGTCGTAGAAGATGTGGAATATGTACGCTCTTTTTCACGGATCATACTCTAGCACCTGTAAACAGTGACAGAGATCGTCCAATTTCACTATGTTCATGAAAGAGCCTAACTTGAAGTTATCTCTTGACTGCTGCTTGATTTCAACATGTAAGTGTTCATGCAAAACGTACCTTAAACTGAAACGCTCCACTACCTTCCGGGAAAAGCAAGGGATGACTATATATGGTAATGATAGTTTGATAGCGCGTGCAAATTTCAAAGTTTAAGCCTCTCATGAGTCGATGGGACCTCTCCATTGGGAGAGTTTAGTTTAAACGGTGAGAAATCACACACGCAAACCAAATTGACTTTGGTCGAGTGAAATACATGATATTCAGACTTGGTTTAGTCGATTGTCTATTAAACATTTATGATTTGTGCTTGTTGTCATCGTATATATGATCAGATAATAGTATACCGTTTTTAAGCAGATCGACGAAGAATTCTTACGAAAGTTCGCAGACGTTTGTCAGTTGGTGATACGAGTGCAAGGTGCAAGTGTAATACAAGTTCGCGGGCAAAAAGTAAAACAGAATTTCTTCTCAACGCGTGTCACAGAGATGCTAGGATAAGAGATCCGACTTGAGACCTTGGTTTAAAGCTGTTTTTCTCTTCGCACTTGTACACGATATAACTTGAAGACAATGGTTAGAGACATTGGAACGTCTGCTACAACCAGAAGAGTTTATTTCATGCATTATCATAATGCTGCTAGTTGCCAGCAAAAAGATAAAACTTTCAACTGTTCTTGTTATTTGTGACAACATACATGATTTCGTGTCACTTCGGTCTAGAATTTCTTTCAACTTTACACTTTGACTATATTTTTCACTAAAGTTTAGCTTGTATTCTTGTCAGCAAATAGGTTCACTTTAGAGCATCGTATTAGTGAAGCATTTGTGGATAACTTAAGATTTGAAAGGGAATGATTATAACTAGGAAGTTTAAGTTAACAAAGGGTCTACAAAAAGGATTAAATTACTCTAAAATATATGGTGTATGACAGATGTGGGAGACGGATCACCATCCTTGTAACAACTCCCTGTTCAGACTCGTGTAATCACCGTTACAGACCAAACATGAATCTTTTCATGCTGACCTCATAACGGCCTACTTTTCTCGTACTAATAATGACTAACATATCCATACATAAAGGAATTTCTCAGGACACAAATTCAGATAAAGGACAATTTGAATAATTGTGTTTGATACAATTGGTGAACTTGCAGGGGCATTAGCTATTATCGCTTTTCACATTATGTCACACACTTCATTAAGTGAATGGGGTCATGCAGGAAAGGGGCCAGAAATGTTTGGGCCCCTATATAAACCTATATAAAAACACATGACGAATTGATCTCATTAAAATTGCCCGCTCTTTTTCTCCAATCTCCACTGGAGAAAAATACTCAGGGGCTGGAATATCGTAACAATGTCATGCAATACAGCTAAAATGTATAAAGACAATTGACACAACATTCTTTCAGAAAAATGCAACTTTGTGAGTCGTCATGCATTTGCCAACTGACAGATAAAAATTTAGCCCGCGGTGGGGTTTGTAACATGAAACACCTTAGAAGAACCAAAATGAGATTTGAAAACCATTTTTGTTAGAGGAATCAATTCAGAATGCAAGTAAACCATGCTGACTCGTCGAAGCTGTCGAAGTTTACATACTTAATTGTATCCTCTTAGGCTGCTTCGAGGAGATATATGGGACCATCCTCTCCCAATGTGTGGGGTGGCATTGATTAGTAATCAAAGAAATGAAGCTGAGTTGATTTAAAAACGTGCCATCAAAGTGAGATCAGTTTCATTTGTCGTTTTGCTAATCTTGGAAGTCATATGAAAATGCGATATGAAGTAGTATGTAAGTGGTGAATGACGATTGCTCGGAAATATTCATAATAGACGATGAATATCTTTTAACCAAATGGTGGCGTTGTGGTTCTTCTTTACACTGTTCCTGCAATAAAACCTGTGATGAGGCATGTTTGACTCATACAGGAGCTTCACGGATACCCGTAGCAAACTAGTAGTGATAACTCCTACAATAATGATCTGGAGACGAACACCTCGGATTGAAAAGGTAAGTAGGTTGTCGCTTTCAAAGGATGACGTTGTCTGCTTCCAATTACCTGTGTAGAAAAAATTGTTTAGTTCAAGCCAAAATTTCGGTTATCTTCAGGAATTTCGCTACGGTAGTAAAACTTTACAACAATGAGACAATTTGATATTGCATGGTAAAGTATGATTGGTCAGTCAAAAATATAACGTGAAGATAAAAGCAAAATGAATGGGTGAGGGGACTTGCAGCTCAAATGATGGTGGGGATTGTTGTAATATCTTGATGAAAAGGAACACTTTATACGCCTCATCATATAATAACCAAACTGGAACTGATATCAGGAACCTGTTGATCAAATAACTATTTTTCTTATGTAAAAGCACAAACGTTACATATCAAATTCAGTAATTTGAAGAAGAATCTTGTAAATTGGACGGGGTCATTTTAACTGACTCAATAAATTATTTCAAGAAGAACAACACATCCCGAGCTGAAATATTAGAATTGAAAAAGTTTAAGGCGTTGGTACCTCAACCTATTCAATTGTATCATAGCATGTAATTAAATTAAAGTGTCTAGCTTACAACGGTAAGAAAACGGTAAGGAGTGTCACAAAGTGCACACACATAGAGGTGGCGCTCTTTCAGATATACTGCAAACGATAATTCGACTGTTATAAATCTGATAGGACCAGCATAAGGGCTATATTCCAGTCCACGTAACCTCATTCCGAGCTAATTCCGATTCATGTGATCACTTTTCCAAAGGAATTCCGAATCCAATCCCCCACGATTCGGCTTCAATCCTGATTTCTAAGCCTACTGTCCCAAATTCCGAGCCAATTACATGTTCGACCTTTTGCCTATGTGACGCATCGTGCATAATTCTTACACTATTTTTCACGTTACCTTGACAGACAGACAGAGGGGTAAAGTTTGGTTTGTTGCATTTTTCTGCTATATTTGCTGAAAAATTGTTATAGTGTAGAGTAAACATCAGAGAATCGGAAAAGTATGTCCTCTGCCATTTTTTCATATCTTCAAAACTTGGCCACCATGTTGATCAATCTGGCTGATTAAGCTCAAGAAGGGCTCTTTTGTTCAACATTTGGGGTTTAAAACCTTTTTAGGATTGATAGTTGTAAAAGTAACAAAGGAAATATTGGGTCTAAAAACAACCCCAAATGCCAAAATTTTCAACTAAAAACAAAGAAATTGACATTTTTAAGTTCCATTCATATCCTTTAGGTTTGAATGTGTTCGTCCACATTTTCCCCATATGTTACCTATCCATAAACAAAAGATTAGGTCGTATGGTTACACTTTGAGAATTTGGTACTCAAACAAGGCACCAAGCGCTTAAATTGCTGTCTTCGGCGAAAAAGGCCACAACTGACAAGTAACTACCAAAAAGAAAAAGAAAAAATGAGAAACAATCAATATTTTGGGAAGACCTTTAAGTATAGGCCTATCGTGGGACACTGTGTAAATATTACCACTATCAATCCAAAAAAGATTTTAACCCCAAATGTTGGAGTGAAAGAGCATTTCCTGAGCTAAGCCAGCCAAATGATAAAAATGGCTGACATTTTAAGGTGCTGGCCCTTGCACATGAAAAAATGGAGCAAATACTTTTCTGATTCTGTGATGTCTACTCTATATCATATCAATTTTTAGCAAATATGGCAAACAAAAGTGCAACCGACAAAAGGTAACATTCAGCCTGGATTGTAATTAAAAAGGTTATTTTTAAGAGCCACTTTCATTGTCTGGCCCTATTCTGAAATGAATGTGTCTGATCACTCGTGCATTAAAGTGTGCATCAATAATACTGTAGCCTTCATTTTACGTAATTTTTTGTAGACTCAGCTGATAATCAGCTCCAATTCCCAAGTTTACTGAGATGCAACCCATTCCAGGCCAATTTCTATTCCGGATCCTTCCATTCTGGGAAAATTCTGAGTTAAGTAAACATTGACTCGAATTTGGAATTAATGACGGATTTGCATCACCCCAAGTATGACTTTTAGTTGAGGGTAAGCAAAATTATATTATCCTTGCTTGCTTCACGCTCACTTTAGATCACCAACTTCACTATTTCAATTTCAATTGATGATATATCGAGAACTACAGATGGGAGCTGAAAACAAGTTTGCCCAGAATATGCTGACATTTAATTCCGTTTCACCCATGAAAAGTATTTTTTTGGGCGGGGGGGGCTTAACCTTTCCTTTAAATAAGTGTAAATATACATATGAAACCATCCACCACAAGAAAGGCGAATGTGAACTGAAGTGAGACAAACCAACGGAAGAGATGTTTCGTGGTGATATTAGATGTTAGCCTTTAAGCTTTGGTGTGGTAGCTACCTAAAAGAGGTAAGCCACAGAAAACCGCTGCTCACTGCTCATGTTGAATACTCAAGTCTCATATTTAACTTTTCTTGTCACTAGCCTACCCACTTGCCCACTATGCCGTCTTTGTTTACCCATTTTAAAGTCAACAACAGTTTGTCGCAAACACGTAACTTCATAATGTATAGACGTTGACTTTTACGTTCCACGTCGAGATTAGAAAATCACGGCAAAGTAAATAACATACAATCTTTACATTTTGTAGTTGCTTTTTTTCTTGGTCACTATGTAAATTATCAGTTGTTGGACATAATTTTAAGGGTAACAATATATGTAATCGGCATTTCACTCACCCAATTGGACAAGTATTGCCCTCATTTACAACGTCAATTACCACAAGGAATGCATAAATTCACTTACCGCAGGTTCATGGGTAAGCGTTAAATGCGAGCCTTTGTGAATATGATACTACCAACGGACTTTTTTATAATAAGGGTAGAGCCTTCTGCACTAACGTCCTACTAGTATGCGTAGAGTGTCACCACAGGACGTAAACGTTTAAGTTTACCAATATGATTGCCTGCTATGTCTTCTGTTTAAAGTTTGGACTTACTCAAGTGGTAGATATGACACATTATGGGAGAAACTTGGAAAACGTCAATGAGCAGAATGCAGCACCGTGGTATTGTTTGTGTATTTTGTTTGATATGTTGCAGATTAATCATCAAATTACGCAGATTACAGTAGGCCTGAGACCATCTTGGCGGTTGCGCCACACAAAATAAATGAGGGCGACATTGCATCACATCCAAATATCCGTTGTGTACGATGGAATGCACGGGATCCGATACGTGCCATTGGTAGAGGGGGCATCAAATAGTCCTCAACTGGCACAAAGCGATTGAAAAAAAAAAAGATATGTCAGGAGTAAAATATGTCAATGGCAACTGGCATGGTCTCAAAGTAATGGAGGTTGGGTACGTTGGAAAAGCATCTTAGAAGGAGGCAGGCCCCAACACGGTCAGTTTGTAAGTTAACTGAGGCAACTCAAACTTTGCAAGCGAATAATATCTTCAAAAATTGCACTTCCACGCAGACACCATCCTTTCTCTCTTTGCTTGTCGCCAATATTATATTTGAGAGTAAGGTTGTTATCCTGAAATCCTTCCTCTGTATATCTTTTACTTGAAACCGCTGGCAAACGCTTTCATAAACTTTAGGAAAAGGTAAATTAAATTCAAAATAAAACAACTCATAGCCTGGGTTGCAAGTCTTTTAAAGCAAGAAACAATTTGAATCTGACCAGAGCGGTTAGGGAGCAAGATCCTTCTAAGCTAACGCTTAATGATATCTGTATAAAGAAAATTAACTCATATTGGGGATTTAATGGAGTTAAGGCATAACTTGACTCAATCAGGGAAGTTTTTTTTCTAAGTTTCCTTAAGTAGAGAGAGAGAGAGAGAGAGAGAGAGAGAGAGAGAGAGAGAGAGAGAGAGAGAGAGAGAGAGAGAGAGAGAGAGAGAGAGAGAGAGAGAGAGAGAGAGAGAGAGAGAGAGAGAGAGCAAAAAAGAAAACTTTGCCGATGTCGTTAGGTCAGCTTAAAACCCTTTGACAACTGAAAGGGTACGGCAGTTATGACCCCTCAGTCGCCCCTACTGCGACTGTCATAAAAACATTCAATCCAAAATTAACTTGAACCTCTAGCACTCAGTTAAATGTCTTGTTTACCTGGTGTGGGCAGAGCGTACGCAGGATTTTCAAAAGGGGAGGGTGTTCGCTAGGCTGAATCCTCCGAAGAGGAATTTTATCTTAAGCTCTACATATGTATGTGTGACCAAACAGTATATATTGAACTACCGTTGGACCCTACTGAAATCCAAAACTTGGTCAAGAACTGCCCTAACAACAATTATAAGTCATAAGCAACTTCATGACTCAGTCAAAGCTCTTCTGCACCCTTGCTACAAATTTCCAAGTTTTATCTACTGCCTAAAATTCACATGATCAACAACTCTGGTCGGCCCACTGTATCTTCCCACGGCTGCCTCACAGTACATATTTCAGAGTACGTTGAATCTATGCTTTCCCCGTTAATTTCTACGCTACCTTTTTTTATCCAGGATACTCCACACTTCCTTAGGTTAAGTCAAAACTCTGAGTTTCCTTAGAATCCCACATACATTTCAAAGTCCACTTGACTATTCGACTATATCTGACTTAGAGCCGACGGGGGTTAACCAAACGTTTCTCCCGAAGGAATTCTGCTCCCAAAAGTATAGCTACGTCTCCAAGAGACACAAAGACTTAACTTTGCCAACCTCTCGACCTCCACGTCATGGGTATTGGCTGAAAAGAACAAATACTACACATGATCTTAGCCAAAAGGCCAAGAAGCGACTTAACCGTGATCACGGATCGTCATGGACCAAGTAAGAGATCAACTTCCACATTTTTCCAAAGTCCACTCGACTCTCTGGGGAAGAGCCAAGGGGCGAAACCAAACGTTACCCTCGAAGTAGCTCTGCTCCCTAGGGGAGCTACGGCCCCGAAAGGACAACAAACTCAATTGACCAACCTCTCGACCCACAGACCTCTGCATCAATGGTCATTATTTGAAAATTCTGCTAATGCCTCAATAATAAAAAATTCTCTTCACACAATCACTACGTGACAGTAGTAAAGAGAACTGCCAGTTTTGGGCAACTGTTTTCTCGTCCTTTAGACTACGATCATGCTTAGAAATGTGGAAGTCGAAAGGCTGAGAGGTTGGTCACTTAACCCCTTATGGAACTTAATTTTAATAATAAGGAAATGGAGTTTAACTTTTACATAATTTTGACATACTTGGTCTAGATTTACAGGTCATCTCTGTTAATTTTAACATAAGAAATTTTTAAAGTTAACACCAAAATATCATAAGATTAAACAGAACATTTTAGTAGTTTGGTTTTACAGAAATTGTTTGGAAACTCGTAACCAAGGGATATTGGTAAATTAACAGATTTATTTTTAACAGTGTTAAGGGGAAGTGTGACTCTCCCCCCCCCCCCCCAGGCCTGACGGTAAGTCAGCACATCAACTCGAGAGAGAGAAAAAAATGAAGAGACGGGAAAAGGAAATCTTTTGGAGTGGCAATATAGTATTTAACCAACTTTTGACAACTATTAATAGTTGGTAAACTTTGAGAATTATTTTCTCAAAAAGTACGGAATTTCCTACGCTGGGGGTGGGGGTGGGGGTGGGGGTGTATTTTAACTCGTCAATGCATATGAATCTCTGAATCCAATGTTCCTCAACTTGTGCAGCCATATATTAGCTAACACAGTATCACATCAAGTTCCTGTATCCCATTCCCGTAAGTTGTTTTGAGTATTAAAAGGAGGAATATTTTCAGGATTTTTTTTGTTCATTTAGAAGAATATTCTCTGTAAAAACCATATATCATTGGAAAGAGCAAAGATGGGGAATTTGAATGCATATTTTATTTTTGTAAAATAATCTCATTATGTATGCAAATATGCAAATTAGATGACGTCATACGGTTTTTCATAAAAAATCGTAGAAAACGGATAAAAAAATACAGACCACTATTTTTTGTAATTTATGGTACAGGGGATTGTTTGGCTATCTTTTCTCTTTCATTTGATACCAAATTTGAGGAAATTGGATCAAAAATGAGGAAGATATGACCATTTTACTTTTGCTATACTTTTGCTATACAGCCCACACTGAACTCATACACACTGACCTATATGACCTCTACACAGAACGCTATGGCTCAGTGCACAGTGAAACGTAAACAACTTTGGATGTATAGAGCTGCATAGGCTTTGTAAGGTAGCTCTAAATGGCCATTTTAGTGAGTAGAAAAGTTGGAGGGGGTTGTGGGTTATAATTTTTGATATGGAGTGGGGGGGATTTTTGGGTCAGAAATGCATGTTTTGGGTCAAAATTTACGCATTTTTGAAAACTGAATATGTTTGGACCTTTGAACCTCTCTAACTCACCCTACCCTTGTCATTTATGCATATATGTTGGTATTTTTATGTAAGGAATCTTGTAAAGAACATTTTGGTGTTTAAATGAAAAAGATTGGACTTTCCGTTGTTGAGCTATGAGTTTTCAAATGGGGGTGGGTTTTCGGGCCTGAAATGTCGATTTTTGACCGAAAATGACGCATTTTTTGAAATTCTACTTGAAATATCTCTGAATTCCCTATACCTGGCATCTAATCACCTCTCATGATGTTTCTTTAGGTTCTAAGGTATTCAGAGAAAGTATAGGGAGTAAGGTGACCCTTTCCTAAGGGCCTGAAATGACTCCTTGAAAAATTTAGGGCATTTTTACCAATTTTGGCATTTTTGGGGGGCATTTTTTGAATGTAAACAACTCTTTTTTGGTATTTTGTGAAAAATTTTCAGTATACAACCCCCCCCCCAAAAAAAATGGTGGCATTTGATAGATCTATTTGTTGGCTTTATTTTGGTGGTTAAATGAAGGCTGGTGGATGTTGCAAGACGAAGTTATGACTTTTTGAAAATGCCAACTCGATTTACGCAGCTTACGGGGAAGGGGTATCTGAAGATACTTGATTCCACTAAGACAAACAGATTCTCACCCTCTCTGAAGGACTGTATCGTAACTATTGCTCTACGCAGGATTGTTTTGTGGAGTCTTTCATCGTCTGAACATGTCTAAAGACTGAAAGACTGAAAGAATGATAAGTCTTGAATGCAAAATGAGGTTTATACAGTTAAGTGTTTTAAGGGAATGTATACTGTTAATAACCATCGGAAAGCCACCAGTGGCGTAGCTAGATATTTTGCGTGGGGGGGGGGGGGCAAAAGCAGAAGAATTCCGACAGATTATTATCTTACTAATAGTTATACGATTCGATTTTTTTTTTTTTTTTTTTTGTTGCTTTCCGGGCAATTTTGAGACCGACTTTTGATTTTCACGTTGACATGTCGATGTGTGATTCTGCTTAAAAACATAGGAAGTGTTGTAAGTGTTTCAAATGAATTGTTTTTATTTATTTCCGGCAGAGACTAGAAATTTCCGACAGAGATCTTCGGAGGCTTTGTGGGGGGGGGGGGGCGACCGCTCCCTGCCTCCTCTAGCTACGCCACTGAAAGCCACGGAATGCAAATCGACACAGATAATTCATTTTATTGCAAGATTCATTTTATCCTCAGATTCTGCAGATTTTGTCCACAATTTCGCCAGAAATTGCCGTCGAGCTTCGCGCTATTATAGATTGGTTTTCTGTAGTAGTTTGGGTTCATACAACTAAATTGGAACCCCATACCAAGAGTGTTAACCAACACATGGCTACCCTTCGCAGTTTCTGGAAAAGTCTGGAACTCCATCTTCAGTCGCAAAGTATTCTCTTTTGTCTGCTCATGATACGGTATCTAAGACTGGAGATTTAATCTTCTCGTCTCCAGGCGACGAATACGATACAATGCAAGGGATCCCCGATAGGGGGTCATGCATTTCATCAGTTAATCTACCGATTCTCTAAAATTTTACAAATTCTTCTGTGCATCCCTCCTCTTTGCAGTTTTTTTTTTTTTTTTTTTTTGAGCTCTTCAAATACTACCATGAAATCAGGGCTAAACACCTTTCAGTAAGTATTTACATTGTGTCAGATATGCTATGGTAATGAATTAGGCTGTTGTAGCATATTGGTTGTCATCTTTCCATTCTTCCCATGCCTCCCTCTTGGTCCCCTCCTTTGCACCTTCCCGACCGTATAATTTTGTACCAAATCCAAGAAAAGTTCGAGCCCCTAAAGTGCTTAGCCTACCGATCAAATAATCCTGTCTACATGGGCGTCCGCAGAAAAAAATTCAGGGGGCAAAGTTTTTTAAGGGCCCAACTTTTTTCATGGGAAATATTGTACTCCCAGAAAAGAGTTTAGATGTTACTTCACACAGTCTTGACAAAGGCGTATCCGGGAATTTGTCAAGGGGGGGGGGGCAAAGCCCATGGACAGACTCTCAGCGCTCCGTGCCAACCCCTAACCCTAACTCTAACCCAAGAAAATTTTGGCCCAAAATGCTTCCCAGAATTGCTGGAAATGGCACTTCCAAGGCCTATTTAGCGCATATAAAAGGGGAAACACTAGCAATATCGTAAATATAACTTTAAAAAATACCAAAAATATGCTGGGGGGGGGGGGACTGCTGGGGCCTGAATATTGGTATTTTTTTTCAATTCCTGTTTTGAGAGTAAAACTCCACACTGAGTGAACTATTAAGAAATGTTGATATTATATTTTCTTCATTTTTTCCTTTATTTTGTCTTCGTTTTTTCAAGTTTTTGATTTTCCAGGGGGGCGAGTGCCCCTTGCCCCCCCCCCTCCGGACGCCCAATTCACCCGTCCATGACTCACAGATCAACACGTAGTTACCTGTAATTTGGTGCGTGGCAGCGATTTTTGCGCGCCTTCATGTCCTGCGGCATTCAATATGGGTGAAATTCGCTGTTTATAGCCCTTTCAAAGATCCAAAGAAATTTCAAGCTTTAAAGAAGGAAAGCTTAGGATGTTTTTGAAAAGACAGCCGACATAACAGCCAAAACTTTTCTCTCGCTTTGAAGACGGCAAATTTCTGTTGCCTGTTGTTTGCATTATTATGACCGAAAGTATGTCTACCGAAAGATCGGACATGTTGTCTTTTGGTGTAGTCTGTCACTTTCTTTATATCTTGTCAGGCGGTGTTATTTGTGCCAAATATGTCGCTATAGCCCTACTTGCGCAGGAATCCGCCTAATTTTCCTTTCCTCCCACTAGTTCCCTTCTAAATCTGATCCCTATATTTAAATATGCAGTCCTAGGTGTTAATCAGCTAATCATTTGTAATTGAAGCAGCCTCTAATGCAATGTAACAGACCCTGGATCACTTAAACGTCTTAAAATGGGATTTGCTTTTGTTCGGCGCACTTCGCTCGCACCCATTACACTGACCTGGCATAAGGACCCTCCTAACCGTAGGGCAGCGTGAGAGATTTAACTCTTTCAATATCCCATGTAATCCCTACCATCGTCCCTGCAGCCATTCACAAGTCACCTTCATCATTATCTAGACCGGCTGTTAGTACGAGTCAGAATAGGATAAAAAAGTGATCAAACCTTGTTTGTGGTGTGCACTTTAATGCACATCAAATACCATTTGAAGATATTTAACTTGTTTTCTTCTTATACTCATTAACTTTATAGATAGCTCAGAGCTTTGGGGGCTTTCCCCCATCGGAGAGTTTCCCACATGATCATTCCTGTACATTGACTGATTAATAAATTGAATTGAACATTAGCTACATTGACATGCCCTCAAAAAGACCCCTTTCGCTTAGTGCTTAAAGAATAAAATCCCCCAATGAAAGATCCGTTGGAATTATTTCAATATCTCTTAGCGTTCTCGAGATACAACTCTCCCAACTTGGTTTCTGGATTGACTCTCTGTCTAAGTATACAAAAATACTTATGAGGAGTGTTGCAGAGTGTTAGCATTTCTTTTATTGAACCTATGTAAATTATCTCTTAAATTATGCTTCATACGATTAACAGTTCGGTAACTGATACTGACATTTTGCAAGAAAACTATTCTCACTTCCATAATAAATCCCTCAGGGCCGGGGATACCAATGTTGAAAGCTGGTCCTTGAAATGAAGGTTGCAAACAAAGGGTTTGCATCAGGGATGAGGAACCTTTTCCCCCTTACGGGCCGTTTTGATAGTCATAACCTACTCGCGGGCCGTAGACAGCGAGGGCGCAACAAGCTTTCCCCAAAGGGTCAGGCCAAAAGGGTCCCAAACGGTGTTTGGCGGGATGTATGGGAAACTCATTAAAGAAATTAGGTCAAAGCCCTCGGAAGCTCTAGAATTTGTACAAATTTGTAGGCCACTATTTAAATGACATTGAATGCATGAGGCTTCCAAGACCAAATGCATTACAATTATGACTAGTTGTCTTTCTGTTTATGTAAGAAGTGATAATGAATGAGCACGAACCAAAAGTGTGCGCGAAGCGCCCCGAAAAAACTGTTCAACTTTGTCTCTTCCTCACTTTACATTACAAAAGTATCAACTTTTCACGTTGAATTCACTCTTTGGAGAAACGGTTCTCGACCCCCCCCCCCCCCCCCACAATTTACCGGGATAAATTCAGTACCCACTGAGTACTGTTTATATAGATAGTAGAAAGTAGAGCTCTGAAGGTGAAAAGGTTGGTCAGTTCAGTGTACTAAGTGTCCCTTCAAGGGCTGTATAGCTCGGGGGAAGAGAGGGAACCCCTAATTCCGAGATATCGTTCGGTTTTCTGTTTTCCCCCTTCGGTTTCCAGCCGTGGGGACTTTGGGAAAAATTATACGAAATTACCAGTTCACTCTTATCTATACCATGGAAACAAGTGTTAATCGAAGAACTGCTTCGATTATGGGATTTGATCAGTTTGAATTTGTGCCTTTTTTGTGGCTCGGCGTATGAATTTTTTTCAGTGTGATTCTTCTCCATTTGAACAAGATCACTACGAAAATACCTGGTTATCTTCTTCAGTAGGGCAGTTATTTTGACTGTGTATGGTGAAGTGGGAATTCTGACCATTTCCTATGAATAATCAGCCCATTTGAGACAGACAAGCTTTATCTCGAAGACGGCCGTTAAAGCACTGATAGAGTAGTTCTTCAATATAGTTAGGGGAGTTAAGTTTTAAAGATAACTCCACGTCTCGGTACCTAGTAATCTCTTGCTTTTGCTGCCTCCCAAATATTTTTTGGGAGTGTCAGTGTCATACATTGACTGGTAGTCAATACTCTGCTACTGGACAGCTTCAATCACTGATGTATCTGCAAAATCGTTTGGGGATTCGCGTAAAACTAGAAACCATTTGTTCAACTTTTGAAAAGGATTCAACATTTGTTTTTTTTTTTAAACTGGGACAAATAGTAGAGGAACCCGGGACAACAGAACAACATAGCCCAACCGGGACTGTTGGAATCTTTGAGTCTGAGTACAGACGACGCTTCTTCAAGTGAGGCTTAGACCACTTCGTGTGCTAAAAGTAGTACCTAACAGATGCGCTCAGGGAATGCGCGGATCACGCTCCATCCGTAGCGCTTCAAGCAGGATAGTAGCGAGTTTTCGATTTCAGGACGGTAGGCAAAGAGGACGGTAAGAACAAAAAAATAACTGTATTGTGCATGCGTGTAAGCGAAGAACGTACCGTCATGATGATTTTTAGGACGGTACGAGGGTTGACATGGCAATTTCTTCGGTCCGCACGTCCGCGTCTCTGTGACTTTAGTTGGTTGCTCAGATAATGGACTTAGACAACACTACATACATTTTTAGAAAGTAATCTAATGGTTGTTTCCGTATCAATCCAAGAAATATAAGTGTCATGTGCTAACGACAAAGGTCATCATTTTAATTGTATATTCTGCCGTATACGTCTATGGCCTTATTCCTGAATTTTCCGCTAAAATAAAAATGTTAGGGTGCAATGCCTTATACCCAACTGTTAGTGGGTAACAAATAAGGGCGCGTGTCTATTTTTATTTTGTTGACATCCTGCTGTGGGCCCCGTCACACGGGATCGAAACGTCTTGAATATCTTAATATCTTATATGGCTTAAAGAAATCGGACTTAGTACGTGTGAATGTGCACGAAGTGCGCGAAAACTTCCCTTCACTGGCGGCAATCCCCCCCCCATGGGCGTCCGCAGAAAAAAATCCAGGGGGGCAAAAATTTCTAGGGGTGGGCAAAACCTCCGCGTGACCATGAGTTGGCGCGAAGCGCAAGAAAATTTCGGCCCGAAATGCCTTCCAGATCGCTGGAAATGGCATTTCTTAAGCCTATTTACCGAATAGAAACAGGAAAAATACGTTTTGTTTGGTTTTTCTTTAATTTTTACTCGTTTTTTTCAAATTTTGATTTTCCCCCCTTGACCATGCCTGCGGACGCCCATGCGCCTCCTCCTCCCTTGCGATACAGAGAAGCGGAAAATCTCAGAAGTGAACGAAACAAGACAATGAACATGATGGTGCTTCGTCAGCTTCGCAAGCGTAGAGTTGAGTGTTTTTGGAAGGTGAGGGGACCATGGCTACCATAAGGTGCTACATGGTGGGCCGGGATTCGGAATAATTTTGCTGATATCCAGACTGAGGGAAAATCTCCGAAATGTCTAATACAATAATACGATAGGAAGACTAGCGTGGAGCTTTGAACTGACCTCCGAATGACACTGAGAGTACACCAAACTCTTCACAGTTCACAGTTCAGTTCACAGTTCAGTTCACAGTTATCTTAGATTTAATTTGAACGAAATTTGCTTGAACAGCTTGCAACAGGACGAAATGTAAAATCATGGGCGGAAAAAGTATTTTTTAGATTATTTTGTGGTTCCAGTAAATCCAAACCATGAAGTCATCACTGGCATGTTAAGAATGTTGCTAAAAGTATTACACTGCTGCATGAAAACTCATTGATGGCCGCTTCTAACTTTGGGTGTACACCTACTTTGAACATGCGAGAAAAGTTCACTCTTACTTTTGTGCCAATAATGTTCATAGGGCTAAGTGATACAAAGTGGATTGTGAAGATTGCCCCACAAAGCGTGCCGAAATTTTAAGGTGTACTTCATTGCTCATGGAAAAACCTGCATGCAGGCTCACCCAGGGGTGGTCACGGTGCTAGGATTTGCTGAGAGGGGGCCAAGAGCCCTGACTGGGGGCCAGCTACCCTAATTCCGGACAGATGGCGCGCAAAGCGCACCGAAAAACGCACCGGTTATATTGAAAAAGAATTAAAGTTTTGTTTTCATTAAGAGAAGTTGCAAAAGTTTGGGTTTTTATTGAAGAATGTACCCTACTTAAGAGCAAAAAAAAAAAGAAAAAAAAAAAAAGAAAAACAAAAAAATTGTTGGGTAGACTGCATGGTCGTTGTAGGGGATTAAATTCCTTATCTTACTCATTAAGGCTCCCCACAATGGTGAGGCTGAAAAACACAGCTTCCAAAAGATAGGAAACAGAGGATAGAACTTGGCATCGATGTATTTTTGTGTTTCTCTAGAATCACGCCTACACGGAAGATGAAAGCACGTAGCCCGCGATATTTTTTTTTTGAAGTTATAGAAAGAATTGTTACAGAAAACAAAATGAATTCATTTTAAAACGCCTTTTGGGATCATTTTAAATTTTGCTCAGTGATTGCTTGGAGGCATGCCGGACCTGTACATAGGTATTCAAGTTTAATTTATTTTCGATCGTTTTTCGAAAAGTGGGGTGGGAATGGGCACGGCCCCCGTGCCCCTCCTGCCAGGGCCGACGCTAGAGGGGTGTGTGACACCCCCATCATCTTTGCAGTCGGTAAACTCCTTCACTAGTCGGCAAAATGAAGAAAAGAGGGAGTGCAAACGAAGGAAAGTTAGAGGGAAGAAGAAAGAGGGAAAAAGAGAAAAAAGAGGAGAAAGAAGGGGAGGGGAGAGAAAGACCGAGCGAACAGAGAAAAGAACAGGGGAGGGAGGGACAAAGCAGGGCAAGAGAAAGGGGATGCCAGTAACCAACACTTTTTGAAACTTAAAACATAACATTCTGTCGGCAAAAAAGCTACGTAGGACTTATCAGTATCATTGTACACTAAAGGACTTCATCGTTCATGTGATATTCTGTCACTGAGTCGGCAAATTCTGCACCAGTCGGCTAAATGAAGGAAACATGAGGAAATGAAAGAGGAAAAGAAGTGAAAGAAACAGGACAATTTCTGTAATCAGAACCCAAAATTTTCGACGCACTGCGCGCGCTGTAATGTCACTCCAGTTTCTTCAGTAGTTCCATTCCACATAGCTAGACAGCATAAATCCTGTTAACCCTACCAAGTAACATGTAGGCAGGGTACACAGGTTATGTAGAGGTCGTAAATTTCATCCTATATCGCAAAGCCTAGTTGCTGTTTTCTAATGTGTGTCATGCGGTATACGGTCAGTTGGTGAGCGACTTACGGAACAAAGTTCGGCTATTTCATCGGGTAGTCCAGGTGATTTCGACACAATGTATGTTATTCCTGATACAATCTACAACCCCTACAGTTTTTATGTTTTTCTTTTTGTTCTTAATGATAACATGTTTTGGGGGTCAGCCTATCAAAAATTTTCGCGCCCTTTGCAATTTCACGATTCAGACTCAAAAGAACAGTATCAGTGCGCAACTCGGCTCTTGACATATTAAGTGATATAATGCAAAGTATACATAATACAGTACTCTGCAATTGCATGGAGTAGTTAAGCTCCTTCATATCCCTTTCTTACCCCCTCGACATGCTGTCGGAACTTGGGGTCGCTGGCATGGCCCGGCCTCATCTCGGGAAAATTCTGTCGCCACCCATGGTCGGTTTAGCCTACTTATTTCAGCTTTCAAAAGGGTCATTTCTGCGATAAAGCCCCAAATTTTCGGTATGCTTTGCCCACTCTTCGTTACTGATAGCTAAATATAGAACAAACCCTTTCCATCTTTTCAAGTAACTTAAGTAGAATTTATCGTTTTATGTAAATGCCGGGAATCTCATCTCATTTCGTTAAACTAAGTTAACGTTCTCTTGAGCCTGTCTTTCGGTACGGCTGGTGACCCGAAGAGGGAAGTACAATGTAAGTTGTGCTCGATAGGGCCATTGGGCCATGCCTCCTAACGGATGTCAATTTTTTTCAGTTCCTAAAAAACGTAAATGTTTTAACACAAGTTTTACTTCCAAAGGTGCCATATGTGGCACCAGATTGCACGTAAGGACACCTGATTTTTCAAAAATTTTCAAAGGGGAGGGGGACATCCCCTCCCTTTATGTGTCCCCCTCACCTTACACCCCTCCTCCAGGCCGGCGATCACACAACATATTACGTGCCCCCTTGGAAGAACTCCTGGGTACGCCACTGGTTGGCCTATATAAGCTTTAAAAAAGTAGAGATTTTTTTTAGTGTGGGGTTACCCCAAGATTTCGCGCGCTTCGAGGCGCTTTGCAATTTCATAGTTAAGATTTCGGGAAAAACCTTAAATCGGACGGAACTATTTTCCTCTAGTTTATACAAAATTTTATACAATACACGGCCCGCAATGGCGTTGTATTGTACACAGGTTTTCTTCAAATCTCCCCTCACAACCCCTCGATGGTATCGGGGCTGTCGAGGCTTCTGGTCGTTGCCCCCCCCACCCTTGGGCAAATCCTTACGCCACCCCTGCTGGACCACTACCCGTTGGGCTAACGGTTCTCAGCTCTGTATGCATCTCTTATCAACACTTTCAGTCGGCATTTGCTTCTTCTCAGTCGGCAATACGGCACCACACCCCCATGATAAATGCTCTGGCGACGCCCCTGCCTCCTGCTTACACGTTCTTACAAAATAAATGCGCCTGTCAATCAGACTGCGCGTACTCGAGTATTCCTTTCATTATCAACCTAGTATCAAACCTTAGCAATTAGAGCAAGGGAGACCGCTGCTACAGTGAATAGCCCGTGTTTAACCAGTGGAGACACGAAAATAGTACGGCAAGCAGCTGGTCCTTAGGCGTGTTACCATACAGTGGCGCCGGCACGGGCGGCATGGGGGCGCGTGCCCCCAATCGGTTTCAGATTTTTTTTTTGAAAATTTTAAAATGATCCCAAAAGCGTTTAAGCTATAGATTTCTGTAGGGGGTAGGGTGAGGTGTGTTTTGGACCGAGTAAAGGATATATTGTAAGCATGTTCTATCACCAATGGTTCTCAAACTATCAGAATTATCGCAATCCTTCGCAAACTCTCAAATTTTTCGCGCGCTCCACGCCCTTCAAACCCTACCGCAATATTGTCCTTATTATCAATAATTTCCGGTAGCAACTCCCTCAGAAACACAGCAACAAAAGTTGAAAGCTCTTTACGAATTCTCAGGTAAAAGACTGGCTTTGTGATTGGCAAATAGGTTTGTTGGGGGATTGAAAGTGTCTCGATGCAGAGCATGAATGCAGGTTCTGTCATGGTTATCGTATTTAATGAAAAACTTCGGTGCGCTTCGCGCGCATTAGTCACGGTTTTCACTCCATCTTATGACCATAATTAAGGTTATAATACATTCATTATTCTTACCACCCCTCCTTTTAGACCCCTCCCCCAGGACTGCAGCTTTATGTAGTGGCAAAGGAAGGATCCCATACTGCTGTTTATACTCGCAGGGATGCATACTCTCCTTTTTCACATAACCACAAATTAGTATTCACTAAATTCCGGGTATGGATATTTTCCAGCCACACATGATCAGTTCAAAAATATCTCAAAGATAACACCTTTTTGCATCTAAGCAACCTTAAATTAACAAAAATTTCTCAAAGGGGAGGGGGACACTCCCCACCCCCTTATACCCCTAACCCAGGATGGCACCTTTATGTAGTACCAAATGAAGGATCCCACTCTACTGTATACAATCGCAGGGGCGCAATAAAAAAAAGTACAAATTTACGCAGACTTGGAGGTAGCTGAGGTGGCATTACCTTGTCATCTGTGGTGCCCTCCAATCACCAAATCCTGGCGCTGTGTGCGTTCAGTCACTGTGTGCGTTCAACTTTTGAAGTTAAATGTCATGTTATCAGTTTTTCGAAAGGTTAGGAGTAATTTTCACAACAGAGATAGGTCATGGTGTGTTACCTACTCCTAACTTGAAAACTTGTTTCTCAGCCTCTAACTGGGGCAAAAGGAACGCGTAATCATGTTTGAATTACGTGCCATTGCTTTGTTACGGTACAGAGAGCACATTCAGGATGTCTGTACGTAACAAAAGCCATAGAATCTCAGGGATACTTCAATGGAATTTTTCGTTTTATTTACTCTCGCTATGTGAAGTTAGATGCCTGTAAAGGTCTATCTCCGGCCAGTGTTAGTACGCTAGCAAACTAGTGTCTGGGACCCACATCACACTTACAGACTAAGCTAGAAAGTATTCAGAGAAGATCGGCTGTTTTAGTAGTTAGTTCTAACTTCTCACGAGAGCCAGGGGCTCGGACCTTTGGTATCCTTAAGGATCTTGATGATCTTTCTCTGTTGGCTGAGTATCGTAGGCAACGCAGGCTGATTCTTTTCACAAAGAGTGTCTCTGGTCAGGCTATGTCCGTGTGGTCAGCCTTAGGCATGATCCCACCCATAGGACTCGGCTGGTGCATAATCAATGCATTCTACACTTTTGTCATCTGTACATTAGGGCAAATTGTAACAAATTTACCCAATTAAGATAAGAGACTGGAATGAGCTCACTGCTTCTTTAATTAATGACTCAAACCTTATATCATAAGACCTTTCTGGCGACTGCATTTGTACGGTAGATATACGTTAAGAAAATTGTGCAGCCGTTGTTTATGATAGACTATTTGGAAGGTTACCGCTCTAGCAACGGTGTTAGCCTGCCCCAGACAGCACAAAGCATTGGCGTTATGTTGGGCCAACGTTGGCAACAGTTGGTATTATGTTGTGTAGGCAGTAAAGGCAGGGCCAACATTTCGCCAACCAAAATGCAGCCAATAATTGTAAATTGCATGTATTGCCAATATTTGACCAACATTTTTGTAGGGCATCATATATTTAACCATGTATCATTAAACCAACTTCAAGTAGCCAACTGGTGCATGCTTTACATTTAACCAACATTAAACCACTTTAATGAAACCAACCGTTCACGTCATTATGTGTTCAACCAGGCGCGTAGCTAGGGGGGAAGGGGGCCGCCTCCCCCTTGAGCATATTTTGGGTATTTTTTAATGTTCATTTTTACAATATTGCTAGTGTTTCCCCTATATATGCAGTAAATAGACTCCTGGGAAGCGTCATTTCCAGCAATCTGGGAACCATTTTGGGCCAGAATTTTCTTGCGCTCCGCGCCATGGTGGCGTGGAGCGCTGAGAGTCTGTCTATGGGCTTCCTCCTCCCCCCCCCCCCAACTTGACAAATTCCTGGCTACGCCCCTGTGTTCAACCAGCGCTGAGCTAGCTATATTTAGCCAACCGTCGGGCATTATGAAATGGAACCAACGTTGAGCCAGTTTTAAGTGACCAACTGTTGGGCGTCATATATTGAACCAACATTAGACCAACACTTAAATCTATTGAAATATCTATAGACCGTTGACAGTGAAAACGTAATAAAACAGTATATGAGACTTTATGCATAGACCTGTCAAAACAGTAAATCGAGGTTCAAAATTCATCAACTGGCAGTTAGCCTACATGTGATATTATTATGTTAAATATAAACCAACGGCAGCGTATATGGATTGAAAAAGTAAAATTAAAAGTAATCCCTCAACTGATGTGCAGAAGGGCACTTTAAAGTCGGCCTACAACCTACGGTTGACATAACCTCAATACTGGTTATATGTTGCTAAACGCTGACATTGGTTTCGGTTGGCAAATGGTAAGCGGCCCAACACTGGCCCAACAATAGACCACCAGAAATATACTAAGCTGGTCATTTTGGTATCAAGCCAACCTCATAATTCTTTTAATAACAGCTTTTTCTAAATTTAACACTCACAGTATATATTTTGCAAAACATTCACTTACACTGTGGGAATTTTTACTAAGACAACTTGAGAAAAATGTTTAAAATGCTGTGAAATTCTGTTGGAACACCACATTTATATACCTTTCATCTGAATGGAACATTCCGAATTTTTCAAAGGAGATTTATGTTTATCACTCAATGCAGGTCTAATCGAAATAAATTGTGGGTGGCAATGGTAAATTCTTATTATTATTATTATTATTATTATTATTATTATTATTATTATTATTATTATTATTATTATTATTATTATTATTATTATTATTATTATTATTATTATTATTATTTATTATTATTATTATTATTATTATTATTATTTATTATTATTATTATTATTATTATTATTATTATTATTATTTTAAATTTTATTATTATTATATTATTATTATTAAATTATTATTATTATTATTATTATAGTTAAAAGCTTAATGTTGAGGAAAATATTCCTCTAAATATTAAAGAATTCTGAAATTCCCTTGAAAGTAGAAGAAGTGCTCTCAATGCTGTGGGCCTGGCCGGTAAATAGACTGAAGTTAGCAATCCACTAATAGAGCGCTCATGAGTAACTCCTTGAGAAAGTTACTGAGGCCAATATAAGCCAAAAATGTTACCAGCTGAAAGTCAGTAGCAGTGTTATTAGCACAACACTTATTTTCTGAGGTAGAAAATAATGAACAAATCTGAGTTTCACTCTGACACATCTCATAGGCCTATTTCATTGGAATAGGGCCTTGTCCTTTGTTTTATGAAGTTGAAAAAAGCATCAAAATTTTTTGGAAGGGGGGGGGGCCCGGGCCCCCTGCCCCCCCCTAAATCCGCCCCTGTTTATATACCTTTCATCTGAATGGAACATTCCGAATTTTTCAAAGGAGATTTATGTTTATCACTTAATGCAGGTCTAATCGAAATAAATTGTGGGTGGCAATGGTAAATTCTTACAGGAGATCATGTTTTCAGTTGTACAATACACTATAAACGAGGAGAAATTGAAATATTATGAAGAAAATTGTATTATTATTATTATTCGTTAACAATTACAAACAAGCCTCACTGAATATATTGCCCTCGGGCGGACCCGTTAACTAGCCGACTTTGCTTTCCTTATTCAAAATTGTATCTGAATTTGCAATTTATATCATACTATCGAATCTGGCTAGCACTAATAATGCTGGTAGCTTGTAGAAGGTGACCCTGAATATTCATTATGGATTGATATAATGAACAATTAATTAGGAGAAGTTTTGGATAGCATAGTTTCGTTGGTGCAACATTGTGCTAACCCATTCTTTGCACTGTTGGATTTATGAAAATTGGTGACAAGTTGTGAAATTTTACTGGCCCAACGTTGAAAACTGCCAAATGTTTACCAGCTAGACCGTTGACCAAATGTTTGCCAACTAGCACTGAGTTGACATCACTTACTTAACCAACGTTGAACCAAATGCTGGAACTAACAGTTGGGTACTTATTTGCCAACGTTGGCCCAACGGCATTACCTTTGGTAGGCAAAATGTTGGCCCAATATAAAATTGATTGTAGGCCAAACCTTTCTCCGATGAGCACCCGACCATTCATATAACATTAGTCCAACAATTTGGCCAACCAATTTCCCTATATTGGCCCAACGTTATTGTGCTATCTGGGGCTAGTTATTCCCGCAGGCAGGGTGTCATTGAGTTAGTTCCTATTGACTATGAGCCGTAAAAAATGTTCATATTTCTTGTCTGTTCCCCGCAGTGGCGCCGCCAGGATTTGGTGATGGGGGGGGGGGGGGCACCACAGATGACGTCAAAATGCCACCTCAGTTTTACCTCAAGTCGGGGGTAAATTGTATTTATTTATGCGTACCTGCGATTGGATACAGTAAAGTGGAACCCTTCCTTTGTCACTACATAAAGGTGCCGTCCTGGTGGAGGGGTATAAGGGGAGGGGTTCCCCCTCCCCTTAAAATTTTTGTTAATTTAAGGTTGCTTAGATGCAAAATGGTGCCATCTTTGGAATCTTTTTGGAAGTGATCATATGTGGCTGGAAAATATCCATAATGTAGTTAGATTTAAGTTTTGTTAGGTGAAAGAGGAGAGTATGGTTAGGTGAAAGAGGAGAGTATACGTCCCTGCGATAGTATACAGCAGTGATAATCCTTCCTTTGTCACTTCATAAAGGTGCCGTCCTGGGGAGGGGTTTAAGGGGAGAGGGTGTCCCCCTCCCCTTTGAGAAAATTTTGTTAATTTAAGGTTGCTTAGATGCAAAATGATGATATCTTTGGGATATTTTTGGAACTGATAATGTATGGCTGGAAATATCTAGACTTTAGTGAATTTCAATTTTGGTAAGGTGAAAGTGGAGAGTATGTTGTCTAAGAGAAGGGTATGTTGTCAACAAACCTCCTGAAGCCCCCTTTTGGCTACTTTAATTAATGCCGTCTATTCGGGGAAAGTTTTTAAGTAAAAATACGTGCGTGGGTCCACAGAAACATTCTTGGACTATTATGAAAATTTTCCTTGCTTCATTGTGCATTAAAGTATGAAAGGGTATCTAAGGCTGGCAGACAGCGGTATAGGGCCTCCTGGAAGCTCTGGATTAATTATATAAAATAGTACACTGACATGATGCTTATTGCCTGACATCCAAATGATACTATAGAGTATGATGCCGAGCACTTTACAACTATCGTATGTTTACTAAGTTTGAAAGAAAATCCAGACGAACAGCTTCAAATGGGGAATAGGAGTGAGAGTATAGGTGCAAGGAGGTGATATTAGACCTCCATGACAGGTATAGCAAAAGGGGTTTAGAACTAAAAAGTGCATTTTAAAATCCAGTTTCGTCGTAATTGTATTAACAATCACCATCTATACCGGTAATGGCCTTTGTGAAAAATGTATAACGGCAAATACATATTTTCAACCTTCCACATCATGCTACAAATTAGACTGAAAGATACCATAGGCCTACGGAGGTTGGAGATGTACTTATGTTTCTCGGAAAAGTGTTGTGATTAGAATAGTTGCATGTATTATAAACTTAATAATGGTCATAAGATGGGGTGCAAACCGTGACGAATGCGCGCGAAGCGCCGCGAAATTTTTCATTAAATAAGATTACCATGACAAAACCTGCATTCATGATCCTCTGCATCGAGACACTTTCAGTTCCTCACAAATCTATATGCCAATCACAAAGCCAATCTTTTACCTGAGAATTCGTAAACAGCCTTCAACTTTTGTTACTGTGCTTCTGTGGAAGTTGCTACCGGAAATTGTTGAGAATAAGGATATTACTGGGGTAAGGTTTGGAGCGCGCGGAGCGCGCGAAAATTTTGATGGTACGCGAAAGATGTGGGATAATTCTGATAGTTTGAGAACCATTTGTGATAGAAAATAATTACCACAGATCCATCACTCGGTTGAAAACACACCTCACCCTACCCCCTACAGAAATCTATAGCTTAAACGCCTTCTGAGATCATTTTAAAATTTTCAAAAAAGAAATTCTGAAATCGATTGGGGGCACGTGTCCCCCACGCCCCCCGTGCCGGCGCCACTGGTTCCCCGGTGCAACTAGTCATAAGTTTTTGATCTACCCGAGTACTCCACAGGTGGTGGGGCTAGGATTTTCCCGAAAGGAGGTCAAACACCCCGATATACGATATAAGGGGTGGCAGCCCTTACTCAAAATCCATATCTGGCTTTATATCTGGAAATATCTGGTTGATTAAAGACTTTATATGACCATATAAAGCCATATATAACTTGATTAAAACACAACCCAGATATGCATATAAAGTTTGATATGGCCATATAAAGCCAGATATGACTTGATATAATCGTGATCTAGATATGTATATAAAGTTTGATATGGCCATATAAAGCCAGATATAACTTGATAAAACTGTGATCCAGATATGTATATAAAGTTTGATATGGCCATATAAAGCCAGACATAACTTGATTAAAACATAACCCAGATATGTATATTAAGTTTGATATGGCCATATAAAGCCAGATATAACTTGATATAATCGTGATCCTGATATGTATATTAAGTTTGATATGGCCATATAAAGCCAGATATAACTTGATTAAAACATAACCCAGATATGTATATTAAGTTTGATATGGCCATATAAAGCCAGATATAACTTGATATAATCGTGATCCTGATATGTATATTAAGTTTGATATGGCCATATAAAGCCAGATATAACTTGATATAATCATGATCCAGATATGTATATTAAGTTTGATATAGCCATATAAAGCCAGATATAACTTGATATAATCGTGATCCAGATATGTATATAAAGCTTGATATGGCCATATAAAGCCAGATATAACTTCATAAAATGGTGATCCAGATATGTATATAAAGTTTGATATGGCCATATAAAGCCAGATATAACTTGATTAAAACATAACCCAGATATGCATATTAAGTTTGATATGGCCATATAAAGCCAGATATAACTTGATATAATCGTGATCCAGATATGTATATAAAGTTTGATATGGCCATATAAAGCCAGATATAACTTGATATGCTAGATATGCAAATGAGCATTTTGTTAGTTTGTTTTATTATTTATTTGATTTGATTCTTGGATTATGCTTGTTACAAACTAAGACATGTTTTGGGTACAGCACCACCTTCCCAGACATTGCAGTTATTTAGTGGCTACACTTCTGTAAATACCGCAGTGTACTAAGTGAACTTAGGCAAATAATTTGCATATTTGGGGGGAGCTTGTATCTAAACCTACATTTTTCATGATTTAGGAAGTTGAAAGTAAAATATGCACCACGCAGTAAACAAAATTTAGAGTCAAATACGTAATTAAGTTTAAAATAAGAAGCCCATATCACTGTGATTACATAAATAGGAAATTTCAAGGCATTTTTCTGTTCACTGTTATGAAATAAGTTGAATTTATGTACTTAAGTCAATTCAACCTAATACTTACATTAAATTGTAATTCATGGAGCCCTTAAACATTGTTTTCTGGTGTTCAAAGTCTCACGGGTTTTCGCCCTTGGCTCTTCGCCAGAGAGTCAGGGGACTTTTGGAAAAAAAGGTGTTCAAAGTCTCCATGAGGAGTGTGGACTATAAGTCCTAACTATGATTCATAACTAGAGCAGATCTGTGCCATATATAAAGGCTTGATCCAGATAGAACTTTATCTGGCCATATATGGTTTTTATCCGATCTGATATAAATTCCATATCTGGTGCAGATATGGGCCAGATATAAATTTCCATATATGGGCCAGATATGGGCCATATAAAGAGTGAGCCATATAAAGTTTTATATGGGTCATATATGGCACAGATATGGGCCAGATATAAATCTCTTTATATGTGGCATATATGGATTTTCCATATATGGGCCAGAAATGGAGTAGCCATATATGGGGCATATCTGGGCCATATAAAAGTGAAACTTTACCTGGGCCATATATGGCCATATATGGCCTTTATATTATATCAAGTTATATCTGCCCAATTCTTGTACAAGCCAGATATGAATTCCATATCTGGCCCAGATATGGGCCAGATATGAAATCCCATATCTGGGCCATATATGGATTTTGAGTAAGGGAGCAAACTCGATACCCAGCCTATAAAGGCTGTGAGTTGCTGTAAAATATCGAACTTCAGTTTCGGGAGGCCAAGCACGCCAAAAACTTTTACTTCTTTCCATTGAGAAAAGTTAGGATTCCATCAAAGAACCCGTGTGACAGGCCACCGAAAAGAGCTGTTTCACTCTCCAGTTAAAGAATTAAGCCCTCCAATGAAAGATCTGTTGGAATCATTTCAATATCTTTTACCGTTCTCAAAATATTCGTCCTTAAAGTTTCATGGTTTCTGAAGAAACTCTTAGCCTATGCAAAAAAAAAAAAATGATGTGGAGTGTTGCACAGTGTTAAGATTTCTTTTGTTAACCTTATATAAATTATCTTTTAATTACTGATCATATAGAATATAGTTTCGTGAAAGATATAAATAATTCTAAAGAAAAAAATTAACTTTCTTACTAAACCCTCAGAGAATATCAATGCTACCGGTGTCCTTGGAATTAAGTTTGATAAAACAAAGGCTAATATGAGCCATATATGGTATGTCCATCTTTCGATGCCCCATATTTGCATATTAAAATTAATAAATTATTTAAATTAATAAAATGAGTTCAGCAAAATACACACCTGGTTCTGTGTAAACAAACTCTCCTTCGATGTAAATAAAACTCCTTCAGTTGTCTTCAGGTCTCCCAATAAGAGTATTGATCCAACTATCACTAGTATTAATTTCAATGGTACCCTTATTCATTCCTCTGCTATCCAGTACAGCTAAATTCCTTGGTATTTACATTGACAAGAACTTATCTTGAAGAGACCATATCCAGTACGTTTGTAATAAGATTTCGTGTGCCACTGGTATATTAAATCGTCTAGTCGTGGTCTTTTACCAAGAAATATTCTTATCACACTCTATAATGTACTATAATTTTCCCATATTTGAATTACTGTAATGTTGTGTGGGTGGTACTTACCCCACTAGGTTTTTGTCACTTCATATCCTTCAGAAAAAAGAGCAATTCGAATTATTTTTAATAAGGATGCAAACTATCATACTTATGAACTCTTTGGAGAAATGAAGACTTTATCAATATTTGATGTACATCGTTTTAATATCAGTATATTTATGTATAGTTGGATCTGTGGTAACCTACCATCTATCAAGTTAACAACCTATAGGCCTATATTTACTCTGTCTTGCAAACTTATTCACGACCATTCCACCCGTGCGTCCCTTCCGTTTTGTCGAACTGCCTCTCAACATAGCATCTGTTTTTTAGGACCCAAAACTTGGAATAACTTACCTGAAAGACTTCGTAGTAGCTCCAGTAGTATAAGACTTTCAAAAAATCTTTTACAGATCACGCAAATTTAAATGCGAACTAAGGCATCATTATATTTTATTTCCATTTAGTAAGTGTCTTTGCTTTGTTTAGTGTTATTCTATATCTTTCTGAATCTTGTAAGCTTTTCACTCCACTATATAAGTAATTGTGTTCCTGTCTTGTTTTTGTCAAGGAGAAACTCATTCCCACAAGCAGCCGTTGCTTTCTCTGAGTTGTCCCCAGTCTATTTACTACTTTTAACGAAATTGTTCACTGTATTTACTGATAAAAAAAAGACTGAAATATATGTCAAAATGAAAATGAAATTAAATGAAAATTTTGCTCACGGGGTACAACAACCCTCCCCTCCCCTCCATCCCCACCCTACCCGGCCCCGTTCTCACGTGGCACCACCCTAGTAGGTTCTGACCTCTCGAAGTATACTGGGCAGTTGTAGCCTCAGTTGACACCTGCCCCGCATTGTGTGCTTCTATAGTTGATCGTTTTTTCGCCCACGGGACTGGGTAACACCAACGTCATCCCTTAAACAATGACCTTTAGATTCCGCCGGAAGTACAACAACACAACACATTGAAGACAACACACTTGACTTCATCTATCGGTAACACCGTGTGACCTTACCTCTACGTATTGTGCACATCAGCTTCGTAAAGAGCATCTGCCGTCATGCCCTGCATGCACGGTAAAACTTACATAGAACACTGATAAGGTGCGGTACGTATGCGTTGTCCGTGGAACATGACCAAGGCTGCTAGCGCTAGTAAGTTATACCTAGCCTACATACTGTTTTATACGGCATACATACTGTTCGGTGTGTATGTAATACACGAAACACGGTCATTCGACGATCGAAAATCTCGAAAGACAGGATCTCGTTTCATGACAGCCGTGAATTGCCAAACATCGTAGCCGCCGAACGGCATTTTAATATCACTTGGTGTATGTGTTCAAACGCCACCGTCTCATTTCCCAATAAGTGTATCTGGTTGAAAGTGCTCGATTTCGCGATTTCTATGTAAGTAATCGCAAACTAATTAGGCCTAACTGTTAGGCCTACCTAACGTTAGGCCTACCTAACGTTAGGCCTAAGTTAGCCTAAGTTCGCAGTTCGCTTGTAACAAACAAGTTAGCCTATCCGAGTCCTAGGCTATCCGAGCCTAAACTTTAGTACTTAGGCCTAAGCCTACTGAGTTCCCCAATTTTCGTGCGTCCCCTATTATCGTTAAGCTACATCCATTTTAGACTAGCCTAACTGCACGAAAATCTAAGAGGACTGATGCTTCTGGTATCTCGCCACTGCAGGTTCATGGAAAACTTCAGATAAAGAATAACCTTGACCAGGTTCAACTCCAAAAGGATTTAAACACCCTTTCTGAGTGGCAAAATAAGTGGCAAATGCACTTTAACACCAAAAAGTGCTTTTCTATGAGGATCACTCACTCAAGGAATCCCAAGTTTTTTAATTATACTCTAGACAAAGATATCCTTGAGTCCACTGCCTCTCATACTTACCTAGGTGTTGACATTTCAAACAATCTTACCTGGAATAGACATAATAACCATATCACTTTGTCTGCAAATAGGTCTCTGGTGTTTATCAGAAGGAATCTATACTCCTGTCCCAGGAGTGTTAAAGCTAATGCCTATCTTACTCTTGTCAGGCCTTTATTGGAGTATTCATCTTCCGTTTGGGATCCCTACACGGTACACCATTTCCCTATCCAATAAGGTTGAGCAAATTCAACGTAGGGCTGCTACGTTTGTCTGTAATGACTATTCCCCCCATAGTAGCGTGACTGAAATGTTAAAAGATCTAGGGTGGGATAGCCTTAAAGTCAGGCGTACTGTCAACAGGCTAGCAATTTTTCACAAAGCCACATTGTGTCTCCTAGCCTTGCCAATGAACAACCTTCAACCGGTCTGGCGGCCTTCTAGGCATCATCATTCAAATAGCTTTTTACATGTACCAACCAATAAGGACTGCTACAAATACAGTTTCTTTCCTCGGAACGTCAGGGACTGGAACCTTCTCCCCCAGAACATAACAGATCTCGAGGACCCCAAGCAGTTCAAGAGCGCAGCCTTGAGGATTCTCAGACGGGACGACTAACTTCATGCGCACACCCAACCCTGCACGTTTGACTCCACCAGGAGTGTTGTGCAGTATTTATCCAGATCCAGATCCTGTCCACTTCCAAAGATAAAGCTGAAGCCCTGAATAGGCCCAATCAGTTTTGTTCTGTATTCACAAAAGAAGATCTAAATAGTATGCCTGTTATCGATTCTAGTCCCATCCCTGTTATAGGGGACATTAAGATCTCAACCACCGGTGTCCTTAAGCTGTTAACTGATCTTAAAGTGCACAAGGCTGCTGGACCTGACAATGTCACTGCCAGAGTCTTAAAGTCCTGTGCCAACAGTATTGCCCCCTTTTTTCAGAAGTTGTTCCAAAAGTCGGTGTCAAGTGGATGTTTACCAGCAGCCTGGCTTGATGCTAATATAACCCCCATCTATAAGAAGGGTGAAAGATCGGACCCTGCGAATTACAGGCCTGTCTCGTTGACATCCAACAGAAAACAGACCAGTGGAGAACCCTGTATATATATAACTTAAGAATTATAGGGGGATGTAGGCTTGATCTAGGCAGATAAGTACAGTCCAGTTCTAGGAATAATGAAGTTTTAAGACTTCACTGAACAAATACAGTTAGGGCCTAGGCTAGGCCTAGCCTATTAAGAGAGTAATTCTCAAAATGGCATGCTATTGGCTGTATTAAATTACTTAACTTAAAAAAAAATTGTATCAGAAGAGTTATTTTGAGAACAACACTTTATTTACCATGAAAATGTGACATTGAAGTTTGCAACCCCCTACAGTATGGTTCCAGGGTGCGTTCCATATACAGCCTATGCCGAAGTTACGGGTGTCAGCTTTCACATGCCAACTGACAAACCAGAGGTGTTTTTTTCACCACAGAGTAAACTGTAACACAGTATTGCCTGCTGTAGGATGAACATTTTTCATATGACATGGTTATTTGTCTAAACTTACTGTACAGTCATTTTAACACAGCATATTGCCCATACCACTGTTAAGAGAGAGTGTTAAAAAAGTTGACTCACCTATAGTAATGAGCAAATGCTTGGACAAATTGTTATGAAAGTTGGACTTGAATAGTGATGCATGATAAAGCGGTATCAGTGGTGGTCAAGTCATCCTCCATATCACAGTTTTCTGCTGTGTTCCATTTGTATGACAGGTTTGCTCGTGCCCACTTTTAATGTGTGTTTTCTCTTCTTACATTTCAATGTTGTTCAGTTGCATTTTTGCCACCCGATGAAGGGTTTATACCCGAAACGTTGTGGACTTTGCCGCAAACTACTTTTAAGCACTTCTTACTACCTTTATCAACCTACACATTTCTATAGTGTTCTGTAGCATTGCAATATAAATATTCATAATAATGGATGAGTGCTTGACCAAGTAGGAGCAGGTACGGTATAGACAATAGACTTTCAAGTTAAATAACAGCATTTTATTGACAAATTTTTTTGTAAGAATGATAGCACATCCTCACTCTTCAGAATATCAATGCTGAATCTAGGAGTTGATAGTTCTGACTTACCAGCATACTGAATATAGGGATTACACTCCAGGCCTAAGGAATCCTATTAGACCTTTTCCATCATGCCTGTTTCAGTAGGCTCTCTCAAATTACCTAGTCTTGCCTCCTTCAAAAGAGATAGTACTAATTGTCTTGTTGTTGGGTACCATTGTTCTCACAATTTAAAAGCTGCAAGTTTTGTACACTCCTTGTCACTCTTGTGATCAAGCACTGAAGAAGAGCTGGTATTGCTCGAAAGCTCACAGAAAACTTTTATGGCTGTTTTTTAATTTCAAGCCTCGTTCTGCACATTACATATTTTTTTGGAGATCCAGCCATTCATTCCTGTAGCACTGTAGTTATGCAGTGATTTCCGTTACTATATGTGTATATAAAACCATGGTTAAAAGTTCCGCCCGTTGGAATTTAAAAAAAAATATGACAAAAAATATGGGTAGTGCCTTTGATTTCAATGTGATCTTTAAAGAATAGACAACACAAATTTTCGAACCCCTGGTTCTTCCTCAGTTGCAACAGAGAATGAAAAGTTTACTAGCATGTATGTTTGCTATCTAAGTTGAAACCAAAGAGAAAGCTCGAATCTCTATTTAATCTGTGCACATATGTGCCGGTTCTGTGAATCAGTTGTGTTTCAAAGAGGGTCCTTTTACTTGTATCAGTCAAGTTGCCATGGAGAATCACAAACTTAAGGTTATTTAGGCTTTGGTCCTGGTTAGTATTCAGCGACTGGAAAGCTCGCTCTGTTGAGTCATGTACTACTTTTGTGGTTGTTCAATTGTAAGTGCATTGATGTGGAAGTTCGACCCATGTACTGAATAGTGGGGCAGACGGAGCAAGATAGCTCAGTGTGGTACCAGAAGGCAGTAAAATTTCAAGTTTCCCCTGACCCAGAGGAGATTCTTCACCTATGCCATGGGAGTTTCAGGCTCTCTTTGCCTAGAAATTTACCTTTGTGCAGTGCACAGATGCTCTTCATTTGTCAGTTGTTCAGGCAGTCACGTGTGTTCTTCCATTGTCCAATACCTCCACATTATCACCCTATTACAGACATACAGACAGTATGTGGCTTTGAGTGACATACTGTATCCACCATTTTTGCTATCATTACACATATATATTGAGATAAATTTTGACCAGTTTGTTTTTGCCCTGTCTGAAAAAGTTCAAGCTACCACTTGAGGCTGGCTTGAATCACTGTAATCTTTGAAACGTCATCGCTTGGAAACTGAAAATTTTACTGCTGTAGTTGTAGTGAACTGTAATAAGGACAACTTTCCTTGGGAAGACAGTTGTGTGTGTGTGTTGTGCTTGCACTGTGCAAGTTAATAGGTATTACATTGTGTGCTTTCAACAAAATGCAAAGCCAAATGAGAACACCTCTCACATGCTAAAGACTTGGGAGAGATACTTTGAAAAAGCGACTTTACCAGGGTATAAAAAGTGGTGAAAGTTCATTACATTCATAACCATCAGATGCTGTTAATGAAGCATTTTACTTTTTCTTTTTACAACTAGTTAACTGTTAACAATTTATGTCATTTCAAGTCAGATATATGTACAATAACACAAACGAATATAACAAGAGTCAAAGGAAAGGTGCTTCCTTTTCATTACCCTAGTCATTTTAATCAGAAATATCAAAAAAGATTGATCTTCTGTCCCACCAAAGTTTTCATGTAGATTTGGAAGGCATACGAAGAGTTCAAAAGTGCCGGTATGAGACAGCAGACTTACAGTTAAGTATAGGGACAGGGTTTTGTCTCTTGATCGTGATACATACTGTAGCAACGTGTGAGAAACATGTCCTGTCTGCTGTGATAGGGAAAATCCCCCATAATAGGTGTCTTCACTTCTTGCAACTAGTGTTGAGCCGATAACGGTGATATCGGAACTTGCCGATAACCGATAAGTCAAACTTGATATCGGCCCGATACCGATAACAAAGTAAAACATTAAGTCAAGCTACGTTTGCTACGGTAGGCCTGTGAAGCCATGAGCTTACATTGCTAATGGAATGTACAAACGACAGCTCGCACTTAGAAATCAGCATTAAGTGATAGGCATTTCAGTATAAACCGCCATTGTATCTACCAAATACATGCTGAAATTCTACTTCAACTAGCCTACCCAGTAGCCAAGCTTAACAAATTGTTAAAATCCTGCCAAAACATTAAAACACCAGTACAACTTAAAGACAAATCCCTGAAAAATGAAACAAATGCCATTTGATCTTTGCCTATAATTCCGTAATTCCCAAGGCAGCGTGAAATACGACATCACACTATACTGTTTAATCTAGCCATATATGCTCACGTACGTGATTCTTATTGTAAAAATACGATGTTGGGCCTATGCTATACAATGCATTCAAAATGACATTGGCCTTTTGCTGTGTCAAGTCGGCTCTGTGCTGTGTATGTTACGTGCGCCAAGGTCCTGCACTATACAAGTACCACATATGCTGTATGTACAGTAGTTCAAGTCTGGGCATGCCTTTGCAGTAAAAATCCTTGCATATATAATTAGTTACTACAAGCATCGCACATTGTGTGGCAGTTCACGAAGCCACGATGCTTACACATATACAGTATATGTTCCACTGCAGGATGTGTGAGATAAGAGCCCACACAGTACAGTACGTGCTGTACGGGATTTTTTTATTTTGCGCGATGCACGTGAGCAACATACCAAACACCCAAGCCGCTTGGGCCAAGCGGACCACGGGAAAGTTATAAAGAAATGTACGTAGAAAGATTTCAATTTTGGAAGTCATTTGAGGCAAAAGTAATGATGAATACTTCCTTCGGGAATCTTTCAAACTTTTTAACTGAAGTTTTTGGCGGGAGATGCTAGAAATCGGCGGGAATTATACATTACATGGTAGGCCTATTTGAATGTTAGGAAATATACGGTATGCTGTACAGTGTGGACTACACACGTTCAACAAATAACTTACACGTACAAAAGATCATGCGATGCCGGTGTTTCGAAAGTCAATGAGTGATCATGGCTTTTCAACTGGCATCGTTTGTTAATGTTTAGGCAAAGGCCTAGCCTAGGGTCTCACCAGTGTTCGCACTAATGCGCAGGATTGGTTACACACCTGTAGAGCTGTAGTGCACTGTGGAGTCTTACATGTGTAATTGTATTGAATATGTACAGTATGTACTTTCAAACACCCAGTGACGAATTGGAGCTGTATCGGAGGAGGCTTTGAAGGTCTCACTCAAGAAAAGTAGGGAAAAAATGATCGTCACAGGTTAAAATTTTGTACACTGAGACTTTCATAAAATTGGCGAAAATGCGAGGGAACTTTAGAATATCGGTTGCCGTTTTCGGTGGCAACTGCTGATTTTGCTGATACCGGTATCCAACCAATGACGTCATTATCGGCCGATACCGATAACACCAACCGATAATCGGCTCAACACTACTTGCAACAACAAAGAACATGATACAATCACATTGTCATTGGCTCCTTAGAGGGTGGCGCTTGTTTAGTTTCATTTAACCACCTCATGTACCCACCTCAAAAAGGTGTCTCCGGTGCATACTGCACTACTGTACTCATAGGTGTATAATATGTGGTGGTGCAAAATGGTAGTCCTGCTCATCAGGTACTGGGTAAGGGCCTTTTGTGCATCCCATTTTGGGGCAAGGGCCCATTGTACATTCCATTTTGTTCTTGACTCAAACCAGCCTTCTACAGTAGACTTGTGAGCAGTGTGTAATTAAAATTTGACTTGTACTCATACTTTTAGTTAAAGGAAACATTTGCAGTCATTCCATGTAGTTTGAATTGATGTACCCCATTACCCTCATTTATGAATGGCTCTGTTTATAATCATATGATGATATTTTTGTTCCTGAAATGTTCAATTTATGAAGAATAACTATTCAGTTTACCTTTGTGACATATATTTTGTTTGAACACATTATGACAGATAAAGAGAAAAAAGAGGAAATTTGTAAAATGTTGGTGAGGTTAAAAAAAATTAGGGTGACTGCTCATTCCCTTTAAGGCAAAGTTTAGTGCTTACATTGTACTGTGTGCATATTTCCTCAAACAGAGTATTCGTAATAGGCCTATATCATACAGTACATCACACATATGGGATTGTTGGTCCCTGTTTTATATTAAGCAGTGTCATTGTGTCAATGACATCTAAGAGGTTGAATAGAGAACAAAATAGCAAAGAGGGCATGTGAAGTTAGGGATACCTGCTGGGCCTTGACTGAGGCCTGGGGAAGATAAAATTTCAGATATTTGGATTTGGGTACAGGCTTAAAAGCTTGCTATGAACTCCTGGAGTCTGAAGAGCCCCCACTGTTTCACATACCTATCTGCAAGCTCATCGAAGCTGTTAAGGTAGCAGAGGAGAACTTTTAAATAATTTTGATGAAACGAAAAGCTTTATACACAACTTGCAAACATATGCTCAATGATGCAGTATCACATCGCTCTGTGACAACCATATACAGTACTAAGCTATGTGAAGTGTAGTCTACAGGTTCCAAGTCTTCAGGAATATATTGGGAAATACTAATGAGTCTGACATTCAGTATCCCAGTTTGAATATACAAGCACAGCTTTTCATTTTGCTTTTTTCTTCCATATCACACCGTCAAGTGTCAAACCAAAAATTGAGTTGAATGCTAAGAAAAGCTGGTGCAGATTTAGTTACAATGGACAAGTAAAGCTTATGGGTACGTTTAAAAGTAAAGCCTGCCGCACATGAGGGGAAACTAGCTCAGCAAAATTCCTCACATGCCACTTTGCTCAGCTAATTTCTCACGTGTGCGCGCAAGTTTTGGTGAGATTTCTGCCTCGCGAGGCAGATGACTCAAATATCAAAGGTGTTTAATTCTTTCTGACGAGAGTGCCTCTTTTCTCACCGTGTGTGCCTGACCTGAGCATTTGGCTCATGACTTTAACCCACTGCGCAAGCGTATTCTGAATGAATAGACGTAACTTTGGACCTGCTCATTCAGAATATACTTGCACAGTGGGTTTAAGACGTGAGCCAAATGCTCAGGTCAGGTGCACACAGCACTTGAGAAAAGTGCCACTCATGTCAGAAAGAATCAAACACATTTGATATTTGAGTCTTCTGCCTCGGAAGGCAGAAATCTCACCAAAACACGCCCGCACACGTGAGAAATTAGCTTAGCAAAGTGGCACGCAAGGCATTTTGCTGAGCTAATTTCCCCATGTGTTCGGCAGGCTTAACCAGTTGTCACATTTTTAGAGGGCTGAGGTGTACCAAAATTTATACGTTCATAAAAGGACATTGTAGAAAGTATTAAAGTGTACATTTTGAATTCTGCTGTTTGAAGCACATTTGGAAGTGTTGCAGGTGCCCAGTATTTCAATATAATTTGAAAAACAGTTGTCTGCATAAATAAGTTGTGGATGTGTTTATGAACACACAGCTACTGGGCCAATCAGGGACCGACCTGGATGTCCTTATTTGAAAGAATGGCTTTAAATACTGTAGCCTATTTAGGCTAGTATATGATGGAGCCATGAAGATGTCTATTGAATCTAATATACTGTAGGAAGAGCCCACGTGTAAGTAGTATTGTGTTACATTCTCATTTGCAGACTGTGTAGATTAAGTGCATAAAACATCATGTCCATGGTTCCCTGTGGAAAATCACACCCATTTAAGTTTACAATTTGATTGACTTAGAAAATGTAGATTGAAACAAAGCACATTTTCTGTCAGTATACATACTACAAGGTTTATGTGCAGACATCCACAGTTGAATAGTAAAATGAGGGTCCCAGTTTGACGGTGATTACAAGTATGTGTGTGTGTGTGTATGATAGTGTAGTTTGATATTAGTAACTAAAGAAGGTTTACTTATCGTTGGAGTGCAGGGTTTAAAGTAATAGTTTGGAAATGCTACATAGATCATCCTGTATCCAATATGACTCACCTCCTATATTACCACATGGTAAAAACTATACACTGAATACAAATTGTACTGTAACTTCTTTACATAGGATGGGAGATTCGTATGTTTGTTTTTGTCATTGGAAAATACTGTAAATTTGTGCACAGGGTATACTCTGTATGGCGAGGGTAAAGTTTACATGTGCTTGGGGTACATTTATGGCCTGTGTAACTGACTCCCCCAAGTGACTCTCATTTCGTACTTTTGAACACCCAGATCCGCTGACCTGCCCAGCTCTTTGAAAAACCCACATATGAAATCTCCTTAGTGTCGTGAAAACAAAAGCCTGCTGCCTCTGGATCCTTAAACCAGGAAGTGCAATTCCGAAGACATTAATTCACCGAATTACTAATCTCATACTGTAGTACATTGACTACTGTACATTTAGCTGCCTGCTCGGCAATGCATGCTAATTGTTTGCTGTCACAACATCGCTAACCCTCATAGCAGGTATCAAATATGTACTGTAGAGTACCCTCTCCTAACATAAATCCAATGTGAGCAGTTGAGTAAAATTATGCCATGCGACGCATCTTGCAAAACCAAAAACAAATGTCTCAGCCTTTTCAAGCCAAAGATGCAATGATAAGAATGCAACTTGGAGGATAATTTCTTGTGGTAGAAAATGCGAAAAAATTGCCTTTTGCTGTTTGCAATTTCTTATTTGCTGTCTCGTATATAAATTTTTGTCATTTATGGCAATTTTTTCTTTACATTTTTCTGATGTGAAATCAATGAAATTTAACTTCATCATTTTTCTCCACATTTTTACATGGTTTAAGAGTGCGAAGAAAATAATCATGTTTACTATAGGTCTGTAATGTATGCAAACACTGATTCCTTAGGCCAGGTTCATACATGTTGTGGTCTGAAGTTGAAGTTAAAAGCACGATCAAAGCACAATTAAGTCAGTGTGTGTGTAGGTCCATAATTGTATGCAAACACTCATGCATTAGGCAAGGTCCCGCATGCTCTGTACAAAAGTTGGTGTACAATGCAAGAACATGAGTCTGGCACGGGGGTGTACAGTATTTTTCCAATCACTGCTTGCACTGCGAAAATTTCAATTGTTATCTAATATTTTTCAGTTGTAATAGTGGGTGTATTGATGTAAAACGTGCATTCACTTGTGTGGTGTAAATATGTGCCTTGTAAATTTATGATATCAAGATACCTGAGTCATGGCCTCCATGAGCTGTGCACTATAGTCTGACCACCCGTACTCCAGCTATTTAGCTGCAGCTGAGTTAGCTGGCTGTAGGTGTACATATATTAGCCACATTGATTTACATGCAGTCTAGCATTGAACATGATACTTATGTAGGGATATTAAGTGCATACATGTATGCATTATGTACTGTTGCATAAAACTGTTATACTGTAAAACACAAACACGTGAGCCCACACCCTGTGTTTTGGTGAAAGTAATATACAGTAGGATGGTGTAAACTAGTCAAGTATCTGCAAGGACATATTGCGGGCTTCAAAGTATTCCCGTTTTACTGACTGTTCAATGAAAGACTCGGGCTTTGATTACGGTCCAAACTAGGAAGAAATAAAACAGGCTAGGGGTGCAGCAGCAATATTTTTCCTGTTCTTATTATTCATCCCACAAGTAGTCAGGCACACAGGGTTTGCAAATAGGTTAAAGTGACGGGCAAGTGATTTGTTGATAATTTAAGTAGTCTATTAAGGGCAGGGAACTTGAATGAAAATTGTAGTAGGAATATTATTGTAATTATCAAATAATCATAATAATTTTTGTTTTATTGTCGCAATGGGAGAAATTCAAGTATTTCAACCATACCTGTCAGTGCAGTGTTATGTTTTACAACACAGAAATTCAGGTCAGTTTTGTTGACTAATTTGCTGGAAAAGTGCCACTATTTTGTGTGTAGACGCTATAATTCAACAAATTTCAAAGGACACCCCTCCCCCAGGCTGGTGGTCCAAAAATGGACAGGGGTGGACCAGCATTAGTGCCTCTTGTTCTTAGACATGATAAACTGGATAAAGCTTTAATACAGCATGTAATGCATTAAAAAGAGAAAATGTTGTCACCTCCATATCAAATTAACATACCCTGTTATCCTAGTTTATAGTGCTCTTTCCAGTCATGTGACAATTTTTTTATCGCTAAATTGTTTAAACTCATGCATGCAGAATAACTCCTTGATTTAGTACTATGATTTATCTATTGCATACTCAGGAACATTTCAAAAGGTACTTGGAGTGGAAATAAGTAGAATTTTTAAAATTAAGCTGATATTTCACAGGGGGATATGGGGGAGTTGGCTTTACTTCCCTCTGTTCACCACTGTTATACAGTAATGCATCTAGATGTGTTTACTTCGCTTAAAGATGTGTTTGCTGTGCTTATAGTAGTACTGTATGTTTTCAAGATGCTCTTTGGAGGACTTCGTTAAAGATTGTTGCCTCTTACTGTATCAACAGGTTACTGTAATTACTGTAAGTTGGTGCCTGAAACAGCTTGAGGTTACAGCCAGTACATGTATCGTAGATAACTTACACAAACTCAGGGAATTCCCCTATGGTATGTGGTGTTCGGTAACAGTGTGACAATGTGTGATGTTAAAGCACTAAATATTAAACTCAGCACTAACAGCTCAGAAAGCAAAAAGTTGTAAATCCTGTATGACACTACTGAATGTCCATCAGTCTCAGGCAACTGTCTCCCCACCCCTCCCCCCTCTCTCCTACCTCATTCTGGAGTGGCAACCAGTTTGTCCAGTTCTCAGGAAAATAATGTGCACTTCCCTCATCCCCACAAATAACAAAGCTAAAGCACCTTTTGTACAGTAGTACCTTTTCTGTTACTGTATGCCTGTCCTTCCTTCAGTAGTATTTTACTCCAGACTGGAACGATTGAAGTATAGGCCTGCTGGGACCTTGCAAGCTTACATAGCAGGCTGTACAGCAAATTCCTTGCCCTAAAACCTACAAAAGTGAACATCGAACTATTTTTTTGGATGTATGGCCTAAGACTTATGATGACATGCCACCAAAGAGAGCTCTTTTCATAGGGCATTTACAGAATAAAATCCCCCAATGAAAGATCTGTTGGGAGTATTTCAATATCTTTCTGTTCTCAAGTTATACGTATTCAAAGTTTGATGGTTTCTGAAGAAACTCATTATTAATGCAAAAGTCATGATGTGGAGTGTCGCTTAGTGTTAAGATTTCTTCTGTTAACCCTATATAAATAATCTCTTCAGGTAGTTTGCAGTTTGGTGAGTGATGTCAATATCTTTGGAGGAAAGTTTTATCGTCTATTACAAATCTCTCAGGGGAAAACTATATGCACTATGTACATGCGAGTACGGTATTAGTGCTGTACATGTGGTATCATCGGTATGTTATGTCACAGATGCAACTATGGGAATTTGCTGAAAAAACTGTTAAGAACTTTGCGCTGCATTAATCAGATGGACATTCATCGAAATGGAATGTATTTAACTTGTAACTTTCACGGATTGTAGGAAATGAGACAGAACTTGTCAGTCTCTCTGATCTGAAGCTAAATAATCTCCTTCTCTTTCATTTGTTTTCTTTTTCCTTTCTCTCCATTTCTCCCTTTCTTCTTTCCTTAATTTGCCTTTTTTCAACTTGGTGGTTTGAGCTGATCTTCCCGGCTGAAACTGTTAGGGGGTACTTTGCCCCCCTGCCTCCCCCCCCCCGGCAGATGTGCTACTGGTATTTGGGAGTAGAAAACAAGCAGTTCAGTAATGTATGATGGAGCTAGGTTGTTTATGGCATGGTAGGTGAGGAGTAGTATCTTAAACTGAATCCTGAAAAGGACAGGAAGCCAAGGTGCAGAACTTTCACACAAAATGGGGGATAGTGCATGGACGCCTTAGTACGAGTAACAAGACAAGTGGCAGTATTTTGTTTCAATTGAAGTGGATGAATAAAATCGTTGGGGAGTCCGAACAGAAGGGCATTTCCCATGTCGAGATGGGAGGAAATAAAAGTATGCACTAACTGCTTTGTAGCTTGTTGGTTGAGAAATTTTCAAATTTTGCCCAAGTTCCTAATATGGTAGCTGCACGATTTGATAGTCGCTGTGATGTGAGATTCCATAGACACTTGCAGGGAAGTACCCCTAACAGTGATGTGGACTGTTGTGATGGATACAAGAAATTATCCATGAGGCTAATTAAAAAAAGGGTTTCTTCTGTCTGGCATGAAATTTCCCACTGGCTTACGGAAACCTCTAATTCCCTCCCCTTAGACCACTACCCTAGGGTGGCAGTCATTCTACCCAACACTCAAAAATATGCTGTAGACTGTACATATATCCCTGTTCTAGTCTTCCGCATACTGTTAAATTATTACACATGTAGTACTCTCTCTTTCAATTAATTCTACATTTCCTTAAAGTGATGCCGTGAGTTTGCAAAAAGGGAAAAACATTAAAAAATCGAGTTTAAAATCTTAGTCATTCGTTTGAGTGGCCCATATGAACAGTAAGGGAGAAAAAATATGGCCTGTTGTGCGAATTCCGGCAACAGCCCTGAAATTTTCGTAAAAATAACGACTAAACTCGAGGAAATCAAAAATGTGCTGATGACAAACACTATTCAGTCTCCTAACGAACATCTGTTGAGCAGACCAATGAGAACGAAGTACTAATGCATATTCACTAGGTGTAAACAGCTGATCGACTTAGCTGCTAGTCTTAGCACAACAACACAAGTGAACAAGACTGACTGAATGTGTGGATCTTGAAGAAGTTACGTTGATATTGCTATATACACCGTACAAGGTAATACCACAAGGCTAAACTATCCCGTTTTACTGTAGTAGCCTAACTTTAGGCTACTGTCGAGTGGTACCTCAGTAAATTAAGCCTACAGTAACTTGTGCTAACATTAGTACTTGTAGTATCGAGAGACGATGCTCTGCCTTTCATTTGCACTTACCATCGTGTTTGACGTTCACCTCAGAAACAGTTGTGGCGACAAAAGAGATGGTAGGCTTATTAGTGGTGCAACTTTCGCAGTAAACCTGTAACGTTCAAATTCAAATCAGCACTATAACGCGTACCAACGAGTGAAAGACTAGCCTGTAAGTTGATTCTGAGCTGCCACTCTAACGTTAGAGTGGCAGCTCCCTGATTAGAGCCGAAAGCTATATTGAGTGTACAAGTAGTTGTACTATCAAGCGATTATGCAAGAAGGTCATTTTCCGGCCGTGAGCGAACAGCTGTACCGTGGAGCTGGCCTGGGTTGAGTGGTATAGTACGTTTTTTAACGTGGTGACACCTCAATAACATTGCATATTCAACATCAGGTTCGTTACATAGGAGTGGTCTAACGCTTTATAATGAGGACCGTTTTTTGAAAAAGGCCTTCAAAATTTTTCTGATTTTATGCTGTTTAGGTTACTTCCCAAGATTATCAATATCAGTTTGAGCTTTCAAATTGTATTTTTCAACTCTGTATAGCACTCGTGGCATTTTGAAGGATAAAGAAAGACAAAAGAAGAAGCAAAATCTTATGTTTTTCCCTTTTTGCAAACTCACGGCATCACTTTAACTAAAACTACTTATCACAGACATCCAGGTCCCCAAACTGTATTGTTTGTATCTTATGTAGGTTTTTTATGTTTTCAAGGTAGGTATATTTTCCCAGGTCTCACTGTACACAGTTGCAGGGTCACTGAATCTGAGCCTCTGAGGACTTCCTGCATGGTCTCAGGGTTATCAGTTCAAAACAGCTGATCATCTGCATTATTGTTTATAGAATACTGTACATGTACATGGTATATGATAGCACTGTATGTTTTCCTTATGAATTGAGTGCAGTACTGTGTGATGCTCATAGTGCTGAGATCAATGGATCTGCACTGTGCTGTACTGCATTGAAAGCTTGGGTGTTGTATATTATGAAATGGACATAGTTGTTTACAAACTTGTTAGAGGAAGTGGGAGGTAAGTTCCATTCTATTTTAGAATGAATTGTGATTGAAACTTATGGACATGTTGTCAAGGCTCTGGCCTGTAATTTTGCTTGGCTGTAAATTGAATTTTAATTATGTGAGCTGATAATTGTTTCAGTAGTTGGAACATGTTAAGGATATGTGCAGGCATATTGTATCTCTAATGAAGAAGATGTGCTTTTGCTTTTGGCATAGTATTGATACAATTAAGACAGCATAGGAATGTACAAGTCAGTGGGGTGGGGTCCCCTACTCAGCTCCCCTTCACTCTCTGGGCAAAACCAGTTTTTCAGGAAACTAGTGCTGTACATATAGTATGTTGGGTACATTCAAAATATGTGTTAGCTGATGTTCCCCACAGTTGTCCTGTATCTGTATTGGTAGAAATTACCTAAATTGATGTTATTATCAGCCTGATATTTCTTGTCCTTTATTTTTGTAAAATATTATGTTAGTTTAGTATGCTTGACCATAAGTTCCAGCATTTTACCCCATGGAAATGGAGTTATAACACATGGTGGTAGTCCCCAACAGCTTATGATTTAGTGTATACTGTAATGGTTTCATTTCTCAAACATCAGTATCAGATTCCATCACCTAAAGTTGAGAATTAGAATATCTGTATAACATAAAGGTACTTGCCATAGAAAGAAGATGAGATTTGTAACATATCATGTTCCAAAGTAAGTTTGGGTTGGCTGCTTACTGTATTCCTTCTAAATAAGTTCGTGAACTGGAGGCCTATCCTTATAGACCAGGAGAGCCCAACCAGTCGATCGCGATCTACTGGTAGACCGCCGACTGATGCCAAGTCAACTGCGAGGGTGTAGGAAGAAATGTAAAAAAAATAATGTTTTTCTATTTGTAACAGTATTATAGATCTTGGGAGGGTGGCTACTGGAAAAGTAGATCTTGGGTCAAAAAAGGTTGGGCACCCCTGGTATAGACTGTATGCATATGATGTCACAGAACAGGAATTGCACTCTGAGGAAGAGATTAGCAAATATTAAATGCAACTTAACCAACCAATGTCGACATCCGATTTGTGTACCCGTTGGACATGCACATAAGTCTACTGTGCACATGTGCAAAGTTTACACCGTTGTACAGTTTGCTCCATTGTTTGCCCTCTATAATGACATTGTGTGACATTGATGTATGAGGTCTAGATTAAAAGTCCAACCTGTTATCTGTTGCAGCTATATTGTTGCCTGTTTCTGTGTGATTAGATATACACTATACACAAGTTTTCATGCATTGTAAATGTGTGTAGCAGCTTGAGGATATCAGGTGACAATCTCCATTGTAGAGTACAGTATGCATGCTTTATAACAGTCTCAATTATGCATAGGTCTCCACTTCATCATGAATCAGTAGCGCCTAACAGTGCAGTATGTGTTGGTTACTTTGAATTTTGTGTCTTGAGCTGCAACGTGTGTGTAACATGTAAGATTATATTTGTATAGCTTTACTCAATGGTGGTTCATAGCAAAGGTGAATTCCAGTATGCATTTGGTGGCACAGTTAGACCTCTATTTGAAAATGACGTTATGGAACCTTTCTGCTTTTATCAGTCAGTAAGAAGGAAATGAAGTTGTCCTGAAGGAAATATCAAATACACAGTTGTGATATCACAGATAGGAACAGACAATTGACAAACAAAATGGTTTGGGTGAAGGACAGAATTCCTGCACTGTAAGAGTAGACTTTCTTACTGGTAATAGCCCAAAATACAGGAAGCAAACATGTCCTACAACCATTGTAGCATAGGGAATATGACAGTGGGACAGTTAGTGTGCAGGGTGGGGAGAGGGGGACAAACCCCCATGTCTCTCACCACCTCCAAAAGCCCCCACTGGAAAATCCAAGAGTGAAAAAATATATAAATATTATGATTCCATATTTGAAGTCCCCAGTGGGAGGAATTAGGTCCATGAGCCTTCACAACTCTCTCACCCCCACCCAGAATATATATATATATATATTTCTTTTTACTCCTTGATTTTCCAGTGGGGATTCTGGGTGGGGGTGAGAGAGTTGTGAAGGCTCATGGACCTAATTCCTCCCACTGGGGACTTCAAATATGGAATCATAATATTTATATATTTTTTCACTCTTGGATTTTCCAGTGGGGGCTTTTGGAGGTGGTATATTATATATATATATATATATATATATATATATATATATATATATATATATATATATATATATATATATATATATATATATATATATATATATATATATATATATATATATATATATAGGTAAAAATGAAGTAGTTAATAGTGTTAAAAGTTTGTGAAATATTCCACGACGTTTCGGGTTTAAACCCTTCATCAGGTGGCAAAAATGCAACTGATCGTTGACACGGCCAAACGTACAATTTAAAAAATACACAATAAAATTGATCATGACCGCCTAGCTGCCGAAAACCGCCTAATCATGAAACTTGGAACCCTGTCCCCACATGGTCTGAACGTTAGACTTGAACTGTTATAACGCAGCAATTCCTGCATTTTTTTTGACTTGTGGTAACCACTTAACACTGTCTGTTTTCCTAGCCGAGGTTTACCGTGCCCAATTTTATTGTGTATTTTTTAAATTGTACATTTGGCCGTGTCAACGATCAGTTGCATTTTGCCACCTGATGAAGGGTTTAAACCCGAAACGTCGTGGAATTTTTCACAAACTTTTAGCACTATTTACTACTTCATTTTTACCTACATATATATATATATATATATATATATATATATATATATATATATATATATATATATATATATATATATAACGCTAATTCCCACCTTAAGGGGAAATTGTTATATCTGTTTGTACATAGGGCGAAAAAAAGATAATAAAATACATAAGAAATAAATTCGCCTTAACGTCTAAACATATAATTAACGTTATTTCAATGGCCGGCCATCCGTTCGTGTTAACAGCTAGGTGTCCGTAAATTTGACAACTTTGAAGTAATGGCATCTAGTTTGTAAATCTAAGAGGGCGCCCTTGTAAGTTTACGTATTCCTATAGAAAAAGTGTGTGGAAACGTTAAGGCGAAACTTATATTTCACCCGAAAATATTTTTCCCCTTAGGGTCGACTTTTCAACAACAACTTTCCCCCTAAGTGCCGAATTAGTGAAATATATATATATATATATATATATATAAATATATATATATATAACGCTAATTCCCACCTTAAGGGGAAATTGTTATATCTGCTTGTACATAGGGCGAAAAAAGGATAATAAAATACATAACAAATAAATTCGCCCTAACGTCTAAACATATAAATTAACGTTATTTCAATGGCCAGCCATCCGTTCGTGTTAACAGCTAGGTGTCCGTAAATTTGACAACTTTGAAGTAATGGCATCTAGTTTGTAAATCTAAGAGGGCGCCCTTGTAAGTTTACGTATTCCTATAGAAAAAGTGTGTGGAAACGTTAAGGCGAAACTTATATTTCACCCGAAAAATTTTTTCCCCTTAAGGTCGACTTTTCAACAACAACTTTCCCCCTAAGTGCCGAATTAGAGAAATATATATATATATGTATATATATATATATATAGCAAAATAGTTAAGTTCCATGTATACTCCAAGATTAAAATAGAATATGAGAATGAATGCAATAAAGATCATAACTGGTTGATTAGAGGAGTACGAATCTGTAATTTTATTTCGAAATTTTCGGTCCCCCTGGAACCTTCAGCAAAACCTTACAAAAAAGTGAGTAACTTAATCAAGAAAATAAACAACGAACAAAGTGATGGAAGTTAGATAAACAAACATAATAGGATTAAAGTGTTTGATGAAAGGTGTATTGATTAAGGAGACCGAGGTCTTTGTTAAGTCCAGTGAGATGTGCTTGAAGCTTCATTATCCAAATTAGTTCCGTACGTTTATGGTTTTCTGTGCAAACAAAGTTTGGGAGAAATTGCCTGTACTGTAGAGTGAAAAAATGGTTTCGCCTGAACATTTTTACACACTGTTTTGATAGGGAATACATAACTGTATGGGTAAGTCCTATTACCTACACAATGTATTTGCTATTACTTCACTGTACACCAAATTATTATGTACATGTATCTGCTAACAGGCATGGCTGAGGGGCCAGTGAAATAACACATGTACATGTATCTCAGAACTTAAAGGGGAATATATATGCTTATGTATTTTATTGTTTGCTTTTGTCGGGATGTATTGGTGGTGTACCGATTTGCCTAACAGGTCGATTTAGCGTTTAACGTAGATACATGTATGTGCCTGTATGTGTGCACAGTACAGTATGTGACACTTTGCTTGTAAGCACTCTATCTCAAGAAGGGTAACCTCATGGGCTCTCATACTTGGCGTGTAGACACCGCTCATTGAGTAGATGATCCCTATTGTTTTTGGGTGAAAGTTAAAGGTCATTTGGGCTCACCAGAGATCAAATAGTAAATACCTGTACCTTGGAAATTGCTTGTAAACAAGATGCCTCAAGGAGGATAAATGTGAGGGATCTCATACTAACCATGTGGATTGCCCATATCAAGTAAATGATCCCCATCATTTTTGGTGGAGATCAGAGGTCATTTGGGGTAACCAGAGGTCAAAAGGTCACAATCTTGTAAACAGGATCTCCAGAAGGATGATAACTGTAAGGGATCTCATACTTAGCATGTAAATTGCCCATATTGAATACATGATTTGTATTGTTTTTGGTGGAGGTTACAGGTCATTTGGGGCCACCAGAGGCCAAAAGGTCAAAAACTTGTAAACACAAAGAGGATCTCTGTGAGGGATCTCACACTTGACATGTGGCAGGGGTCAAAATAAGCCTTTGAACTTTAGGGGCCAGCCGGGCCCCTACTGTAGCTCATGGAATCTAAGGACCAAATGAGAAATCGAGGGGCCCAAAGGTAACAAATTAAAAAGGAGTGTTAAAGTGTACGTTTGCTTTTTACGTGCTTGGGAACTTGTGTAGTATAGGTATAATTAAAGAAAGTTGAGGCTGAAACTAGCCTGAAACCAGTCTGTCCACACCCTCAGAGACCAGTACTCAACAACTGCACATGTTGCATACAGTGTACATTTTCATGACAGAGAAAGTTTATACTGAAGGTATTTCAAAATCTTCTCGTTGGTAACTCTGGAAGTTATTCCTCAGGACTAGTAAAATGAAGAGCACTGAAATTCCCGCCAACCAAGTCAGTCATGAATGCTAACCATTTACCTGAATGGCCTAGCCGTGTACGGCAGGTTTGCAAATCCTCTCAGACACTCATATTATCATTTATTGTAATCTGATTGGATAAACCCGATACCATTCATAGTGAGTGGGAGTGTGTGTGTAACAGTAACAGAGACCCGAAGCCATCTTGCGATATTAGAACTGTACGCTGCTGCATTACAGGTGCTAGATTTTCGACTGTGTATACCTATGTGTAGTGTGCATGGCTTTTGCCGTACCAATAGTTTACTACGTTCGCCTAGTTTTGTAATTGTTCATCGTCCCGTAAATAGTTCATATTCTTCCAAAAATTGAAAGGCTTCAAAATTGCCTGTGATGTACCATACGGTGTGCTGTTTTTAAAAAAAAAAATCATGCAAGTGTACCAAGAGTTTTAATTCCACCCTTTCCTTTTTACGTCGATCATTGAAGAATTTACTTCCCACCTTTGCATAGTCTCTTGTAAATGCATAGTATTTGCACTATAGCGATGGCATGATACTGGTACTGTTTCCAGTGCAGGTCTATGCATTACAATTAAGCGGTGCAAATGCCACACTGTAGGTACAGAGGTTGAAAAGGAGATTGTCGTCAGTTAATCTTGTGAGGCTCTGCCTACATTACTCATGACTGACATCTGTGTATGCCTGCGTGAGTGATGTTCCGTGTTGTGACAAAGTAGACTTTATAAGCAATGTGAAGTCATCTCAGAAATAATGCATACCCTGCAGATTTTTATTGACTGTCAATATACGAAATACATAGGCTACACCTGTATGTGAGATGAAAGATCATGAATGTGAATGGAGAAGTTCATGTGCAGACTGTGCAATTAGACTTGCAATATTTGGGAGCCAACCAGGCCCCTTTCCCTGTAGAAGCTGCAGGCCGAGCAAATTTCTAGGAGCATTGGGCCCACGGCCCCCGTTATTTCGAGTCCTGTGAGGATCATTCGAGTTGAGGAGATACTACCTATTGGTTTTGGTGGAGGTCAAATGTTATTTGGAGTCACAAGAGGTCAAAAGGTCAAAATCTTGTAAACAATACCTCAAGAAGGATAACTGTGAGGGATCTCATACATGTGTACTTAAAGTGTGGATTGCTTATATTGAGTAGATGATCTGTATCATTTTTGTGTGGAGGTCAAAGGTCATTTGGGGTCACAAAAGGTCAAAACCTTGTAAAAATGATATTTTAAGGAGGATAACTATGAGGGATCTCATACTTGGCCCGTGGATTGTTCATATTTAGCATGTAGATGGCCATATAGGGTAGGTGATCCCTATTGTTTAAGGTGGAGCTGAGAGGTCATTTTGGGTCATAAGATTTCAAAAGGTCAAAACCCAATTAACATGAAAGTAGGATAACTATGAGGGAATCCATGCTTGTCATGGGGGTGATTCATGTTTGTTACAAGATATCCTTTTGGCAAGGAATCACTAAGCCTTTTGGCTTTCTGGTTGTCAGTCCTAACATTATCAAAGATCATAGTTACTTTGCCTAAAATTTCCTTGCCATAAAAATCTGAAAATATTCATGTAGTATGGATTAACATATTAGTCAATATACAGGCACCGGTTTTATGCATTTTGGTGTGAGCTGCTTATAATGAGAATGTTTCTCAAGGGCTGTTTTGGGGTGCTTTCCTTAAATTTAACTACTCTCACTGCCACTGTTGGTCATAAAATGGAAGGTTTCATTCATGAAGATCATGGTTCATACATTGGCAAAAAAAAAAAGAAAGAAAGAAAAAAGACCTTATTTCCTTTTCCATATGCAAAGAATCACTTAAGTCCAAAACATATTTTGCCATCTATAGAGTTTATAATTTAGCGTTATGCACATCACATACTGGAAACTTACCAATTAGGTTTGCATACCTACCTACATGCCATGTGGACTAGTTTACAGCCTACATTGTCATGAACATCAGATAGGCACAACATGATTAGACATGACAGCCCCTGGGGAAAACTCCCTGACCCTGTACTTGGCTTTCATTCCATGTGACCTGGCCCTTTTATATGCAACCCATTCAACTTCTCCTTTGGAATGTCAGATATTTGACTCCTGAGTTAGGCAATATGAGAGCTGTTGTCAGCATGGGAGCTTGGAAGGCTTTCCAAAATCTGATGACCTTGAGTTAAATGGTGTTGTTTGTGCTAAACTTAAGCCATACATCACATAATGATGCCTTTATGGATAATGGTTGCATGTATTAAGCCAGGTATGTACATGGCAACAGACTGTACCAGGGAGCTGCCACAAACAGCTCCAAGAGAATACTATTTAACTTTGAGCAGGTAACTCCCTGCTGTGGGGTGGGGTGGGGTGGGGAGAGGTTGGCAAGGTATACTGTAAAGCAGGGAATCCTGCTTATGGCAAGCAGTGATTTCACTGACTCTGGCACTCAGGTCATTGATGCATGGCTTAAAGTGTACCTAAAGTCTAAAATTTCAAAAATTTTACATAATTGCAAAATGATTCCAAATGGTCCAACTGTCATTTTCACAGGATGTTCCTTGGTTGAAGTAAAAAATGTTGAAGCTTATTCACTCAATTTAAAATAGAACTTAGTACTTACACAATAATTTGTGATGCCTTTTGTGTACTACTTAAATGACCATCTTTGTTTTTCTTTGTTTTTTTTTGAAAGCAACTACACCTTGTGCCAAAATGTAATCACTGTCTTAGTGTCATAGGGTGAATTGACTACTGTGTACAAGCCCCTTCAGTACGCTATGCAAGAAAGCAGTCAATTTTTCCAGCTTATATAAACATTTTAATTTTAAAAGGAAACAAAAGCAGGTAATGTGAGTTGTACAAACAAGAAGGACACCACAAATTATTGCGCAATTGATTGTTTCAAATGAAGTGAATAAATTTCAACCTTTTATATCTCAGAAACAGAGTAACCATGAAAATGAGAGTTGGATGAATGAGATTTATTTCCTAATGTCTAAAATATATGTATCCGTGTAATTCTAGACTTTAGGTACGCTTTAATTTTGAGTTTGACACACAGATACAAAACCTCTGGTGTCAAGTGACTCACAGCTTTTGAACCCAAAAGTACTGATCAAGCCATTTTGGACAGAATTCATCACTTAATGGCCCATACTGTATGACAGATATCCTCAAAATGTAAGATTGTTTTAATAATTGAAGGAAGTTATCACACTTGGGCAGTGTTTCTTTGCCTTATTGCATAAAGGTGTAGTAACTGCTTGCTTCTCAGTACACAGTAAACCGCAACTCTGTATCTTTTGAATATAAAATTCACGTCGCAGACATATACGTACCCCTTGCTACATCTAATTTGCATTATTCTCCCGCCCTCTATTTCCGCCATCTTGGCCGACAGCTTGTTCTCATTCTCCTTCCGCTGCAAAGCTGCTGCCTCGGACGGTTTTTGGGTCTCTAAAGTCTTGAAGCTTTTACAGTTTTCCGACTCGGATTCACGCTAATTGTCCTATTGTTATTATCTCTAGCATATTTAACCCCCTTTTTAAGCCCTTTTCCATCTCCTTGTGAGGTTTGGTTATCGGTTTTTTAGGGGAAGCTTTTTCCACTTTCGTGGAGCTTCATTGGTTTAGCTTAGGCTTGTAGCCTAACGTTCATTTTCACCTTGTATTGTTCCGTGTAGCCTTGTGCCTTGGCATGGGCTACTGGTTCCTCCCTTTGTGAAGGATCTATTGTATTCTCATTGTTATTGTTATTATCGCTTCTCCCCATGTAAGGTCTTAGGATTCCTAGACTTTCCTTACGGGTCCCAGGTGGTTAGCTACCTACTGTTAAGTTTGTATTTGTACAGTATCTAACTTTAGGAACTCTTTTGGGTGTAGTTACCTGAAGTTTTTAAGAGTTTTTTCTTTAAGCATTAATATTCTTCTTTGTGCCTTGAGAGAGCCTGCCTAGTACTGTGTTTTCTTATTATGGAAGAAGGTGCCCGTTGCGCTCTTTGTTCCCAGTTTCGTCCAGGGAGGGTCTGGGATCCGCACTCTGTCTGCCTGGCTTGCAGATCTTGCACGCAGCGCGACCCGTGCTGCATGGGCTTCTCTGTGGACCAGTGGCAGGAGATCGACTCCTGGCTACAGGCCCGCAGAGATAAGCTCCAGTCGCGGCTAGACACGATCCCGGACCCCTTAGCCCCAGGCCCCTCAGGTTTACTCCCACCTTCCTCTGGGAAAGGTAAGGGGGCTTCTAAAGGAATCCCCCTAAGGCAGGCTCCTCCAGGAAGGCCAGTAAGAAGAAGAGTAAGAAGAGTGGAGAGGGTGCTAAGGTTAGGAAGGGTGGACAGCCCGGTGCTGGAGTCCCCGACTCCGCCACTGCGGCTAGTCTGGGGGTCATGCCATCCGTGAACCTGGTAGGCAGTGCTCCCACCGGTTCTGTAGACGGGCATGCTCTGGTAAATAGGGACCCACCGAACTCAGGAGCTTCGGCTCCAGAGCTAGGTTCCTCGGCTCCTCGGAGCCAGGATCCCAACCCCAAGTTTACCCCTTCCGCTCCAGCTCTGTTACTAGAGTATTGTATCTCCTTGGAAGAAGGCTCATGCAGAAGTTGGATATCAAGCTGGTGAGATATTTTTTAATTCCCTGGAGCTAAAACACTTTGGATACCTGGATAGTACTACTTTTTGTAGGGAAGGGGTCACTTATGGGCATGGCATGACAGTAATGCCATGATTTGGATGGCTTTTACAGTATGAATATCTTCTTACATTTTAAGTCAAAATTTTAATTTTAAATAATTTCTTTATTTTTCCTTCAGTTATCATCTGTTTATACAAAAAAAAAAGACACCTAGAAAGTCTTTAGTTTAACTTTTATTCTTATACAACAGACATTGACATGCATTTCATGTTTGAAATCCTCATACAAGCAAATTCAGTGGAAATTATCAAAATATGAACAATTAAACTCTAAAATTATTTTCACTTCTTATGCTTCAGTGTTGACCCTTGAAAATTTACCCTTGAGGATCAGTGAATCTTGAAAAAAAAAAAAAAAATCAAAAGAGAAATCCTTGGGCAAGGTCATCAATTCTCAAGACTCAAGAACTGAAAAAGAGTAAAACATACTACAGTCTGTTCTCAAGTTCATGTTTGAAGCTTGAAGCCCAAATGAGCGACTTGCATCATTACATTTTCTCTACAATTTGCTAGTTTCCATCTCAGAAATGTAACTGGTAGTTTATTTTTAGCTTCAAGTTTCATGCCTTGGTACTAAAGTAGTTACAGGTACCCGTTGATTTTGCTTCCAGGAATAGCTGTTACACAAAGAAAAAGACAATGGAAAAGCGGTGCAGTGGTTTGTTTTTGCACATAGTTATACACGGCCAGGAATCATTCTTCAGCTACCAGCAGATGTAAGGTCTAGCTTACACCTGTGATGCAGTGGTTGAGCACATGCATAGTTCAGTTCTGTGAGCGAAGACAAAGACGTTGAATTTAGGATGTATGTTGGCTTAAGTTCAAAAAAAAAAAATGTAAAGGCCTGTATACTGCAATATACCACCAGATTTGCAGTATTAAAGTGATATTACCTGTTCAAGAAAAGAGAAATACATACAGCCTAATGTTTTTCTTTATTTGCCAATACACTAACAATACTATTCAAGGATGGAGTTGTTTATGTAGTGACTGAAAATGGTAGTGTGAATGGCAAAATATAAAGAAACAGCACGAAAACAGTCAAAATCTGCAGGCTATTTTGAAAAAAAACGTTCTCATTACAAGTAGCTCAAACCACACCTATCACAACACTTTATGAATATTCAATGGATCATGCATCTGTAGGCCTATGTACCGAAGCCTACAGTGCATGGGATTATATTCCCTCCGTTATTCATGCATTGGCTGGGAGTAGAGTGATTTTGAAGGTTGTATACTGCACAGCACACTTGAGGTTTTGAAAAAAGGCACCTGTTTCATCATACTACCCGTGTTTAGTGAATTTCACCCCTAACAGTATTCAAGAAGACACTTGCATACTACGCTTGTAATGGTAACCAGTTACACCTCTATACACGTGACTTGCTTACTTCCCCGCATCCCAAGTCTTTGTCCTTGAATGGTAGACTAGGTCTACATATCAAAAAATCTTTGTGAACTGGACAAAGATACACTGTGTCGAGTTTGTAGATCGATAACTATAGCAAGGGTACTAACCTGAAGTATGATAGTCGAAGTCGTAAAATTGTATGGCTTGATTCGATTTCCTCTGTGAGCAATGTGTTATTTCCCTTGGTCAACTTCAATTGTTGTAGATGGTTTCTCCAAGAGTTTCCAACATGTAAAAGAATTTGTGTCTGTTCATCAGCACTCCCTTGTTGAATCAAAGCAACTGTGTACATTTTAGCTGGGAAACGTAACAGGGAAAGAATGTCCAGGTACAGGTAGTAGCTCCATGGTATGACCTTGCGACGGAGGGTAAGCATCTCAGATGTCAGACTCCAAGCTGATATCGTTGACCATTGATGATTTGAATGACTCAAGAATTGTTCAGTATTATTCGTTGGAGGTAGTACTTACATATTATATCGATGGCCAGTCTCTTGGGTAAATCAAGTTAGATTTACTCGTATATTCCTGAGTCTGCCTTCAGAATCATGCAAAAACGCTCCGCGATGATCACGAAAGCTCACAAATTGCACAAATTTTACTGTCTTTCCCTTCCAGGTAGCAACCCTTGCTGATACTTAGTCCCAAGTTGTGGTGTTATGGAGTAGCTCACGAGGACTGTAGTTTGTTCCGAAATTGGTCGGGTGGGCTTCAACAGTAATTTCTGCTTTCAATTTACTACCATGGAGCCAATAAAACCTTTTGGATATCAGCTCTATGGTACTATAGGCCTACACTCAGTTTTCAAGTACTTAGCCTATAGCATGAATAGCCTGTCAAGTGTTCAGTGTTCGTTCACTAGCATATACATGGGCACCTTTCGTTGTGCTGCCTTTTGCATATTCATATATTAGAGCACTCCCATTGGTTTGTTCACCTAGGAGTGGGATTGAATGGAATAAAGATTGTGTGGAATCATTTTCGATTTTCATAGTTTTTGTCGTTATTTTTATGATAATTGAAACAATATTTGGAACAACTACTTCTGTGAGGGATCTTTATTTATCTTTATTGTTCGGATGGACTGCTTAAATGTTATTCCAACACTTTGGACAAGGCAGTGTTATGTATTTCCCTTTCTTAAACAGGTAGTATCACTTTAAGGCACTTTGGTAAATCAGTGCAGGGCAGAGGTAATTATTCCTGCACCTACTGCCCTTGCTCTACAGTATACAGTACATCATCTGCAAATGCTTGCATGAATTCCTCATTGATTGAACTGTGTTCAGATGGCATGCCAACCATGTATAATTAGTCTATCACATGTATGTATGCATGAAAAGCAAATCATACATTTTTAACAAAAATAGGATAAGGTGTAAAGTTTGATTAGAATTCATTTCACTCAAAAAAAAAAAGAAAATGAGCTGCAGTTTTGTGTGTGACACCTGTTGCCTACGGTGAACTTGAGCACTGGATGAAGAAGTCTCACTTCACTATGCCCAATGTACCGTATGTTTTGACCGAGGCCATATTCTGCTCACAATAATGAATATGATTTTAAAACATTAGCACTACATCATTTTGTTATCTGAGCTCTCTCTGTGCTTACAGTATCACTGTAGTCTATCTCGCTCCTCATCACCGTAATATTCCCAACTTGCCTGCAAGTACCATCTGGCATAAATGAGCACTGGTGGACACTGCAAGAAACTAACACACATACTTACCTTGGAATCGACATACAGCAAGAGACCACGTGCATAGGATACAAACTGCTTGTAAAATCCCTGGTTTTGTTTGCAGGAATCTTAACTCCTGCACAAAAGAAATCAAAGTGGAGTCTTAAAATTTAAAAGTCTTGTCTGTACGTCCCACTGTTGAGTACTGTTTGGCAGTTCGGGATCCCTATGCTAAGGATCTCATTCTAAAAGTGAAAGACAGGCAGCTAGAATGGTCTTCAGTGATTGTAAGTGGGAGCACAGTGCCACTGACCTCATACTTGAACTTGAATTGGCCTAGTGACCGGTAGGGAGACCAATAGATTAGTCATCTTTCTTAAGCTGTAGGGGGCACCTTGCCATTCCAGTACAAATATACCCTCACCCAGTCCTTCACTGCATTTGTTCCCAACAACACCTATATTGAACACCTGGATGGATTATCACAATTCCTCAATCCGAGAACAACCAGGGAAAGAGGCAACCTGCTGACAGAGATTACTTCCATAGAAAACCTGCCCCACTTTCAGACTGCCATCCAGAAACATCTCACCACTTTGCACAGAAAGGTGGACTAAACCCCTCCCTTTCACATAGCACTGCCCTAACTCCTTGCCCTGCTTGTTTTGTCCCACATGGGATGTTGAGCATACTTACGAAGAACACTTTCCCATACAGTACATCCATGCATGTATTGTGGGGAGACGACTCGTGACTCGGTAAATTCCAACTTCTGTACAGTACGTGAAGGTCAGTGTGAGGATAAGGGTTAGCTGAGAGTATTGCAAATCAATTTTGCTCCTCCTTACTGCCCGTTTATGTATACCATTATTGCCTGCAATAACAATCTGGCAGAAACTAGTAGCACCCTGGGAACTTCAACCCCTACCTACAGAGGGCGCCATAGACCCTAACTCTTCCCTCTTCATTTTGCCTTTGCACAGGTAAACACGTATTTGGGGATTACATGTGTCTGAACGTAGAGATTAGAGATGTTGGAACAAGGAGGTGTAAATGTCCACTGGTTTTATCTTTCATGGCATCTTAATAAGTTATTATTGTGCATTGTCAGAGCAACAGGGATGAGAATTCACATCTGAGGAATGTTGGTGTGTTATAAATTCACATAGAAAAGTGAAATGTTTGGAATGTGTTTGTCAGTTTCAGAGTGCCATGTTCAGTTTGCTTTTTATAGTGTATAGTATGTGCTTTAAACTTAGAACATGAAATCAGATACTAGCATGCTGCCCTGGGGAGTTTCATGCCAGAGGACAGTAATTGCCAAAACTGAAATACCTTTAAGGGCAAATGCCCTGCCACTTACCCTGATTTACTGTAAATTATTGCTTCTTGTGTTTATGGTAATTTGTTAAGCTATTTTTATGTTTGTGATAATTTTGACTTCTAAGAACTGAATGTTCTTTAGAATTCTGAAGAACAACTTCCTCATTTTACATTAAAATACAGGTACAGTACATGCAAGATATTTGTGTACTTTTGGTATCATGGTGTCACAGAGGATGAGAGAATTTGAAAGATTTATTGGTGAAGTTACCTGACAGATTCATATTTATAGGCTTGGGGGGACTTCAGTAATCTGTGGATTATGGTATCTGCTACCATATTAGTTGTTACTCTTAAAATGAAGTCATAACTGACACAGGAATACGTCGTCGATTATTCTTTTTCCAATAAGTAGGCTTACCAGATATGCTGACATTTTAGCAGCTGAGCCCTGTATAACAGTGTGTGTAAGTTGTTTCCAAATCGTCAGGTTTTCAAATGTTAGTGTGCATTGGGCCCATCACAAGTGTTTTGTGTAGAAAATCTGTGCTTTCCCTGGACATTGACACAGATTGGCCACCATGCTTTGCCATAGGTTTGCCACAGGTTTTCACAGGTGTGACATGCAAAAGTTATTGCAGTGAAAACCATATTAACAAAGGTTTCTGAGACAAAACTTGTGGCTTGAAATTGAAGGCAAGAAAAGTGTCAACTTTTGTCAAACATTTGTACAGAGCGTAACAAATACACAGGTTTGCCACCCGAGAACATGTGTGATTTCTTTTGTTATTCACATGTGATCCTGAGCATAGGTGTACTGGGGTCAATATTTCTGGGGAGTCAGGGATGTTTGCCCCATTTAGAATTTTGGACCAGGTTGCCTGAATTTTGATACCGCTGTGTCAGTTGCAAAAGAGCATAAATGTACTTATTTGGCTGTCACATTTGCCTGAATGGATCCACTATTTTTGCCCAGATTGGGAGGGCATATGGCCCCCCTGCTCCCCCTCCCCGCTCTGTACGCTTATGATCCTGAGTGTTTATGGGCAGAGGTTGACACACATTTTTGCTGAACTGCTAATGTCAAAAACGTGGCAAACAGGCTGAAGACAAAATAAGATGTGCCTATAGAAGACCAAAACAACTTCTTCAAATAAGCAAAAATGGAAACTCCAAGGAATGATTCACTCATTAGGATTACCCTGTATATACTAATTTAAAGTTTCTCAACAGGATTTTCATTGTAAAAGCAGTCTATTTTCTCTTATTACTAAGTGTTTTCAGGCAACTTACGTGAAATGTGTAGCATGCAATTAACAGTGTGTGCTTGTGCGTGATCTCCCATAAGTGAAGTATCCAGAACAAGCTTCACCTAAAACTGGTTTTGACTAAATGGTGGTGTTTTGGCTTGCCGAAAAACTGGTTTCAATTTTCCAGAAAACCAATTACAGCCTTAATAATAAATATGTATATCATTGCCTTAGACTACTAATTGGGGGTTTTCAGTAATTCTTGGAATGAATTGGAGATAGACATCATGGAATGAATTGGAGATAGACATAAGTACTTCAAGGTACTGCTAGAACCATTTCATGAATGAACATCAATATTTTCTGAAAGGTTGTGCAGCCCTATATAGGCCTACGTCTTCACCAGTTAGATCTGGATGGAGAACTACAGGCAAGATAGCTGGGGAGTGAAGTTGACACCAGTCAGCAAGCAGGAATAATCAAGCAAGTTGAAAAATTTGGCAAGATCATTATGACTAAAATTCTGTCACAAATAGTTAACCAATGTCATTGCCTTTAAGTTATAATCTTCCAACTCCTGTACTGTATAGTGTCTGCAGCTTCAAACAGCCACCTATTGTAGATAAACATACACTGTCCATCTTTAGCTGTAATTCTTTTGGGGCTAAGTCTTTTGTATTAGCTGACCAGTAAATTCACAATAGATTGTCTGCATTATTATACAGGATGTCAGAATTTGATTCATTGGTCTACAGTAACTGTTAATTGCTGACCACACATAAATAGGGTTTAGCAACCTGGACAATGAGACAGTATAGTGCTCACTTATATAGACCTGTTCATAGGTTTTAATCTATTGTGATATATTATGGGACTTCATCCTTTTAGATAACTGTGTAATCCTCCTGCAGGTAACTGAATTGTCTGACAGCTGATGAAGTTATATGTTTCTTGTCAAAGTTTATTGTAAACTTGCTTGTAAAAGCTTGTGCAGGATTGCTGATGTACAGGTACTTATGAGAGGTACTTCATTGGGAAAGTGCATGTTATGTTGAAAGTTTAAATAGATATAAAAGTGCTTTAAAAGAGGCACTTTTAGTTGATTGTTGGAATTCCCTAGATTTTTCCAAACCTATCAAGTTTTCTTCAAGTACCAATTACAAATGGTCAAACTAAGACAATGATCCCCATACTCCATGTACAAATAAACTTTTCGTGAGTGATTGATTAACGAGTCAGTGCAGTTTTCAAAAATTTGTGACCTGGTGAGACACCCTCAATCATAATTATCATAATTGCATACGACCATTACAAGCAAGGGTCCAAAAATTTCCAAATTTTTAGTTTGGGCATAAATGTTGGATGTGAAACTTGACTAATTATACTAATCTACATCGCCCTTCTCTTACCTCCTATTTACGTATGTAATCCCCGCCTACCCGCAACTAGACCTTGGTAAAACTAATAGCACAGTGGATAGAGGGTGTCCTCCGGGGAAGGACTGCCCTCCCAGTCCTCTTCTCACTTACCACCAGATGGTGTAATACTTTTGGCCTTGGTGTTTTCTCCTACGGTTCTCTTCTTGGATTCTGGCTGGAGACATTTTTCTCAAGAATCTAATTACACTGGTGGTAAGTGAGAAGAGGACTGGAAGGGCCGTCCTCCGCCGGAGGACGCCCTCTATCCACTGTGCTATAAGTTTTACCAGGGTCTAGTTGCAGGTAGTTGGGGATTACATAGGTAAATAGGAGGTAAGTATCGGGGCTCGTAGATTCCCAATCCAGGGAGTTTTGGGGAATCTATTTCGCTCCTACTTACCTTCCCTGTTACTTCTATCGGACAATCCATCAACCATGGAGTGATCAATGAAAAAACACAAAAAACACAGAGCTTTACATGAGCGAAGTTAACCTTTCTGCTGGTGATGAAACAAGGGCGAGTTAGGATAGTTAGCTCAGGAGTCAGGAGTATTGTATAGCACCATCCAGTGGGGGCATTTCATTGCCATGTGATTACTCTGTGGTAGATGGACTGTCCAGTAATAGTAGTTGAGGTAAGTAGGGCTTATAGATTCACAAAACTGGAAGGTTTGGGGTAAATTATGAGCATTGTCATGTGGTGGTAGTACCTTTCAAAATCCTCACCAAGTTATCAATGCCAATTCAGTGTGCTGCTTAATAACAAATAAACAGCATGAAGAGTGTGTGTTGTCCTTGTTTGTCAAACTTGTCCATGAGCTGTCAAATGTATTATAGAAACGAGTTAGTTTTATCCAGACTTTTTCAGTCCATTGCATCTGTACAGTGGTAGGTCTGTCAACACTGAACAAGTGTTACTCCAAAGACAGACTTTAGTCACTTTTCTACTTAGACTAAAAAGTGTCCTATATATCCATTATGACTGCTGGTTAAAGTTATAGGTAGATATGTTTCACGATACAGAAATGGATGCTAGAGAAAAATTATGGAAAGCTAAGCACAGAAAAAGCATGCAAAACAGTGAAACGTGAGTTTATAGTTGAATGTTTCGTTCATTTGTTGGAGTGGGGTAGTAGCCCTAAGTTTAAAAAATAATTCACATATTAGGAGCATACATTTACTACTCTTTACAATAAGACATGGAAGTGACACAGTCAAATTCTGTAACTTGTGCTTCTGTCTTGAAAATAATTCAAAGTTGTAAAAGAAAAAAATATTACAAATTCTCTATGCCTCCATTGTGCACTCATCTTAAGATTTTTGTAGTGTCAGCCAGGTTTCGACTTTCAAGGAAGTTTTCAGGTGTTCAGCGTTCTAGCCAGGCCGTTCAAAGTGGGTGCTGTACTCAGTTTGAAATTTCACCACCCAGTTTGAATCTCACTACCAAATTTGAAATTTAACACACTCTTAACTGTAAATATGTACAGTATCATACACAAAACATCATTCAATTGAATATTGTTTTGGAAACAAACAAAAATCATGCAACTGACCACAGACAATGTCATTTAGTTCTTGAGATATGGCCAACATCACGTGAGAATGATGCAGTGTCGATTAACTCCCACCCAGTGTAACATTTTTCCTAGCTAGAAGCCTGGGTGTTGTTAAAAGTCTATGTCACTCCTCCCTTACCTCCTATTTACTAATGTATGTCCCTAATTGCCCGCAATTCCAAACCAAAGACTTCCTACCAACAGAGGGCGCCCTGATCTATCTCACGAAGAACCTGTCTCACGAGTGTCATTCTCTCTTTGCCTTCCCAATGTTCTACATGCTTGCAGTTCCTCTCTGTTTCTGATTTCAAGCCGTAGATTTCAATTTTCAAGTCACTTTACTTGTACATCAGGTATTGTTAAAGTCAAGCTGAAGTTTGGCTGGACTCTTGGTGAAGTATGATTTTGGATGGTCAAGCCTATTTAGAAATGCAAAACCATACTTAAAACTTGACGGTTTGTGCTTGCAGGCAAGTACTGTAAAGATCAAAGCCACTCAAGATGGCATGAAACAAAAATAAAAAGCCCAAATATTTGCCCCACTTGATTTTTGTGCTAGAATAAATATTAAGATATATCTACGTTTGACAAACTATGAAGAAAGTCAGTAGGACTGTGCAACGCTTATCGTCCTTCAAGAAGAATACTTCCTACTTGCCTCAAATGGACTGATTTTTCATACTGAAACATAGTAAGTTGGTGAAATCGGGGAAATGGTCAAGTTTCTGATTCATGAGATGAGTCAAAATAACTGCATGCCAGGTGAAGTATGATGGTATGTTTGTAGTAGTCATGCATGTTCAAATCAAAAAGTACAGTATTACACTGGAAAACCACAAAAGAAAGCACAAATTCAAGTGACAAACTGAGCAAATCCAAAAATCACAGCTGTAAGGCCTTGATTAATGACTTCTTCCATGCTTCAACTTACCTAAACCAGAATTATTTTTTTCAGAAAGTATGTTGGCAAATTTAGAAATCCTTTAGATGAATAAATTTATGACCATGCATCAAATGTTCCTTTGTCCACACAGTGACTTCAGCCAATTAAAAGACTGCTTTTGCAGGCATCCATGTTGTGGCTGTATTACAGTTATACTTGTCTCTTAATACCAAGATCTATACATTAGTCCATATTGGATTGACCTCCAAAAAAGGATAATATAGGCCTATAATATAAATTTGTTTTTCTGAAGTGCATTGTATCAAACTTGGACCTCAAAGTGCTTACAGTAGAGATTTAAATGAAAGGCAGTACAGTAAAACACTGGAACAAATTAAAAAAAAAAAAAAAACATAAAAATACAGAAGAGGAATGTGAAATGAAGTCAAAATGAAACAAAATAAAAACAAACAACCAATACAAAAACATACTGTATTGATTTAACTGCCCTTAGTTTTTTGACCAATTTGACCAAAATACAATGCTAGCCCAAAGGCAAACTGTTTACTGTACTTAGTTGTGCAGCAACTGATAGCAGTGTATGTATATGTGCTGTACATCTGTGCATCTGTATTTGGACCAAGTATCTATGTATATATTGTCCTTGCAGCTGTGTGCAGAAAGGTTTTCACTACTCTTCATGTAGGTCAGTTTCCTGGTTTGTCAGGATTCTTTTTTTTTTTTGATATTCTTTACTTTAGGTCAGTTGGTGAGAACAAAGGGTTTTAGAATCCTGTGTTTGTTTGGGAATTGTTTCTCAAAAGTATTTTTAAGGAAGTTTGAAAAGTAGTTTTGCACAGTTTTAATAAGAAGATTTTAACTAAAATTTCGATGTAAATATTTTCATAAGGGCAACTTGAGTGTCTTTTTCATTAAGTACGTACATTTCAGTTACTTCCTGTCTTTTCCTTCTCTTTACAGTTTGACCTAGCTACTGTACAAACATTTATAAACCGACTCATTCCTGCATCAAGGTACACAGTTTGCAAAATTCCAGTAAACAGGTAAGTAATCTCTCAGGTTTAGGTACCATGTCTTCTCAACATGGACCGACAACCACAAGTCTAATTCGCTCCTCATTACCTCCGATTTACATATATGTAACTTTGTACAGGTACCAGTCTCGCGGTGCCATTTTGTTCTTCTGCGTCATCACCTTGGGACCTTCTTTTGGTCTGTGGTTCGACCTCCAACCCCCCCCCGCCAAGAACAAAATGGCACTGCGAGACTGGTACCTGTACAAAGTTACATATGTAAATAGGAGGTAAGTATCGGAGCTCATAGACTCCCAAACCAGGCGAGTTTGGGGGAGTTGGTCGGTCGCTGCATGGGAGTTTTAAGTCCAAAGAAACTTCTGCTTGGATGCGAAAAAATATTGTGAATCATTCCAGCCCTAGTATATAGTATAAATGTGCACATACTGTAATGTAGCTTATGTTTTCAATATGTAGGTCTATACACAAGAGTACGCCATGAACCTAGAAGTTTGCAGCTATTCTCCAAGATACATAGTAAAGCTAACATTTTTCCGCATTATGGAAAATGGACAGAATCCATGGAATCAGTAATAAAACACAAGTTCAAACTTGCAATTTTAATTGCCAATGAAAAAAACATTAGAAATGTGAGCAGAAGTTGTGAACTTTTAGTTTTAGAACACTCAAAGCGTAGAACAATGGGTACTGATACTGTTTATCAAGGTCTACTAGGCTCTGCTTCAGCTTAGCAGCATGAAAAACATACACACATACATAGGACTACCAAGACCCTGCCCACAGCAAACCGTACAGTTCATAGTAAAAATTCTTTATCTGTTGAAAAACAGACAAAACATGGACAATGGCAGGAAAATGGGAAGATCAAGAAAAATGAAAAAACAAAAAACAAAATGGAATACCAAATTTAGAAAAATCTTGGCTGTAATATAAAGTACTGCACAGTATGGCATAGCCACACTGCACAGTGTAACATTCATGCTAGAAGTACAGCTGTGAACTTGTGATGTCCATACATCCTTCAGCAAGCATACAGATTTACAGGCTGTCTGTAGAATATAGAGTAGGTTCATTGTAGAATTTGTAATAAAAATTTATGAGATTTAAATCAGTATGTTACTGGGTAAGTGCCATTATTTATGAGCATCCTTTAGCTTTTCTCGGTACTGTACACTCTGACTGACACATGCTGTTTCATTTCAAATGGTTTTTATAGTATGCTGTCTGTCATGTTTGCATCCATTGGTGTAAAATATAGGAATCAGGTAGGTGTGTCAATATGATAAATGAAAGAGTATCTCTTTCTAATGTGCATTTTCACCACACAATTTTACTGTATCTTTATGGTCATGTACATGTTAAGTGGCATGTGCACAGTATGATTCATTAATGTGGGAAATTCCCCTCAGATGCAGGGATATGGTTGTAACATGTCAGACTTTGTCAACAACAGAGCCAATCTGTCTGTTTCAAGCAATCTGAAATTATGTAGAAATTTGTTGTCTGGAACAGGGTAGTACTGTCCATCTGTTAATGTTAGGTGTGGTTAGTAATAATTGTTATCGATTCACAATACAGGGGGTAACATGTTTTCATCATAAGCTCCTCTGTAAGTTCTGCTGTAACCTCTGTAATCACTGTTCAGTAGGACAGGGTACATCTAGCTGAATTATGTTATTAACTTGGTATTAAGTGGAAGGCATGGATTTGATGATCAGTGCATATGTTTTCTAGATGAAAACTGCATATTATTGTAGTGGACTGTTTATCATTATAGTCGATATTGGCTGGTATTCTTTGTTTTTGTGCAGTATCAGTTCAATTATAATTTATTTAAAATGTGATGCTACGTACCTAAACCAATACTTCTTGCACTATACTGTTAACTAAAAATGTTTTCATTTTATCTGACTACAGTATATTTCCCAGTTCTTTAATACTTCATTGAAATGAACCAACACTTCAAGTTCAAGTTTTAAACTTAATCCTTTACAAAGGAAATTACATGCTCCCATGAACAGGACATTTAAAAGATGAACAAATGAAGGATGTGCAGACAAAATGTAAAACAAATAGTGTACCAATTGGTAGTGCAAAGTGGTCTGTGCTTTATTGTACAGTATGATCATTTCTCAAATATATTGGATTGGCATTGTTAATATTGTGGATTAAATTTAGGATATTGGTATTATGGGTAAGTTCAGGGTTTCTGAACCTTTTGTAAACAGAGGTCCACTTTTCACATAGCTGAAATTACCCAAGGACTACCATATATTTACTTATTAACAGAAAACCAGGGAGTTTGGAGAGTTTATGTTGCTCCTCCTTACAGTGCCTCCCATAATTTACAATTCATTTTACCTTATGAATGGATAAAATATGAAGGCTTGGTATTGTACAGCACAGTCACATATGGCTGGTAAAGAAGATTATAGGTGTACAGTATATGCTTAAATGTCATTTGGGGACGGACGTACACTTTGGACAACATTTTGAGTTCTTAATAAAAAATGTTTGCAGCTATGAATGTCTTTACATATATATGTTATGCATTAACACGTGCAATTAGTTATTATTTGTACAGTATGGAGTTAAGTAGGCTTTGTCTTTATCCTTGTTAGGAACAAAAACCACCTGTGATGGACGTGCGCAGAGAAAATCAGTTTTTGGTACTTTGTACTGTAATCAGTAATTTTGTGTGATGTGGAAACATATTATCAAAGGTTAATATAAAATAATTGAAGAACATATAATATGCAATGGGTGTCTCGAAAACACAGACCTCGAAAACACAGACCCCAGACCTCAGACCTCGAAAACACAGACCTCGAAAAGACAGACCTTGAAAAGACAGACCTCGAAAAGACAGACCTCGAAAAGACAGACCTCGAAAAGACAGACCTCGAAAAGTCAGACCTCGAAAAGACAGACCTCGAAAACACAGACCTTCCATTGCGGACGAACCCTCTGTATATCGATGCACAGCATGTTTACCCAGCATCACATTTCTAGCAAAGGTGTAGTTAGCTGATAAGCCTTGATAATTTCTCGAAAGAAGATGTGAGTAACAATTATGGGTATTGCCTGTGTAACAGTTTCAATTCTCCGCCCAAGTAGAATCTCCGATGAGAATTACACTGGTCAAATACACTACCGTTTATTGCCTGTAGAAGCGACAGATTCACATCCGGTTATCTGGGCGAGTTGTCATTTAATATGAGGTCAGCTTGCGCCTCACGCCTGTTTGGCGTCAGATACGGGGGAGGGCTTACAGAGGTGTTTTACTGATATCATCACGAGATCGTGCGTCTCTCTGGTTGTTACACTTTTTCGTCGTCAAACGTTGCCATTGTATCACCATTGTGCTGAAAATACGCTTACTGCCCGTAAGCTTTGCCTTGCACTGCCGGGCAATCCCAATCGCATCCCGACATAGAGTAGTGAAGTAAATATTCTTTGAAAAAGAGGAACATATTTCGCGCTTTAGCCGATACTGTGTGTACACAGTTTAAGTCTTCCGCGTGCACTAAATTTGACTTCCAAAATGGCGGTACAGGTACAGGCGCGGATCCAGACCTTTCGAAAAGGGGGGAGGGGGCTGAAAGCCCCCTTGAATATTCTCCTAGATTAACATTATGCTAACTTTCGCGTATTTGTTATTGCTTATGTGGCGAAAAGGGGGGGGGGGCTGAGTCTGAGGAAGCGCCCCCTTGGATCCGCGCCTGCAACATACTTTAGTGTATTTGACAAGTGTAATAGATTCAATTCTCATCACGTCGGAAATTATACTTGGGAGAAGAATTGAAACTGTTACAACAATAATTGTGACTCACATCTTCTTTCGAGAAAATTATCAAGGCTTATCAGCTGACTACACCTTCGCAAGAAATTCAATGCTGGCTAAACATGTTGTGCATCGATTGACAACGGCTTCGTCCGCAATGGAAGGTCTGTGTTTTCGAGGTCTGTCTTTTCGAGGTCTGTGTTTTCGAGGTCTGTCTTTTCGAGACACCTCAGATCTTCGTTCGAGAAAATTATCAAGGCTTATCAGCTAACTTCATGTTCGCTAGAAATGTAATGTTGCATGGGTAAACATGCTGTGCATCGATTGACAGCGGGTTTCGTCCGCAATGGAAGGTCTGTGTTTTCGAGGTCTGTGCTTTCGAGGTCTGTGTTTTCGAGGTCTGTATTTTCGAGGTCTGCGTTTTCGAGGTCTGAGGTCTGGGGTCTGTGTTTTCGAGGTCTGTGTTTTCGAGACACCCAATATGCAATTGGTATATAAACAAGTTTCAATTTAAAAACAAAAATTAAAGTTTAAAGGGATCCTGCTAAAGAATGTGACTGACGTATACCATCAGATTTTTTTATTGAAACCAGCAGTTATTGCTAACACTTACATTTTTTGAGAAGTTGGAACACATATATGAACAACTTTAAAGGGAAATATTGCGTTTGTCTGGCTTTTTATTGAATGTATCCTCGTTTACTTGCGATCGGGTCCCGTTGGATGAAAGAGAGGTAACTTAGAAAAACATTCTACCCTCTGGGCACTAATTAACGAGTAATTAACCTTTATGTATTACTAATGGATTTGTTCACCTAAACAATTATTAATTTCAAAACCACACCTTTTTCTCCCCGATTTGAAATCCACCAGTCAAATCATTTCTATCACATTACTGTACGTCAGACAATAACAAACACCTTCTACAGCATGTACAAAAAGTTCGGAAAATACGAGCTAAGTACAGTACAGTACATTAATGGGAATTATTACTACATTATGTCTGTATTACTGAACCAGGGAGTTTCTGTTTGACAACCTAATGGAACTACCGTTATATTACAAACTTGCTACAAAATTATTCATTTTGAATTTTGAGCCTGTGGTTTTACTTTTCATGGAAATGCCCATTTGCTATTATTCTAGGTAAGCATTATTTTTTCAGAAGGCACTTTTTGGGGGCATAGATAATTTTTCAGATAATTTGGTATATTGCTGGCAAAGTTGAGCCAACAATTTGTTTCTACTCATTTTAAGTTTCTGCACCATACTGGATAGTGCACTTAAGTCTATAAATTTACGTCCTCCTGGCCTCCTTACCTGGAGTTAGTCAGTAACGAAGGAGGATCATGAAATCCCAAACTTCTCAACAAAAACGAGTGTAAATACTCCATCTCAAGAGCGAAAAAATACTTATAATCAGGTATGATATGGTCAAAAACAAAGTTTCCACAGGCTATAATAATTACAGAAAAAAATGTGATCCGCATAAAAAATGAAAAATTCAACAGTTTTCACCAGATGATGATCAGTAAATGCATCTTTATGCAGATATGACACAAAATGAAACAGAAGGAACAGTAAAGGTTTGTGCTGCCCTCCACTAGCTCTTAGGGAATGCAGGCCATGAGTTTTAGATTTTTCAGGTGTGCTACAGGTCACACTCCTCAGGAAATTAAGGAGTGTGGGAGTGTGGTACTGTAGGTATGCTGTTTATTAAACTTGAATTTAGATTTATCTGAGTTCCCATTCTTTATCTAGGTGTGCAAAAAAATCACTTTCCTCACAGTGATTTGAAGCGAGTGATGTGTGCGATCGCACTCACTGGCCACAAAATTCAAGGCCTGGAATACCAGGTCTCAGTAATTAAACTATTGCAGGCAATTGTTACTCTGTATATACAGGGTTCTTTCAAGAGATCACCTACCAGGGGCCACTTTTCCAAAAGAGTGGTCCCTGGTACTCAGGCTTTTACTTGGGACCAGGGTCATTTTAAGTGACCTAGGGGCCATTTTCCAATTTTGTTTTAATATTCCTTTTTCACTAATTACAACTTTTCCCCTTGCATAAAATGCAAATGAAATACTGGACAGTGGGACACTGGTTGGTTGAATGGCAGATTGCTGTCAAAAGTCGCTCACAAGATTTAAAAGCATAACTTTCACAATAAAAAGCCTTTTTAAGGCTACAGTTTTAGGAGTAGGCAGTAGGCCTACTCATGCGGGGATACGTCAAGCCGTTAGCTGGAAGGTCCGTTCTTGGATGGTTAAATAAGATGAGAAGAAAATCAAGGAAAAAATATGAAAAGGAAGGAATTTCTTTAAAGCATCTCAAATAATGATGAATGACTATGTACATTGCCATGGATGAGCCCTTCCCACTGAATAACACTCCTCATGGTAGATAAAGTGTTTTAAGCCCCAGGGAATATGTTGCAAGTTTGATATCTGTCATCTGCCAGGATGAGCCTTCTTTCATGGAGACAGGATAAATAACACCAAGTGTGGGCTTGAAGATCATCATACTGTATGCGCATCTAGATACTGTAATATACAGTACGTTTATAGGATAGTGTAAGAGTAGTGAAAGGTACTTGGAAGACAAAGGACTGTAGGCCCTTTAAAAAACCTGTGGGGTAAAGTTTACAAAAATTTTGGGAATAGCTTAATATTGTTCAAGGTCTAATGAACATGCAACGTAAACTGTATTTTTAGAATATACACTAACTGGCTAATTTTAAAAATCTTTCCAAGCATAAATTAGTGATCACGAAATACTCCTTCAGAGTTCAGAGTTATAGCCCAACGCACTGTAGGTTTTGTATGTACTAGAATAATAGACCAGGATAGGAACTTGAAAGTAGCCTACATAGCCACTCTATTGGCTATTCTATGTGATAATTTTATATCGGTAATGGAACTATTTCATAGATAATAAAATATGAAAAAATTGTATGCTGTACGTGTAGAACAACTATGGAAAACTTCAAAAACAATGCTTCCTATTCCCATTCTTTGTGTTCTCTGATCGAGACACTTCTTTCGTTACTGTAAGCTTTCACTCCAGAGGCTTTACAGTAGAGGCCTTATTGCACTTCATTCCTCACCGCAGCTGTCAACCGACGTTTTGTATCAGTATTTAATTCACATTGCTCAGCTGCATGGTATTGTTTTTCTTTAGTCCCCCGTCAATACCGACAAGTTTTTAATACAACTGTGATATAAAATACAGAGCTGCAACACCTTTATCTCCCTTAAGCTTAGGCTAACAAACAAAATCCGCTGGTAACTTGCAAACTTTATTTCAATGGCTTGTTCAAAGTTGCCCACAGTGTACCAAAATATTTTTCTTTTGCCGGCGATCCTTTTCGCGAAACGGCTTCGAAAATTATAACCTTTCACTTTATCAGATAACATTCCATTCTCTGCTTCATGGACCACAAATTCTTGTGGTCATGTGTGCGATATTTGTATGCGTTGATTTCTACGGAATTTTGTTGAAATCTGCATGTGCGATTTTGTGTGAATTTGTGCGAAATTGTGCGAACTTGAGCGGTTTTCCGCGATCATAGAAAAATTCTACGGGAGTTAAACGATCACAGTATTGTACAGCTGCATACAATAGTTGTAACTCACAAAAAATGAAAAGACATATCAAGTGCAGACACATTTGACCTATGGTACACTTTAACCTTTTTTTTCAAATTTTGGCAGGAAGGCTATATATTTAATAAAGTACATAGATCCAGCTGAGGGGCCCACAGAATTTTCTTGCCCATGCATGAGCACAAAATACATGATGAATGTGTTTGCTATTGCATCAAAGTTGGTTGAAATTAGTCCCAGTGCTGTTTGATATGTCATATGGGTTAATTGAGTAAATGTCAAGCTTACCCAATAGGGAGTGATCTGTCTTGAAAATTGTTTGAATCAGTTACAGTATGTACCAACTACCAAGTCTGCATGGAAGCCAATCACAGGGTGTGATGTTAATTTTGGTTAATTGCCAGGACACTTTTGTGGGGTCCTCTGAACAACTGGTAAAGGATATATCTAACTAGCTTGGGAAAATGCATGCAGTCTCACCACATGAAATCAGCTTACTGTACCCCTGTACGGTATGGCACTTTTAAATCATGTGACAACAATATTGTAGCTGAATTTTCAAATTTGTGCAAAATAACCGCTTTATTTAATACCTTGAGAATGCCATATTTTTGTTCTGTAGCATTATTAAAGATACTTGCAATATCAAGAAAGAAGGCAAGATTTGCTACAATTTGTTCATGTGTCATTGAAGTGAGTTTGGGGTGGCTGTCTATTCCCTGAAAGGTTTTGTGTGGCCCTGTTCAAAAGTCAGTCACGTCTGCTTGTTTGTTACCCATTCGAAGTGTTTTACCCATGCGAAGTGTTACCCATGGGAAGTTTATAAGTTTCACTCATGTGCTTTAATGATACAGGTATGGCATGTCACATGTCATGGGATGAAAGTTAGTTATTTGATACTTCAGAACAGGTTCAGTGTTTTCAGTCTCTACAACAAACATTGGCAACTGAGTTATATGATATACTGTAGGCCAACAGAATTTTGAGTTAGTTCTTAATTTCAAAGGCATACAGTATTTCCACCTGTTGTGCACCTCATTACGGTGCATAATTGAATTGGTAATTCACAACATAGCAAGTTCTTTTACTGACATTGAGAAGTTTAAGTTCCAGAATCAGTTTGTACTGATTTCGTTGTTGTTGTACAGCTCTGTATGTGTCAAGGCTTTTATGTTGTGATATCTCTATGTTCCAGCCCGTCCTGTATGTAACCCTAATGGGCCAAAGCCAAAACTACCGTAAGTGCGACAGACGGAATTTGGAGCATGTTTTTTACTGTTTTTAGCTTCATTGTTGCTGAGTAATAAATTTCAATGGTTGATTTTATAGAGAGACTAAAAAACAACAAATCATGTAATCTAAAGATATCTAAGATTTAGCATGTTGCCATAGCAACAAATATAAGTTGGCACGAGGGATGGAATGGAAGAACCTTGGTGTCCATGCTTATCAAACATTTCTTTTATTATTGTCAAATTTAGTAGGTGTTGAAAGTAATTTACAACATGTATAACAACTTCAATTACCTTTGTGATACTGACTAAAAAGGGTTTAAAACATCTCAATGCTAGCATAGGGTATGATGCAAGTTTTAAAAAAAGGAAGTGTGAGGGACGGAATGCGAGGGACAGAATTTTTGTCCATGCCAATGGAATGTAGATTAAGCTGTTTGATTTTCTCATTTATGCTACAAAGCTCCCATTTTTCTTAAATTCTCAGTCAAAGAAAGAAGAATCAATACTTTATAAGCCAGTTCAGAGACATACATAACTAACCAGCAGTCAACCACTGAAAACTTGTTGTGAACACAATATTTCAAGGTAGGAAGCCAGGATAGATTTCATACTTAGTATGTGGATGGGTTATGGTGGGAAGATGAATGCTGTAGTTTTGGTTCAGGTCAGAGGTCATCTGGGGTCATCAAGGATCAAACAGTGGAAACCTTGTTAACATGATATCTCAAGGTAGGAAGCTTGGATAGGTTTCATTCTTAGTATATAGATCCACCATAGTGAGAAGGTGTGCCCTATTGTTTTTTATTTAAAGCAGCACTTGAAACATTTCAATTAATACCAGAAATATTGCAAACATTTTAAGGAAAACAGTGAAAACAGAACAAAATTTCATTCAGAAATTACATCGTTCCGTAATACCCGATTCGTATGGAAGTAATAATATCGTAACAACATATGAAAGGACACGTAAACTTTGAAATACTTCAACATTTTAACTACCCCCCCCATATTTTTAAAATCCTCACCAAAAAATTAAGAAAGGGGGAAAACCCCCCAAGATTTTTGGTGCTAGTGTACAGTAAACACTGCTTGGTAGATGAAGTCAACATTCACTGCCAACTATTTTAAAGGTCATGTACAGTAGCAGTCACCAGAGTCACAGGCAAACTTCACATTGACTAATATTTTGTTTGTATATGCTCATGGCAGTGTCATTACATTTAGCAAGGAACCGTAGTGCCCATTGGGCTCTTGTTTTGCATACAGTAGTATTAGCCCTTTAATATTCGTCTTTGCCTATCATGTTATCCTGTATCTACATCGCCCCTCTCTTACCTCCTATCTACAATTGTAACCTTCACTTACCCGTATTAACCTCACTTACCCTCACTTACCTCTCTGTCCAGGGGAATGTGGGCCACGTCAGTGGACTTAACAGATGCTTACCTGCACGTACCGATTCACGCATCACACCAAAGATTCTTAGCCTTCCGTTACCGAGGAAGAGACTACGCGTTCAACGCGATGCCCTTCGGACTCTCCACGGCTCCAAGAGTATTCACACGCATAACCAGGACGGTCCTAGCCTTCCTAAGGAAACACGGGGTCCTCGTCTTCGCTTACTTGGACGATTGGCTTATTCTAGCTCACTTGGAACAACAGGCCGTGGAGACAACTCAGTTCGTGGTCGAAACACTCCAAGCCTTAGGTTGGATAATCAACACCGGAAAGTCGTTACTGACCCCCTCCCAGAGAGTTACCTACTTAGGAGCGATCCTGGATTTCTCGCTAGGCCAAGCCTTTCCGACTCCAGAGAGAATCCAAGCCTTGGCCGAGGTGGCCACTCTGATCCTCTCCAGAAGATCCCACCAGGCCCGGACATGGTTAAGACTACTGGGATTGATGGCCAGCCTCGTAGAAGTGCTACCCTTCTGCAGACTCTACATGAGACCGGTTCAGTTCCACACGCTGTTCCATTTCAAACCGGACACGGGTCCGCTCACTACTCCGATTCCGGTCACAGAGGAGGTGATTCCGTTCGTAAGGTGGTGGACCCATCACGAGAATGTCCTCCAAGGGAGACCGTTCCGACTTCACAGGCCTCAAACGTCGATCTCCATGGACGCTTCTCTCACCGGCTGGGGAGCCACCTGGGGCCCGAAGTCTCTAGCCGGCCAATGGTCCGACTCCGAGAAACTCCTGCACATCAATGTATTGGAGCTGCGGGCGATAAGGGGTGGATCTCAGACCTCAAGGGCTTCGACGTCACGATCTTATCCGACAATTCGACAGCAGTGGCATACGTGAACCACCAGGGGGGCACGAAGTCCCTACGCCTCTGCCGAGACACCTGGGATCTACTCCTGCTCTGTCAGAGGAACGACATCAACCTCAGAGCGACCCACCTGGCAGGGAGGCTAAACCTCCAGGCAGACGCCCTATCCAGGGGTTTACGGAACGAAAACGAGTGGGAGCTATCACAACCATGGGCCAATCTAGTCTTCGACCTGTTCGGACGTCCGTGCGTGGATCTGTTCGCCACTTACAGGAACACCAAGCTTCCCACTTTTTGCTCCCGGTTCCACCACCCTCTAGCGTGGAAGGTAGACGCTCTCTCCTTCGGATGGACCGGCCTGTCGTCCTATGCGTTTCCACCTTGGAGCATGGTTCACACAACCCTGTTAAAGCTGGCTCAGTCGCCGGGAGAGATGCTGTTAATCGCCCCCTTCTGGCCGAACCAGGCGTGGTTCCCGCTTATCTTGGAACTTCTAGTGGACCTGCCATTTGCCTTTCCGACGGACAGCCACATTCTAACTCAAGACAACGGAAGGGTCCGGCACCAGAGACTGACCGACATAAAATTGACAGCTTGGAAATTATCACCAAACGCCTGCAGGAGGAGGGAATTTCTGAAAGAGCTGCTAGCCTTGCAGCCGGAGCTAGAAGGCAATCCACCTCTAAGACTTACGACACCAGATTGGAGAAGTTCTCATCATGGGCGGACGCTAATGCTTGCAATCCCCTGGAAGCAACAGTAAACGAAGTCTGCTCCTTCCTCGTCTCCCTCTTTGATGAGGGGAAGCAGGTGTCTACGATCAGAAACTACAGGTCGGCGATAGCTTCGATTCACCCCGGCTTCTCCGACGGTTCCCGAGTCTGCACAAATCCAACAATCTCAGGCTTACTGAAGGGAATGTTCAACAGAAGGCCACCGACTAGAAAGTTGGCCCCGTCTTGGTCAATCAACAAGGTTCTTGAGACTCTGTCGAGACCTCCTTTCGAACCCATTCAGGACGCTCCGTTGGATGTCCTTACTAAGAAGACTTTGTTCCTAGTCGCAGCGGCCTCGGCCCGTCGTAGGAGCGAGATCCACGCCCTCTCAACGAAGAAGGGATTCATCAGGTTTTCCCCCCAGGGGGTCTACCTCCTCCCGGACCCGGACTTTTTATCCAAAAACCAGTCGGAAACTTTCACTCCGAGGCCCATTTTTCTACCGTCGATTGCCTCAACCTCTTCAGTCAGGGAGGACCGGTTCGTCTGTCCAGTTAGATGCCTCAAATGGTACCTCCAAAAGACCTCTACCGTACGGACGGCCGATAATCTGTTCCTGCTACCAAGGACCCCCTACTCTCCGGCCTCCAGAGACACTATCTCCAAATGGATCGTGCAGATGATTTCACCTCACGCTAACCACGACGAACAGGTCAGGGCTCATGATGTTAGGGCACATGCCTCATCCGCCGCCTGGTTTCAGGGTATCCCTCTTCAACAAATCATGGAAGCAGCGGCCTGGAAAACGCCTTCAACCTTTGTGGCATCATATTTAACCAACGTCATTTCTTCCGAGGGTGATTTCGCCAGAGCAGTTCTCACAAGTTCCAGCTCCCGATCGCAGAACCTCCCACCGGTGCCTCGGTGCTAGTCTGGTTACAATTGTAGATAGGAGGTAAGAGAGGGGCGATGTAGATTCCCCAAAACTCCCTGGTTTGTGAATCTACGAGCCCCGATACTTACCTCCTATCTGCATTCCCGCCTCCCAACCCCGCTGTTGACCGATGGATCCGATCGCTGGCCCTTGTGACCATGTATTGTTGTCTACACTCCACACTCATCCACTAACCTCGGTGTACAGGGTCTTCACTCGACACCTGATCCTTTGGCGTCTGGCATAGTACCTGTTCCTGACACCGAGAGAGGGCCTTCTGGCGGGACCACCTGTTTGACGTAATAACAAGGTGAGAACGGTCTCTGACCTTATTATTTTACTTGTGTCAGTGGTTCATGTTATTGTGGTGTGGAGTATTTTTGGCCTAACTAACCTAACCATGTGTCACGTGTTTAAATGTTGTCACAGGGGTTCTCCAAAGATCGGGTCTGTCTGACTCAGCAAGCGGAAGAGGACGGGGGAGGCCGCCCTCAAGCGGAGGCCGGCCTCCTCTTCTGTGTGATCAAACTTGCCAGGACCTTAATACGGGTAAGTGAGGGTTACAATTGTAGATAGGAGGTAAGTATCGGGGCTCGTAGATTCACAAACCAGGGAGTTTTGGGGATTTGGTGTACATACAGTATTGATATATCGCCAAATGTTTGGGCAACATTTTGGGGATATATAGCTACGATTTTTCCCATATCACCCAAGCCAATGTTCCACAAAAGAAAATATTGAAAACATCTATCATACATTGCACTGACTGTGTGTATGCTTGAAAATCTTTCTATAATTTCTTACTGTTTTATTTACATCTGTATACTTTTATCACACAGGAGACAATCCATTGGAAATGTTTGTATCAGTTAAAAATGAAATAGCTGAGACTGACATGATGATGTTAACTTCTGAAAGATGTTTGTTCCTACATGACACTAATTATTAAATCCAGAATACAGCATTGCTGTATGTATTTTAAACTGAACCAATTGTCCTTTCATTCAGTGTTTCTGCTAAGCCGTTACTATGACGTGATTTTGATGCAGTGACTTTTCCTTTGACACACTGATATTCATGGCAAAAAATTGAAAAGTAGGGTTTCATTCGTTCCTTAAAGTTGATACTGTGCGAATGCATGGCTTTGAAATTTCTAATTAGTCAAATTTTCTCAAATTGTGTATATTGACACAATGGATAATTTCTTAGAGGAAACAATGCTTTTGGCCTGTGGTTGATGAATGTTTTCAGAGAATTGAAAAAAAAAAGTTAAGCCAATTTTGTGTCGTTACAATGCTGTAAACTTCAAGACAGCATACAGTACTGCAGTGCAATACAGTGTAATTTTCCTTAATAAGTACAGTATTTAGGTTACAGTATGATCAATGTCAGGTTATTTACATATCTTGAGTGTACAGTAATTTCCAATTTATTTTTACTCCTCTCTGCTGGCATTGCCTTCACTCCAATTCACTTTTGTCATGTCCTCAAATTTTCTTCTTTTTATTTTCCTTTGGGCATCCCATGGTGTATGCCTGTACACTATTGATCTATTAAAGTGATGCCGTGAGTTTGCAAAAAGTGAAAAACATAAGATTTTGCTTCTTGTTATGTCTTTCTTTATCCTTCAAAATGCCACGAGTGCTATACAGAGTTGAAGAATACAATTTGAAAGCTCAAAATGATAGCGATAGTCTCGGGAAGTAACCTAAACAGAATAAAATCAGAAAAATTTTGAAGGCCTTTTTCAAAAAACGGTCCTCATTATAAAGCGTTAGACCACTCCTATGCAACGAACCTGATGTTGAAAATGCAATATTATTGAGGTGTCACCACGTTAAAAAACGTACTATACCACTCAACCCAGGCTAGCTCCACGGTACAGCTGTTCGCTCACGGCCGGGGAATGACCTTCTTGCATAATCGCTTGATAATACAACTAACGTTACTTGTACACTCAATATAGCTTTCGGCTCTAATTTAGAATCAACAGTTACAGGCTACTGTCTTTCACTCATCGGTACGCTTTATAGTGCTGATTTGAATCTGAACGTTACAGGTTTACAGCGAAAGTTGCACCACTAATAGGCCTACTATCTCTTTTGTCGCCAAAACTGTTTCTGAATTGAACGTCAAACACGATGGTAAGTGCAAATAAAAGGCAGAGCATCGTCTCTCGCTACTAGTAGTACTAATGTTAGCGCAAGTTAGGCTTAATTTACTGAGGTACCACTCGCCAGTAGCCTAAAGTTAGGCTACTACAGTAAAACGGGATAGTTTAGCCTTGTGGTATTACCTTGTACGGTGTATATTGCAATATCAACGTTACTTCTTCAAGATCCACACATTCAGTCAGTCTTGTTCACTTGTGTTGTTGTGCTAAGACTAGCAGCTAAGTCGATCAGCTGTTTTCACCTAGTGAATATGCATCAGTACTTCGTTCTCATTGGTCTGCTCAACAGATGTTCGTTAGGAGACTGAATAGTGTTTGTGAGCAGCACATTTTTGATTTCCTTGAGTTTAGTCGTTATTTTTACGAAAATTTCAGGGCTGATGCCGGAATTCGCACAACAGGCCATATTTTTTCTCCCTTACTGTTCATATGGTCCACTCAAACTAATGACTAAGATTTTAAACTCGATTTTTTAATGTTTTTCCCTTTTTGCAAACTCACGGCATCACTTTAAGGAATGTTTTCTAGGAAGTACAGCAATATCACTGACACACATTGTTTGTAGTCAAGAGATGTTGAGCATGTATTTTTATAAGTGTACAGGAGGTCAGAGCTGGGCAGTCAACTCTTTGACTAGGTAGACTAAAGAAAAGAGCTCTTGCAATAAATTTTGTAGTCATTTAGAACTTTCATGTCAGTTCTGAAGGACTGGAATTGATTTGTTTCAAGTTCTACTTCAAAGAGACATTTTTTCTTTGAATTTAGGAGCAGACTTTCAGAGATGCACTTTTTGTCAATTGCTATTTGTTCACTGCATGTCAGTCAAATCGGTGAAAAGGTAATATTGATGATCTATATGATGATAAAGAATATGTGTCCTGGAAATATTGCCACCTAATAGTGTAGCTCAAAACTAATAAATGTGGTGTACAAGTGTAAATTTTAAATGGTGAGCATTATTAGATTTGGGGGATATTTTCCTTGTAATTGTGACTCCTAGCGAACTTTTCAATTCTGTCAAAAATACTATAGATGCACATAAAATCACATTTTGGAGTTTCCTTTTTTTTTTTTACTGCTGTTTTACAGCAAAGAATATGTGACCTGGAAATGCCAACTTTAATACTGTCGCTCAAAACTAATAAATGTGGTATACAAGTGTAAATTTTTAATGGTGAGCATTATTAGATTTGGGAGACATTTTCCTTGTAATTGGGCTTGTCTACAATAAAGGGGTATAAAAGTGTTACAAAGGTGGTGAAATTTGAAGTCCTCTAAGAATAAATTTTTGTTGTGTTATTTTGTTTGATTGGTAGTCTCAATTTTTTCCTGAGAGCAGGAAGATAGTTCTTTTCACCTATCACCACTTTTTAAGTGGTAAGTGTTACTGGTTACGTATGTAACGGGGACAGACATGGAAACTCTTTGCTCCAGAAATCTTTAAGGAGGACAATATGTATAAATAAACCCTGTATTTAATAGAAAGATAAAGAACAAACACTTTTTCACTGAAATTGCATTACCATTAGTTAAACATGGACTAATATAGAGATCAATGGTTATGTTGGTAACAAGGACGGACATGTCCGTCCTCGTTACCAACGTAACCAAACTATGTTCGAGAAAATTAAGCACTTTAAACACTTGAATGCATTGTGACACAAGTTTTGCTCTTTTCTGAAGTGTAAACTGATGACATGTGAAACATTCATCAAAAACCAATGTCCCCATGTGCCTATGTTATACTACCGACAAGGACATGGTTACGTTGGTAACATCTGGACGGACATCGCCTTGGAGGCTCTCATACCCTTGTTGTAAGCAAAAAGATGGAGGAAAGAACACAAACCAGTGACAAATATGGCCATCTGCAAACAGATGCAGTTTTATCAAATTCTCTGGTAATTTGTGTCCTACAGGCCTGTTAATATGATAGTTACCAACGTAACCATTAGGGGACAGACATGTTACCAACGTAACCATCATGTGCTCCGCAATTGACTATGATGCATTTACTGATGGATTGTTTTATTTGTGGTACTGCACATGATCAAGGTTAAGTGTTACATCATAACCTTAGCTCTGGAAATATTTTCTTTCAGTTAAAATATCAACTATTAAGATTTAATGTCCAGATGGAAGGACAAATCTCAAAATTTTACTCCAAATTGCTGATAAAATTTTGCGGTGTTTGTGCGCCTAAAAATATTCATTTATCATTTACCATTTATTTTGTACATTACATTTATGAATGCAGACAAAGAACCTGCATCAGTCACATCTGCAAAGGTCCCACTCACATCATAAATTTATTCCACATCCTATGTAACACTTATAGGTGGTAAAAAAGGCCAAAATAGCCCCAAATCTGCCCAAAACATCCTTTATATAAGTTGGACATTGATAAAATTGTCTTTATTATCTCTCTATAGTCCTCCAAGTATGGTGAACTGTAAAATCACCAAACCATTGTGACATCTTTCAAAATATCATCAAAGCAAAAAACACACACTGAATATTTTCCTTTACTGTAGACAAGCCCAATTGTGACTCCTAGGGAACTTTTCAATTCTGTCAAAAATACTGAGCACATAAAATCACATTTTGGAGTTTCCATTTGTTTTGTTTTACAGCTTTTAATGAAGTATGTAAACACAAACTAGCTCTTTTGGTCTTTGTCTGTATTCAGTCACAAGTTTTAAGGCCACTATGATTCTCCAATGATGGTGGTTTGGCACATTGGTGGTTCGGCACCTCAGAAGTTGAGAAACTAATAGTGAGGCCTACTGATGTATACTACTGATTTTAATGACTTAGTAATTGTTTGTCTATATATAGCTGCTGTGTTATATATTTGTGTGGCAGTTACTGACATCATTGTAGGAGTGGTGACTTCTTCAGAGTTGCATCTAATAGAGCTGCGGGTACCCAACTCAAAAAATAGTGGAGTCACCCAAGCCTCAGTGAGAACATTTATGCTCTACATAGTACAGTATATGCATGGTGTATATGGTACCTCATGCTCTGGGTGAAGGTAGTGACATGTTTGAAGCATTGGGAATGAAATCATGCAAAATTGAAAGGTTCCACAGGGTAGGTTAGATTGTTGTCAAGGTCATTAAACAGTTCTTTAAAGGCAATAGGCAGTCGCCCCAAAATTTTCTTTGAAAAATCAGCAAACTCTTGCAAATCTCCTCTTATTGCATTACAAGCACCTCTGAAGATGTTTTGAACATAACTATTACAAACAATAGGTAAAGCAAGGTGAAATTCTCCTTGAATTCCACAATTCACTAACAAAAATACTGTCACATGATCAAAATAGACCATTCATGAACTAGAGTGGCAGGATACACTCTGTTTAGGGTGACTGCCTACTGCCTTTAATAATCCAAAAGTAATTTATGGTTGTACCATCAGAACTGACACAAAATCAAGTCAAAATACAATTTGATGTAAAGTGTGTTGAACTGGAAGACAACCTGGTCTTCTTGAAGGTCCTTGAATCTTTGATCGTACTGTACTCCCTCATTACACAATATGTGTTCCTACTGTAATTTGCACTGTAAGACACAGAAGGGATTAGGTAATTTCTTGATTTTGATATATGTGGTGGAATTTGCCTACTTTGAAGTTTCGCAAGTTTTTTTTTTTTTCAGTTTTACCAAACTGTGCGTTTTTGCTGTCCAACTTAAGGGGGCTATAGCATCGCCCATAGCATCGCCCCAATGTGATCTTACTGTATCTCTAAATATTGTACTGTATTCTTTGGTGACTGCACTATAATTTCTAGTAAATCTTTCACATGGTTCTTAATGTTTGATACAGCAATGTCTGCCCATAACACAAAAATAGTTACTGTAGGAGAAACTTTTGTTTTCTTTCCCCATGGTAAAATGTCTTTGGAAAAAAACCAACTGAGTTATCAATACTACAGTATACCCTGTACATTTTTCGTAAAGCTCTATTACTGTAGATATTCAGTAATACACATGTATGTTTAACACTTACATACTTACAATACAAATTCTGTCATGGATGGACCGTAGGGCTGTCAATTTCCATTTAATCTCCTAAATGTTTAAATGGTTGGAATAAACGTTCGTTTACCGTTTAAACAGTGTCTATATTCTGAACCAACAGTGTAATGCATTAATGGCCTCATTGATCATGCACTTCGATACTCCCAGTATGCGCAAGCTTTTAAAATCTGGCGATCATTTCAGCAATTTCTTTTTAATTCAACCAAATTTGCCAATGAACGAAACCACGCATTAAATTCCCAGTCAGTGATCGTAAGTTTGATGCAGGGCCATACGTTTGATATCAGGCCGAAATGTACGCAAACACCGATATACATACTGTAATATTAGGCCATGTCTGTGCACTGCACTAAAGCAGAAGTTCAAGTAAAACACAAGAAAAAAGTCGAGTTAGAGCACGTGTATAGGTCTGTTATTGCATGCAAACAGTAACACATTAGGCTACGCACCTGGTCTGTACAAAAGTTGACATACATCGCAACAACGTTGGGCATGGTATGGAAATTACAACATTTTTCGATCTCTGCATGTACAGCTAAATTACCAGTTGTAACATCATCCTTTGCAGTAGTTTACGATAGGTACCTTTATGTTTATCATGCATGTTATTTTGTGTGAAATAAACGTGTGCCTTTTACTTTTATGATTTAAACGAAAACGATGTCTGGAACATTACCCCAATAACGAAAGTTTACGACAGACATACTACCTCCATTGATTTACACACAGCTAGCGGGGTGCTTGCATGCCTCAAACTCAGATATTTACTGTATGTAAGGATATGTAGTGCGTGCATGAATTATGTATTGCTATATGAAACACTCAAAACAAACAGGTGTGCGAGCCTACACTGTCTGTTTTTGTATAGGTAAGGCATGGTAGGATGGTGTGAATGTTTATGTATCTGCATTGAAATACTTTAAGGAAGTCTGTTTTAAAGTTCATCTGTGAGCAGCTTGAGCTACAAATACAGTGTAAATTGAGAGAGGGTGAATTGCAATTAAGCTGACATTGTGTATGCATACTAATAATCAGATTTGGGCTACTGCTTTGAATGGGGATGCGGGCACTGCGTATTGTTAGGGGGGATTAATAGGCTTATACTGTGAGCATGGGTGGAAAAAGTTGGGAAGCTGGGAGGCTCCTTCCCGGGAAATTTGTGTAAATGGAGGGAAATTTTGGCAATTGGAGGGAAATTTACCTTTTTTGTGCATATGAAAACATGGAAGGAATTTTGGACAATTTGACTCTCTTCCCAGGAAATAAACATTTTTTCCAGCCCTGACTGTGAGTAGGTGGAAGTCAATTCAATGACGGAATTATATACTATGAATGGAGAGACAAGGACAGTTTATTTTGAAGCTTTCTGTGGTCATTGAATTTGCAAATAAACATCGTTTTTAAATGAGAGATATAAAACAAAACATTGGGAAAGAAAAATGCTAAAACTTTGTTGTATTTTAAAAAGGAAAACCGTTTAAACGTTTAGCTAAATTAGGTGCCGTTTAAACGGCGGATAGATTGTTTGACCGTTGAAACATTTAAACGTGACAGCCCTAGTGGACAGCTATTGAAAGTCTGTGTATATGGCAAATTAGCTCAAACACCCCCGTGACTGAATGGAAGAGCCAAACAGGAAAATAAGTGTTTGTAAAGCAGTGGGCCTAGATCTGTTCACAATTACCACCTGCAATGAGAATGTTCAGTGTGTCCACTCTACAATTTAAGACAAAATTCAAATTTTATCACCGTCTGTCCATGACAAGAAATGTGTCTAACCATGACTAATGACCTGTTATGAAGCCTTCAACTTACAGTAGGAATGAATGGGGTTTTCCAAAGTCTTTTGTGTTGCATCGTGTAGCTGAAAGGTAGTGTAGCTTTCAGCTGATAACTTTTAAATTTCCTCAAGTTGACGCCCCGTCCGTTCATGATGTCCATTCATGGCACCTAGAAATATTATACTTCTGTTTTGCTGGACAGATGGAAATGAAAGGTTGCTTGAAAATGACATATATCTGGGTAACAAAGGAGTAATGCAGCTTCTGTTTCTGTATGTACTGTATGTCAACTTTACATAGTTTAGAATACCAAAAAGTGAATAACAGTAAATTTATGTTGTCCATCCATAAGAAAGATATTCAGTTGTTTATGCTGTAATTTAGTAACCATGGCAACTAGTGGTTGTTATAAACTGTTAGAGTTGATGATACACCTTAACATATAAAATCCAAACTGTAACTTACAGTAATTGTGCAAATAACATGAAATGCATTTTGTTGCTCTTTTCTTTTTCAAAATACAGGAAAATGTGTATCCCTGACAAACCGATTAGCCTCCTGTGATGACAATAATCCTTGAAAGTAACTGTTTGTCCAACCCTTACACCAGAACTACTATGTTAATATATAGCTCAACAAGTTTATAGCTTCACTTTACTTAATACCCTATTGCCTGCGGTTGCTTTCTAGCAAAGTTGTTTGGCACAGTTGACCATTATGGAGGGCATTGTGCACAACACAACTTTTACCAGTCATCAAGTGAAAGAGTATGCCTTTGTCCTGTTGGCATACTAGTAAAATTTAAAGGTATTTTGCATTGTTTTCAATCACAGTTGTATGCAGCATTCAAACTATACAAGGGCAATTGGAGATTTGCTCTTGCCGCAGCTAAATGCCATTTGAAAAATATGGAGGACCCTCCCCCCCCCCCAAAAAAAAAGAAAAAAAAAGAGAAAAGAAGCCAAGTGTTACAAAAACTTGTCTCCCTTCCCTTCTTCAATATTGTGAAAAACAAAAATAACCCCTGCAGATCCTTCAACAGTCCACCTTAAAGGCAGTATGCAGTCACCCCAAACAGAGTGAGTGTACCCGGTCACTCTAGTTCATGATTGGCCTATTTTGATCATGTGACAATATTTTTGTTGGTAAATTGTGAAATTCAAGGAGAATTTCTCCTTGCTTTACCTATTGTTTGTAGTAGTTACGTTCAAAACGTCTTCAGAGGTGCTTGTAATTCAATAAGAGGAGATTTGCAAGAATTTCCCAATTTTTCAAAGAAAATTTTGGGGCGACTGCATATTGCCTTCAAATGTTTTAGGGTTGGATTTTTGTTCCAGAATATTTCAAAAAAGCTTTCCTGAAACTATAATTGCATTAAGATAAAATTTGTACAATTTTTTTCTACAACCTCATCCACCATGCTCCAGTTATTGTTTCATACAAGTGTGGTATGCAGTATCACAGTTGTAGGTGTATACACGGGTTTTGGAGATGTGAGATGTTATTGAACATTTAAGTCAATTTTGATCATGTTAGCAGCTACTGTACTGTAAAGGTGAAAGAACCTATTGATTACAATGAAACATCTTTTCTTTATTTTTTTTTCGAAACAGGAAGTGAAACCATGGTTCCTTTGTGATGTCTGTGACCCCTGTTTTCAGTTTTGACCTGATGTAAAGAGCCTACAGAATAATGGGATGATGCTAATACTTGCGCAACTGTATTTTTGCTGTAAGTCATTAATTGATTGTTGGATGAAACAAATTTAGGATCAAAATTTTGATTAATGCAGTAGTGCTTAATATCATGGCTGATAGAAAGTACTGTATTTTAAAAGCATTAAAACAAGCCTTAAAAGTTTGCAGTTTGTGGGTACTTCACAGCTTAGTGCCCAAGTAACAGTAATTATGTTGATGAAAACCAAGACAGGACATTATACCTAGTGGAGGGGAAGGGGGCTCATGGTTCCCTTTCTCCTGCTCAAAATTGTTCCCCTATTTCTTGGTTCTTTCCCTACCCCTGGTAGTGCTATGTTTCATTTGAGTACTGTAGCATTAATTGTAGGCATAACAGCTTGCTTGTACTGCACATTGTATGCAACCTCATCTTTCACCACCTGTTCAACAGCTGCAGTTGACTTTTGCCTTCAGAATTACTGGCAGTACAGCAGTAGAGCAATTAACATGCTGTCTTTACTTAAAGGGAAAATGCAGTCACCCCAATCAGAGTTAGTGTGCCCTGTCACTCTAGTTCATGATTGGCCTATTTTGATCATGTGACAATGTTTTTGTTAGTGAATTGTGAAATTTCAAGGAGAATTTCACCTTGCTTTACGTATTGTTTGTAATAGTTATGTTCAAAACATCTTCAGAGACCTGTGCTTGCAAGCAAGAAGAGATTTGCAAGAGTTTGCTGGTTTTGCAAAGCAAATTTTGGGGCAACTGCCTATTGCCTTTAATTAACTGCACCTCCACATTCCAAAACATTTGAATCTGCATGATACCTTCAAAATCTGACAGCAGTTGCAGAAATGTGGTGTTGACTGAACAATCCACATTTTTTTATTATCAGTGTGATGGGTATTGAGATGGATACATGTTGGGACTGTTAGTATGCCTTTACTTCAATTTAATCTTGCTATGGTAATGGGCATCAAAACAAAGCATGGCTGCAGCTGCTGCAGCTTGGCTGACTGCAGCTGCAACTGAACTTTTTTACATGATGCCTTACATGATATTGCTTGCCTCCCATGTCTCATGCCAAACAGCTTTATAGAATACATTGAAGTTCATTGGCAAGTGAAGAAATCCAGAGTTACAGTTCGTAGCTGAAGTTCGGAGACATGGCGTATTGCTCTTTGCTAACCTGGACAACTGCATTGTCCTGGGGGACTTGAAGCAACATACATTAAATTACTTTGTAGGCACAATGCTACACAGTAACATAAGCGGTAAACAATAGGCTACTAAGCCTAAGCGTAGTAAACGAAGCTCCACAAAGGTGGGAAAAGCTTCCCCATCCAAAAAACCAACAACCAAACCTCAGGAGGACATGAAAATGGGCTTAAAAGGAGAATAATATGATATAATAATAATTGAAAGACAATTAGCGTGATATACTGTAAAAGTCGGCAGAACTGTAAAGTTGCGTGACTTTGACAATCCAAATACCTTTGAGGCAATAGCTTTGCATCAGAAGAAGAATGAGGACAATTGTAGTTGTCTGCAAAGATGGCGGACATAGGGGGCACGGTGTCAGTACCACTCAGAGGCACATTCAGCGTGGGAGATTTATGCAAATTACATGAAGCAGGGGGTAAGTATAGTCGCCCGTGAATAAACCCACCAGGACGGTGAGGGAGATTACACAACTTTGGAAATTGCAACTGGATTAGACTGTCATGAGCTACAGTAGTTTTGAATCAGCACAATTTTAAGTCGTTTAGTACAGACCCCTGCACACTCTGCGGCTGAGTAGCCAGTAGCTGTATGGTAAGAAGGTTTCTTCATCTCTTTGAGAAACCTTAATTTTGGCTATATAGTAAACAGTCTTGTCTCTGATACAGTACGTAGTAGCTGATTGGTTGAATTGCTTAAAATGACATGAACCCAGTTGGGCAAATGAAAGTAATCAGTGTTCCAAACTGAATGTGTTCAGTTTTCCTGACTCATGTTGACACCAGTGATCTACTGTAGCCAGGTCAAGTTTGCATTGTGACATTCTGAAAGGATGGTCTGGAGAAGTCTAAGGGAAAGGGGCTCCCCCTGCTCTTTAAAAAACTTTTTCAGTTTGAGAGGTACCTAGATGGGAAACATGCAGTATTTGACACAAATTTACCTTGCAGATGAGGTGAGAGGTACACTTTGTAATGAATGATTCTTTGTAGAACTGAATCAAGGTGATTTCTTTGAAAGACATACCTGAGCAGAAATTTGGTCTTTAGATATATTTTGTGACACATTCCATTGCATTGTGGGACATTTGTCACAAAAATACAGGCTAAAATCACCTTGGACCACAAGATTGTAAATGGCGGGTCTGAGTGGGCTATTCACACTCACAACACCATGTTATATTGCAGCTCATAAGCCATCACTTTCATCAAGAATATACTGTACAAAGAAACTTGAATTGTGTTGTGCACATTATCAATACAAATATTGTCACAGTATAAAAAGTTGCCCATTACAAATGCACTGCAAATTTGACCTTATGAAACTGATATTTGGTGAAAGTGTACACCCACTTTTGTAGCTAAATCTTATTCAGTGTTCACTTGCCCTTTTCAACTGTGTAGGCCTATTATGAGGCGGTTTAAGTTACAGTCTTTCTTCTACAGGTCATAAGCATAGAAGGTACTGTTCGTGATTTTAAATGCATGCCAACCTTTTTTGTTAAGGGAAGGATAAGATTTTGTGGTAAAAATGACTTTAAAACTGATTGATTACAATACTGTCAACAATCTGCTTTGATTGTATGAGTTTTTCTCTGAGAAAAAGAAAAAAATCAATACGTCAAACAATTGTCATAAATCAGAGATGAAACTGCAAGAATTATATGTAAAAATTGGGAAAATTATACCCATGTGACATGTATGTATTACTTACTCACATGACTGTACAAAATTAATATGAGAGAAATCATGATAATTCATTGAATTTTATGGAATGTTAAAGTAGATGGTTGCATTGTCAACCTTGAACAGATAGATGTGCAAATTCATTGTAATAGAAGGTACAGAGTGTGAAGTTTGTGTAAAACCTGTTGTACTGTAAATAGAATGTGGATTATGAGGGAGTCCATTATAAAGGTCCTTTTTTACGATACCATAAAAGGTGGGATTTAAGAAATATAAATAATGTTGTCAAGGGAATGTTTTTTTAGAAGTGATTTATAATACAGAGGAAGTTTGCTCCCTTTTATGAAATCAAATAATTCAAGAGTCAGTTCATAAATATGTGTGTTGTACTACTTGGATTACATTTAATGAATGTAGTTTTCACAATTTATGGTACAATTCTGCTGTTCTTTCAGATATTACAATGATTGTGCAGAGTGAGTAAGCACCATATAGTTAACTGCAAAGTCTGAGCCTGTTGTCATGGAGATGAATCATATCAACGGGCACACCACGCATGTGCCTATGACCATCTTGATCTATGGCCAGCAGCCACTGAGTGTACCATGGAATCATAGGTTGACTGCTGAGATGGTATGTGGCACAGCTGCCCAGCATCTTGAGATATCTTGCCTAAGTTCACAACTTTTTGCTCTACATGATGAGGAGCAGGAATACTGGTTGCAGCCTGCCTCCAGAATCACACGCAACATGAAACGTTTGCGATATAGGATGCGTTTCCACACATCCACAAATGTTAACAGCTTGGAACCAAATGTTGTCAAGTATATGTTTGAGCAGTATAAGTCTCTTTACCTTGAAGACAAACTTTTTGAAAACCTCAAGTTAACTGAAGCTCTAGGTCTTCTAGTATTGGACATTGCTCGAGAAGCTCAGGAGGAGAATGTGACAGTGAGTAAGGTATGTCGGAGGGTGAACTTCAGCAAGGCACTCCCAAAGTCAGTGGAAAGTCAGCTCTCTTTCTGGGAGAAGAGGAACTTGAGAAGAAAAGTGAAGAAGCACCTAAAGTCTCTGGTGTTTGACTCAAGAGAAAACCTGACATTCAAGATAATGTATATGATCTCTCTTATAGAAGAATATAAAGAATTTGGTACAGAATCCTTTGAGACCAAATCCAGGGACACCTTTGTGGTTTCTGCTGCAAGGGGCATCGAGAAAAAGACAGGAATTGACGTAAGTGTGGTGGGGTAATGTTTCATTTGAAGTTATAATCCAGTAACAGCATGTTTGACAAATCACCCAACTTCAGCATTGTTGAGATTTTATGTTGCAGGAAATCATAAAAAGTCAATCAATGTTGATTGGTTTTGATGAAAACAGGGATGTTGGGGAAAATGTCATTAAAAACAGTGAATTAAAAGTTTGTGGAACCCCAAAAGCCATCACCAAAGAGCATGAGTTTAATGATTACGTTACACACTCAAAGGAGCTTGGGAACTTGGAGTAAAACAGTACAGTAGTAGAGCAAGTGCTGTTAAGTTAGCAGACACTCCAGATAGCATGGTGATGGTTGTTTATACTCCCAGTTCCCATCATGCATTGCATTCATTAAAGTCTGCTATTGCCCTTTCTTACCTCCTATTTACTTTTCTCATCAGAAGAAAAAATCAGGTATCAAACTGTATCTAGCTGAAATGGTAAAAGAAGATGGGGGAGGGGTCCAAGCCCAGGCCTTCTGTCAAGGGCTCCCACCATACTATTATCATCTTTTACAGGTCTTATTGTGGTATTAAATGACAGTTGTAAGGTAAGTATGGAGGCTTGTACTGTACATTCTTAAAGCAGGAAGGTTTGAGAAATTCCTGCTCAAATTGTTATACTGTATGCACCCTCTGTTACTGTATGATTAGTATGTACCCTCAATTATTGTATGATCAGTGTGTGCCCTTAGTTATTGTATGATCAGTAAGAGACTGAAACTATGAAACATTTTCAATTATAGATGGGACCTGAAGGGTATATGGGACCAATTTTCTATCCAGTGTTTAACAGCTTGTTTCTTGAGGGGAATGGGGTTGTTACAGAGTGGGTACTTACTAGTGTGAATTCGGGTTATATTGTTGGTTTGGTTTTGTCCGCAGTTAATGTGTGAAATATTAATAAATATTGGACCGCTGTACTGCAGATACAGTTTAGATACTAGTCATCCATACCAGGGATTCCGCCAGAAATGCAAAAAAGGGGGGGATTAATTGCTCCTAAACCCCTAGTCCAAATTGATGCTGTCCCTGGCTAAAGTTACAAGTGGGTTCAGGGGGACAAAAGCTTGCTTCAAGACCCCTATAAGGTGCATTTTGAAGGGTTTTAAAGGCCATTTACTTATGAAAGTCCAAACATTGCTGCAAAGGTGTCCTCTCTTCTTAAGTGAGAAACCAAGATATGGACAATTTTTTTAATTTTTGGTTTCGATGATAAGAGAAACCAATGCATTCGTGATGGCGTATGTGTGTATGTATGTGTGTATGTGCGTGTGGGTGTATGTGTGTGTGTGTATGTGTGTATGGGTGCACTTGTATTGATATCCAGTCGAGGACCTTGACCAGAATACACACCTACACCTGAGGACATTTTTTCCATCTGAGGACCTAAACCCAGGTCCTCGGGTAAATTTAGTTCCATTGCATTCTACACACGTTTTCCATTATCTAGGTATAGGTAAGGGCAGAGTCCTCTACTGGCTATGAATTTGAGACAGGTGTGTGAAAATTTCAGAGGTCCTCAGGTGTGTAGGATACATCTGGTGGACTTATATTATATTGCCAATATAGTGGACTTAGGAGATATATGTGGCTTCCCAATTGGTGTGTATAGCGCCTTCTAGAGGGTAGTAATACAATGCATGTGTTCATTCGTCAATCTCATAGTTGTATGTGCTGGTCCGCAGGTGAATATGCATACATGACAACATGCGCAGGTCCTCGGTTTGTGATGAATACCAGTATGTGTGTATGTGTGTGTGTATGTGTGTTTGTGACACTGCTCGTTAACACGATATCTCAAGAAGGGAAACTCTGACAGTTCTCAAACTTGGTACATGGATGCCCCATATTGAGAGGAAGAACCCTATTGTTTTTGGTGGGGGTCAAAGGTCATCTGGGGTCACCGGGGGTCAAACTCCGAAAACCTTGTTAACACGATATCTCGAGATAGGAAGCTTGGATAAATTTCATACTTAGCATGTAGATGCGTTATGGTAAGAGGAAGAACCCTATCGTTTTTGATGGAGGTCAAAGGTCATCTGGGGTCACCGGAGGTCAAATGCTGAAAACCTTGTTAACACGTTATCTCAAGTTAGGAAGCTTGGATAAATTTCATACTTAGTATGTAGATGCGTTATGGTAAGAGGAAGGACCCTATCGTTTGTGGTGGAGGTCAAAGGTCATCTGGGGTCACCGGAGGTCAAACTCTGAAAACCTTGTTAACACGTTATCTCAAGATAGGAAGGTTGGATAAATTTCATACTTAGTATGTAGATGTGTTATGGTAAGGGGAAGAACCCTATCATTTTTGATGGAGGTCAAAGGTCATCTGGGGTCACCGGGGGTCGAATGCTGAAAACCTTGTTAACACGATATCTCAAGTTAGGAAGCTTGGATAAATTTCATACTTAGTATGTAGATGCGTTATTGTAAGAGGAAGAACCCTATCGTTTTTGGTGGAGGTCAAAGGTCATCTGGGGTCACCGGAGGTCAAACTCTGAAAACCTTGTTAACACGATATCTCAAGGTAGGAAGCTTGGATAAATTTCATACTTAGTATGTAGATGCGTTATGGTAAGAGAAAGAACCCTATCATTTTTGGTGGAGGTCAAAGGTCATCTGGGGTCACCGGGGGTCGAATGCTGAAAACCTTATTAACATGATATCTCAAGTTAGGAAGCTTGGATAAATTTCATACGTAGTATGTAGATGTGTTATGGTAAGAGGAAGAACCCTACCGTTTTTGGTGGAGGTCAAAGGTCATCTGGGGTCACCGGAGGTCAAACTCTGAAAACCATTTTGACACGATATCTCAAGATAAGAAGCTTGGATAGATTTCATAGGTAGTATGTGGATGTGTTATGGTGGGAAGATGAATGCTATCATGTTTGGTGGAGGTCAAAGGTCATTTAGGGTCACCGGGGGTCAAACACTGAAAATGTTTTTAACATGATATCTCAAGATAGGAAGCTTGAATAAATTTCATACTTAGTATGTACATGCATTATGATAAGAGGAAGAACCCTATCATTTTTGATGGAGGTCAAAGGTCATCTGGGGTCAAAAAGCAAAATTTTAAGAATTCCCAAGATCGTCTCATGAGTTCACCAGAAGGCAAAAAGCAAAATTTCCCAGGAATTCCCAAGATCAAATATGAACTTAAAATTATTTTTCCAACATGTTAAGATAGCACTTGACCAGCGACTGAAAGACATGGGACATCATGGCATTATTTGGAATAGAACATATATCATCGAAACCTCAATGCATTTTTGCATTCTGGTTATGGAAATGAAAAGAGGGGGATTTTACCCACCTTCTTCTGGAAAGGGGGGACAAATTCCCCCCTTTCCCCCCTTTGGCAGAAACCCTGCATACAGAACTTGCTGATAGTTACTGTGCTGTGCCATGCTGTAGTGTGCATTTCAACTCTTGTATATTGTTCTTACTGCAGAAATATGAAACATTATTCAACTTTGAAGATATCATCGATTGCAACATAATATGCCTTGATATTGGTGATGGGGAGGTTGCCTACCAGGTCCTTGTTAGCAGACGAACTGCAAAGCCACAGGTAAAGTTTTCAGCTCTTTTCGCACTGCTATATAATGCTTTTTTGTATGCACAGTGTTATTTCTGTGGTGATAAATGTACCATTCTAATGAAACTGCAGTGGCATACAGTACAGGAATATTTATTGCAAATGCAAGCAGCAAATGAGAACTTCTGCTCTTTTCCTACATTGTATTCAGTTGGAGATCAGTTCAAATTTTTCAGTTTCAAACATGTAGCTTATTACTACCATATGAGCTTACTATTAGAGGGCATATCCAGAACAAAAAAAAAAAAACACTTACTTTGTGGAATCAGATGTGAAAACCTGTTGACAGTCATAATGTACCTACAGGTAGGTATGCATCTTTTATTTCAGTATATGTATTATTGTCCTTCCCCATTGTTACAGTATCTGTGGCTTTCATGTAAGGGATGCCACTGAAATTCTCTTATGCGTTGAGATGCGTTTCGGACCCATACCAGCGCAAACACAATGGATCCCGTCGGCGAGGCATTGGCGTTGCAAATGCATCCAGCTTAAGTGTACAGTTGGCCTATGCAGAGAAACGAACACCATTGTGTACGTAATCACAGCGTAGCGATGCATCGCTATTAGGGGATTAAGGAGGTGCTCAATGCCCACGATATCGATTTTTTTCCCACAAAGAAAAGCTTTGCGAAAGTTTTGAGAGATGATACAATTCCATCGTACAGTAGGGATGTTATGGTGATGAACTTGTTTATCCATTTGCGTGGGTTATTTGGTCACGAAATCAAAACGATCGTAGCAATTGAAGGCACCGAAAATGAGCACAGGACAAATATGCCATAATTTAGGCCTTTGCCTACGACTTCGTTACGTTAGCCATATCTTACAGACTCGCCAAGAAGCGCCGAATTCAGTTTGGCCTAAAACACGTTTCTACTGTATTTTTTGACATTAGCAATATTTACTTAATCAAACTGAAGCTATAGCCATCTCATACCAAGTATACTTTGAAGGAAATTGAAAAGAGACACTCCTCGATCCGATTGTAGGAACTTGCACCACCATAGCCTATAGGCTACTATATTAAACACCCAGATGCAAGTTACTACTGACTGAGAAAGTGCGAAGACTGTATGTGCGGTCTTTGATAGTTTCTACTTCTCATCTTTGAATATCTTACACCTTAACCTAATGTTTCGCCTGTTTTTAAGCATTTTGTCAAAGGTGGGGTATACCGCACTTTTCCCCTAAATGATAACGGCCGAGTAAGCTCGCTACTGAACACGCAGGCCTATAACTGCCCAGAGATAAATATCACAAAAGCTACCTGGCGGTACGTCGCATGTTTGAGGCCACACTCGCTGCTGTCTTTTTTTTTTTTTTGGTAAAAACACAAGCCTTGAAAACGTGCAATAAAAGTATCCTAAAGTTTCTATGTATGTTGCTATGAGCTTTTGGGTTATAAGAACGACCAAATTTCCTTCGAAGTATTCTCCAAGAAAACGCGCACGTTCCCCGAACAGCTTGCCCCTAGGACAAACGATGCGGCCTTGAAAATTTCGAAAGTACCAACGATCATGAGGTTAACCTTGTGTAGAGCTATATTTTTCGACTTGAACTGAAAATTCTGGTGGGAAAAGGTGAGGTCGATCCTACCCACAGACTTAAGTCTATGCCTCTGCCGGATAGTCATTTAGAATGGGGATGCAAAGTATGATGCCAGTGACACTGAAAAAAACTTTTGAGCTATTCAATGTGGGAGGCAGACTTCCCTTTGGTAGAGAGATGGAAGAAGCCCGGGGGAGGGGAATTGAGCCCCTTTTAACAAAAATATGAGGGGACGAAAAATTGTGCTTTGGCCCAGATATTGTTCCAGGGCTGACAAAATCTCCCTTTTGTTCCCTCTCTACAAATAATTTTACAAAGGAAAATATTTTACGAATGAAACAAATTATTCTGCAAACAAGCGCAATACGAACGTTGCACCAACTTCCAACTTGCATGCAAGCCTGTAGCTGAGAGTGATCACTCTCAGCTACGGGCTTGAGGACAACCATTCCCTTGGACCCGTCCCCCAGGACGGTGTTTCAAAGCAAATGTTCAGTTCAGACCCCTCCCCACTGAGCTGAGATATTATCTTCCTACGCTATGCTCCCCTAAAGTAGTATGTTTTAATATTGCTCATTGCAACTTAAGCAGTTTTGGTTGAGAATTTTTGCGTATGACAGGGGAATTTTGTTTCAAATGTTAAAGCCCCTCCCCATCCCCTTACCCACAGCATCGATCCACCATCATGTGTAAAAATATGTTATGGCAATTATTTAAAAATATTTTGAGGGATTTTTGGAAGTTGGTGCTCGGCCATTTTTCAGCTGAAACACTCTAAACTTTCGGTGGGGCCACGGACGAGTCACCGGCCCAAGAGAAGAAAAGTCATTTGACAGCCTCAGGGCCAAAACGATAGGCCCAACCGTAAATTTGCAGTACACATTCCCGAAATTATTTGTCTATTTCCCAGTCCATGTGCCATATTTCCAAGATCATGGAAAATATCCCTGCAACCATATGTGCCTGCAACCAGGGAGCTACCACTAGAGGCAGCTCTCTGCTGCAACTCTGTAAGTGACATTGCGATGATTCGCCCCGTTTCCTTCCGGGTATAGGTCAACATCGAATGTGCTTCAAGTGAACATAGCCTAACAGCGCATTCAAACTACGTCATTATGAAGCATGCTGCCTGGACGAAAATATCGGAGACCAGAATTTGCAGCGAAAATGTGAATTCTGTGCAAAGTAAACCCATTACCATGTAGCAAATATTTAATTCTAACATTCCATACGAACAGATTTTTAAAAGATGCCCAATATGCTAATTTTTCGAGCAATTTACTTTTTCTCAAAATGGCGACCACGATCCGATCGTTGTTCATGAAGCAATAGTCAGGGTAACCCTGTCGCGAGGTAACGTACATGTTTTACATGTAGTCTTTCACGTATACTTTGAGGACAGGAACCAAAATGTGAAGAAAGCCAGTTCCGGACCAAAAACAAAGTGGAGGGCCAACCACTTACTCATCTTGCTTGGTAAAACATAGATGCAGCATTTTCCCATCCCGATATGATACTGAAGGCCTTACGTAACAGTGCCCTAACTGGACAGGGCTGTTCATGGTTGTGGTTGGCTGTCAGTTTCAGCATTTTCAGCTGAAACACTCTCTAAACTTAAGTTGGGGTCACGAGGAAGTGACAGGACCAGAGGAGAAAGGTTATTCGACAGGGCCAAAACCATAACCCTAAATTTATGCAGTACACGTTCCTGAAATTTTTTGTCTATTTCCCAGTCCATGTGCCGATGTGCCATATTCCCAAGATCTTGGTAAAAATCCCTGCCACTGTACTGTCAGATTGCGATGTTTACACCCAGTTTCCTTCCGGGTATAGGTCAACATCGAATGTACATCAAGTGAACATAGCCTAACAGGGCGCTCTGACTACGTCATTACGAAGCATGCTGCCTGGAAAATTATATCGCAGACCTGAATTTGCAGCGAAAATATGAATTCCATGAAAAGTACAGCCATTCCCATGTAGCAAATATTTAAAAGTAACATTCCAAGTAAACAGATTTTGAAAAGATGCCCAATGTGCTACTTTTTCGAGCAATTTACTTTTATCAAAATGGCGACTACGATATCCTATCGTTTGTTCGTATTGCGAGAGACTTGTTAGCGTGCGTGGTGGGTTTCCACTACGTTAGATTGCTCAATTACTTTACAACGAATAACAGGATTAAGAAAGTCGCGAAGGTGCCGCGGATTGAGATGGGAAAAGCTCACAAAGAGTCAATGGTGAATAAACTGCGGGCTTATTGAAAGGAGTTTGTGTGCATGGTAAAAGGTAACGTTGCCCTGCTAGAAGCAGTTATCTTCAGGCGCGGATCCAGACATTTCGAAAGGGGGGGGGGCTGAACGCCCCTTTGAATATTTTCCTAGATTAACAATACACTAATTTTCACGTATTTGTTATTGTTGATGTGGCAAAAGGTGGGGGGGTGAGCCACCGGGAAAGTCCCCCGCTTGGATCCACCCCGATCGTTCCACAGATGTTGGATCATTTGCCACTATTAAAGTAAATAACAAAGTGGATGGCGGTAAATTTGTGAGATATATTTTCTTAAAACATTTACACCCACAGTATAGGCCTATGCTATAGGCCCCTATTGTTTTTATGAAACGCATAGGCTATACGGTCATGAAGCTCCGAGACAAACTTAAGCATTTTCAGCTTTTTGAAATAGGTCAAGGTGTACTTATTTCATTGTTACAGGTGATCATGCCCAGAGAAGGCAGCCCTGTGTAACTGTAGTGGCGCAACTAGGATAATTTTAAGTCGACCAGGGGGACGAACTTTCTGTTTGGGGGGGGGCACAAAATTTCTTAGAGCATCTCTCACATATTGAAGACTGCTGTGGGAAGCATGGCACAAAAGCGATAGTGGGGGAGAACCGTGACACAGGGTGTAGAGCCACTCCTGACCCAATTACACCAACTCCCACCCCACCTCCAACCCCGTCTTTTATTGAAAGGATTTTCCCACCAAATAAAACATTTCAACAGCAGTGCATGCTGGGCATTACTCCATATTGTGCCCATGTTGGCTGGTGCAACCAACCAGAAATTTCGTCCAGTCCCATGTGGTCCGCGTGGCTCCCGGCCTTCGAAATAAGCCGGCCCTCCCTACTCTAAGGACTTGAAATCAGAAGCCACAAAAAGCCCCCTCGAGGGAAAAATATATTCACCAATTTCCTTGCCATAATAACAACGATAGAAATCTTGCACAAGCGTACCCAGTTTCCAGTGCAAACAATTCAAATTATGAAACCAACTTATAAACACAACCGAAGATCTGATTCGACTGACGGGCATGCCGTTTGAAGTTTTTACCGTACGGTAAAATAATTCGCCTGATGAAGAGATGCACGAAATTTTTAGGTGCATCGTGGGCTTGAAAGAAAGTTACTACCAAGACAGCTTCGTAAAACACAGAAAAGAGCTAGCATGATCCCATCCCTCATATATAATATAATAAGCCCTATGTGACAGTGGTACGTAAATTCAAGACTGCCGACATACAGCTTGTTATCAACCATGGCTAAGGGCCAATGCATTGCGTACGTGCTGGCTGTATTTTCCGTCTAAATTTTGATTGGGTCAATTAAGCTGACGCATTTTTTTCGATGTAAACATAAAAGCTGCGTGGTGCATGTTTTTCATAAAAGTATATACATGATAGGCTGCAGTTTAGGCCAAGTGGAGGCCGTTTGTAGCGAAGTGTACGTAAATTAATGGCCATGGAATATTCACAAAGCTAAAATGTTAAGACAACAAACTATTTTATTGAGTTCTGCCGATAAAAATTAGTATACGATTAAAAAACAAGTAAATGTGACAAATGATCTGAAACACATGCAAAATGCTAAGCCGTAGCATACTTTCTCCAGGGAACTGGCATAGCAAAAAAAAAAAGGCTCAAAGTTTGTAACTAAAGAAAGATGGTATTTTCCGATCGTGAATAACTTGATAGAATGTTGAATTCTGTCAGTGATGAATAAGTCCTAACACTGTCGCTGCAACGCATCGGCATTTGCTTTGTGTTTCGGGTGGATTACCCTGCAAAATGCGGCAACAAAGAGCGGCACAGAGCAGCGCGTTGGTATTACGGAATGGCTATTGTTCGTCCTGAGGGAACTCTCGGAGTGCTACACAATGGGCGTTTCGCTGCCCACAGATTAAAATGCGCTGCAACAGGATGCAGAGAAATGCATAAGAGAATTTCAGTGGCATCCCTAATTCTCAAATACTTGAAGGTTGGTCAGTGTTCCCTAAAAGCCATGACCATTTTACCCATTCCTACAGTAGCTTGATAGTTGGTGTATCATTTTACATAGTAGAAACTCCCCCCCCTAGCTTCTGTGTCAATATTGATGGATGTCTACATCAATACAGTACTGTACTGTTGACTAGAGCACCCCCTCACTTCTTTATCAGTAAAGAGGGATATCTACACAGGTACACTGTACTATGGAGCATAGCTTCACCCAGCGTTTATGTTAATAAATAGTGATATCTACATCAGAACACTGTACTGTTGACTAGAGCTTCCTCTAACTTCTGTAACAGTAAAGAGGGATATCAACATCAGTATACTATATTGTTGACTAGTGCTCCCTCTGGCCTCTATGTCAGTAAAGAGGGATATCGACATTAGTACAATGTACTGTTGACCAGAGCTTCCTCTAGTTCCTTGTCAGAAAAGAGTGATATCTACATCAGTACACTACACTGTTGACTTAGAGCTCCCTCTAGCTTCTATAACAGTAAAGAGGATATTTACATCAGTACACTGTACTGTTGATCAGAGTTCCTCTCGTTTCTGTTATTGGTCATTCACAGTGTGCTATATGGGTACCTATTTTATGGCCATATTTCAGACACTGATAACTACTTTGACAACATGGTAAAAATGAAATCTTTGTTTCCCCATTGAACAAATTTAATGTGGGATTGTAATAGAATACGTTACTATATGCTTGTACCAAGAGGAGATTGTATTGACACCACATGTGTAACATGTTATATTACAGACCTTTGATGTCTCCACAAGACAGAAAGCTGAGGAGATTGTGTCTTTACTCGATGGTTATTACCGCCTTATAGTTGATTTCTATCATTACATCTGCCAAGATTGTGCACCGCCCTCTCTTGTTACACTAGTGAAGAACAGATGCCATGGGCCAATTTCGTGAGTTCTTACAATAATTCAGTGAAGTGATAGATATTTTAATTTTAATTTCTCTGTTACCAATTCAGTGAATAATTGGGCAATTGATAGACATAAAAGTTTTTATTTTTTCATGTTTTACAAACCATTGTCTTGATGCATTTCACAGTAACTGTTTAGTGATACTGTGTTTTGAAACAGTTCTCGTAATTTGGAGTTTCACCTGGTTCATTTTGCCATTTTCTTATACTGTATAGGGGGAAATTTCCACGAGGCTAATTTTTGGCAAACTGTACCTTGTTCACATATTTGCTGAGTGAAGAATTTGCTGTTGCAGGCAACCAACATAGTCTTGTACAAACTAACAAAAGTACTTTCGCGGGTCTTAAACTCACAATTAGATCCTTGGTCGCAAAAAGCGCGAAAATTTAACCCCTGTGAAAATTTCCCACTGTACAGTATTTGAAGAACCAGCTGGAACATTTTGCAGAAACTTGTGAAATATTACTCAAGTTATCTCACACCCTCATCTTCAGCTACAACTAAACCTCACTTGAACCCTTATCCCAAACCTCACCGTTTTTGATTCCATGCCGAAGGCAGGCAAGGAATCTATGGGGTAGTGATGTGTGTGTGTATGTGTGTATTTGTGACACTTGTTGTAATCACAATATCTCACGATAGGAATGAAGGACACTTTTCATATTTTGTATAAAGATTTATCATGCTGAGAGGAATAACCCTCTTGTTTTTGGTATAGGTCAAAGGTTATTTGAGGTCACCAGAGATCAAAGACTGAAAACCTTGTAATCACAATATCTCAAGTTAGGAGTGAAGGACACTTTTCATATGTGGTGTATAAATTTATCATGTTGAGAGGAAGAAAGGTGTTGTTTTTTGGTAGAGGTCAAAGGTCATTTGAGGTCGCCATAGGTTAAACTGCAAAAACCTTGAAAATGGCGCATGAAAACGATACCTCAAGATAGCAGTGACAGACACTTCATATTTGGTGTATAGATTTGTCATGATGAAAGGAAGAACCCTCGTATCTTTGGTGGTGGCCAAAGGTCACCTGAGGTCACCGGAGGTGAAACTGAGAAAACCTTGTAAATGGCTTGTAAACAATATCTTAAGATAGCACTGACAGAGACTTTTCATAATAGTGTGTTGATTTGTCATGTTAAGAGGAAGAACCCTAGTTTACATACAGTAGAGGTCAAAGATTATCTGAGGTCACTGGGGGTCAAACTCTGTAAACCTTGTTAACACAGTATCTCAAGCTAGTTAGCTTGGATCTATAGATTTTATACTTAAGTGTGTGGATACATTTTTGTGAGAAGGAGAACCCTATTGTTTGTGGTGGAAGCAAAAGGTCATCTGGGGTCACTGGGGGTCAAGCACTGAAAAGCTTGTTAACACAACATCAGACGATAGAAAGCTTAGATAGATTTCATACATGGTACATGGATGTGTTATGGTGAGAAGATGAACCCTGTCATTTGGGTGGAGTTCAAAGGTCATCTGGGATCATCAGGTTCTAACACTGAAAACCTTGTCAACACGATATCTCAAGATAGGAAGCTTGGATAGATTTCATACTTAGCATGTGCATGCCTTGTGGTTAGGAAAAGAACCATATTGTCTTTGGTGGAGGTCAAAGGTCATCTGGGGTCACTGGTGGTCAAACTCAGAGAACCCTAGTAATACAATTTCTAAAGTTAAGAAGCTTGGATAGATTTCATCTTGGTAGGTGGATTCCTATTGGTCCAAGGAAGAACTCTTGTGTTTTTGGTGGAGGTGAAAGGTCATATGGGGTTACCAGAGGTCAAAAAGCAAAATTTCCTAAGAATTCTCAAGGTCGTCATATGGGGTCACCAGCGGTCATGCAAGAAGCAAAATTTCCCAAGAATTCCCAAGATCCATTGGAGGTCAGAGGTCATTTGAGGTCATCAGAGGTCAAAGACTAAAAGCATTGAAAAACACGTATTTCAAGATGGGTGATGGATACTTTTAATACTTGGAATATAGATTTTTCACTTTAGGAGAGAGGAGAACCCTATGAATTTGCTGGTGGTCGAAGGTCATCTGTGGTCATCAGCAGTGAAACTGAAAACCTCGTAAACTAAATAGGCAGTGGGCGGTACCTCCAAATTGTGTCTGGCATCTCGTTACCATTGGAAAGTTAGGGCTGAATGTTTATACCATTCCAAAGATATACAGAGTACATTTGTTTTTTCACAAGCATATCTTACAGTAATAACTCTTATTTCAAGTTCCTTTATATAAACAAATGTAAAGAATGCTGTGACAATAGCATGATTAGAAATACCATTCATGTAACAAGTTTGTTCATGGTGTAGTGGAAAGTGCTCGGTTTCTCATACAGATGGCCTGGCTTTGAAGGCACTTCCTTTTTTCTTTTTTGTTATATTTGTTGGGGTTTATAATCCATGTGAGGTCAGTAGAGGTCAAATTGCTAAAACATTGTAAAATAATATAGTCGAGAAAGATAAATTTGAGGGATAAACCTCTCTGCAACAAAGCATTTTCATTCGGCAAGGAATCACAAAGCCTTTGGGCTTTCTGGTTGTACAGATGCAGTCTTGCTCAATAATATTACCATGTGCATGCCATGTCCTCTAGAATTAGTGGTGAAGTTGTGCCCTCTAGATTTCAGTTACCTGCATCCTTTTTGTTTTGTTTATTTTAGGTTAACAAAAGCTAAACAGAAAATTGAGGTCACCTCTCATCAAAATGGAACATACCTTATTCGAAAAAACCCGGAAGATTTCATGAGCTACTGCCTCACTGTACTCTTCAACGGCCAGTTTAGGAACTTCAAAATTCTTATTGCTCCAGGTCTGTGGTTTTGATAAAATATTTTCATGTGAATTATTTTACTGTGTAAATTATTATCACTCCAGGTCTGTGTTTATGATATTAATATACTGTGTATTACATTGCATTTTCACTTATGCTAGGAAGACCATTTATAAAATATACAATTTTTGTTTTTTCTTACAAGGAAATGATCTTCTTGTCTTGAAAAGTGCAGCCAGTGGAGAAAAACATTGGTTTGTTTGAGATATAACTATAATAGGTCATAACTTGGAGAGAATAATTTGGTTAAATTACTTGGTTGACTTTGTAAAAGATTTACACAAGACCTGTATAAAATTGGCTAAAATGTTGTGTAAAGTTGGCTCAGTAGTTATGCAGTTTAGTCGATCCATTACACAGGTTGGTTGTTGAGAAAGAACTGGTGGTATTGAAAAGAGATCATCATTACTTTCCATGGACTAAGTTGACATTATTCGACTTGAGTGAACCACTTGACCATTTGGCCTGTGACTTATACTGTGCAGGTCTAATGTTTAGTTGGGGCTCTACGAATGGAGGTTGAAACTCCATATTTCTTCTACAATGACAAACGTTAGGGCTATGTATTGATTGGTAACTTTTTGTAAAAACCTCAGATAAGCAAAAAATGCTATGTAATTGAATAAATATCTTCTAACCAATCATTTACCCAGGTCAGTCCCCTAATGCCACATTACCAATCAATTGTTTTGGGAGAGGTCTAAGGGGAGGGATGTTTCCCTCCACTTTGGAAAATTTTGCAATTTGAGAGGAACCCAAATGGCATATGGTGCAGTATTTGATGCAAAGTGACCTTGCAGATGAGATGAGAAGTGAAATTTGTATTGACTGATTCTTTGAAAAACTGAATCAAGGGTAGTTTCTTTTAAAATAAACACTTGTGTCAACCTTTGTGTTGTGTGACATTTCTTGCACAAATACAGGTTGGCTAAATCCTTGCTTCCAATGCTATGTAAAATGTCAGATAGCTACTGTAAAAAATACTTCCATAACAAGTTAGAGCAAAATTATTCAAGAATGACAGCACCATTTGGATGGAAAAAATGATGGTTTGATTATTTCGCAGTGTAGTTTATAACGTATATTGTTTATGTCATTGTTGGTTTTTATGTCATTAGGACTCAAGATTCCATTCAGTTTCACAATTGTCAGAGCTTGACTCAAAAAGTTTAGTTAAACAAAGTAAAATTTAAGCCTGTCTATGAAGATTTTCCCATGCTTAATAGCAAACATGTCAGAGAAGAAGTTTATACTTTTAAGATACATTTTAGAGCAATCTTACTCGAGAGTGATCTTTCTGCTTCTGTTTGTTGTCTCAGCTATTTATATAGCAAATCCCCTTGTATGAAGTCACAATGCTTGAATTGGTTTTGATTGCATTGTTATCGTAAAATGTCTCTGACATTGGGTATGATGTCCTTTGGAGTCAAAACCATGCTAATCAGTGTGTCAACCAACTTAAGATCTTGACCCCAATATGTTGGAATTGACAAAGGAAAAAAGAAGAAAGGGTATCAAATTTTGCAAATTTATTCTTAGGGACTGCCAGTAAGGCATTTTTTGTTCGAAGAACAAGTAAGTCACACATATTGTCATGAAACTTCTAAGGAATACTTCAATTCTTTGAAAGGGGATATATTTAGCCAAATCTAGAGTACCTATATGTGACTTTCTGAATATAAGAATTGTCTCAAAATTACAATCAAATGCTTGAAACAGTCTGCCCTTTGTTCAGTTTTCAAGGCTCTTATGTAGAAAAGACTGTGGGCACAGTCTGGAAGTTTTGTATGGTAGTAAAAGACCTTGAACCAGAGATGTTTATGTGTAAAATTTGTCATATGGTGTGGAAAATAAGTCTTTTGTACTCGTTCCATTATCATTCTAAGAAAGTCTGGGAAAAGGCATGAACTTATTATTGGTGAATAACATAGAGACCTTATCTTGAAAGTACTGTATATAGTGATAAATATACAGAAAGTATGGGAAGTAATTATTGGTGATCATTTTGACCTGTCCTTTCAAGATGTCACTCAGAATCCCAAAGTCAGCTTTTTTTGTTGAAGTGAAAGCTGTTTATCTCAAGGTATGTGCTGGTTACTTCCTGTAGAGTCTGGACCTCCATTACGTGATATCACCCTTACTCAAATCGCCCACCACTGAACAGTGCAAAACCCGACCTTCTGGGGGAAAAGTCGGGATTTTACATGATGTTCGCACCAACAGATTATAGCCTAAAACTTGGAAAAATCAATAAAAATATGATAAAACCTGATAAGCGTCCCAAAGGCTATAATCTGTAGGTGCGAACATCAAGTAAAATCCCGACTTTCCCCCCAGAAGGTAGGCTTTTCCACTGTTCAGTGAAAGGCGATTTGAGTAAGGGCGATATCATGTAATGTCCAATCAAGAATCAAGTACAAAAATGAATAGCAGTGTTGTGTGTGCAATCTGTTTACTCCTACTTATCTCATCTATTTCATGTGTGAACAATCCCATCTTCTGCAGAGTTAGTCTTGGTAAAAGTTTGTATGGCCCATAGGTGGTGCTGTCCTTAATTCAGTTGCACAATAAATGCTCATGCTCATTTTGTTTCCTGCAGAATTAGGTCAGTCACATGTTTGTTAGTGTTTCATTTATGTTATGATGAAAGAAAAATATCAGTGAATGTTAAAACGCACATTAATAATTATTGCCAAGATACTGAGCTGGTGGTTTGTGAAATAGGATGAACATAACTGCCATCTGAAACCTTTGCATAGTGACAGAAAGCTAGAAATATTTGACAAAACTACCTGTTCTCTGGCAGTAACATGAATTATTTCATTGAAAAACATTTGACTTTTTGACCCATTTCAGATGGCCATGTAGGACTACAGGATCAGCCCAAATTTCCATCTTTAAGGTTGTTCATCGACCACTATCGAAATGCTGATAACTGTTGGTGCTTTGATGGGCCATTAAGGAGACAGGTGCCATACCAGCCCAAAGGTAAAAGGGGCCTTTGGTAATAGAGCTCTGATCTGTGAAGTTCTTCTTGAAAGTCTTTCTCATACTTGTTTGGTGCTTTGCAAGTGTAGTGCTTGAAAAAGTTTTCTCTAATAGTGATTTGTGAAGTGCTTTCAGATTTAGTCCAATCTGGAAAGTGCTTTCAGATTTACTCCAACTTGGAAAGTGCCTTCAAATTTACTATTGTGAAGCAGTTAATAGATGTTGTCCTTCAAACATTTAGCTCTGACTTGTGAAATCATTTCTCCAACTTGTGAAATGATTTGCACATCAAACTCAGTAGCTTGTGGAAGATTTGCAAATCAAGCCATGCCTTAATTGTGAAGTGTTTGTGATGGGGACTCGAACTTGTGAATTGCTTTTTAAGTTCAGTATTTGTAAAATTTAGTTTCCACATGTGACATGTTTTGCAATTTTTACTCCAACTTGTGAAGTGCTTTGCAAGTCAAACCTTAATTTATGAAGGGTTTTACAAATCTCTCCGTGGGTTGTTAGGTGCATTGCAAGAGGAGCTCTGATGTGAGGAATGCTTTAAAAGTGAAGTGCTTTAGATACCTATCTTGGACTTCAAAGTTGAACTCAGACTTGTGAAATGACAGCAGTGATTTGCTAGTCAAACTCTAAATTGGGAAAGGTTTGCAAATAAGCCTTGACTTGTGAAAGGTTTGGCCTATGGAATGTAACTTGTGAAGTGCTTCAAAAGTTCAGCTGTAACTAGTCAAATTTTTAATTTGTGAAGTGCTTTGCAAGTCATACTTTTAACTTGTGAAGGAATTTGCAAGTCTGTCCCTGATTTGTAAAGTGCTTTGCAGTTAGAACTCTTACTTGTGAAGTGTTTGTTTCTGTAATGCATGTAAAAAATTCGCTTCCATTTGTGAAGTGCTTTGGAAGTCTTACTCCAGCTTGTGAAATGCTTTGCAAGTCAACTTCAAACTTGTGAAGGTTTTGCAAATCCAGCCCTGACTTGGGAAGTGCTCTGCAAGTGCACAGAGCTCTGTCTTGTAAAGTAGTTTCAAAGTGCTTCAAAATTTATACTCTGACCTTGCTTGGTCTGTGTAATATATCAGTTGAAAGCATGAGACATGGCAATAGATTAAATTGTGTTATTTTGCAATGAAGAATATTTTAAGTTATAATAATTTATTTGATTTCATCATTGCTTATATTTTACAATGTCAGTGGTTGAAGTAGAGCAGTACCAAGTACAGATTAAAGAATTTTTATTGAAGAACTATGCATACTCTTCATAGAACAAAGAATACATTGTGTAGAACAAATAGTGGATTTAAGTAGTGTACAAGGAAAGTTGTAGGAAGAAAATTTGTCAAGAGAACCTGTGAGAGGACAAAATTCATGAATTAATAAATATATAAAAACAAAAGTATACCCCCAACCCCCTCAGGCTGCCTTGTTTATCCCCCCATTCCTCCTCATTTTCAGAAGAGGGATCAAAAATGTTCTTTAAAGAAATCTGTTGACATAGGTGATTAATATCAAGGCAAAATAAATATTTCAGCTCCTGTGTATTCTTGTCCTATAGATGATTGCGACAAGACCTTTGTTTTGCTGTAAACAGACCTTTATCTGGTTAAATTGGCTGTCATGAGAAAGTCAAAATGTTAATAAATAATAGTAATTACTACTTTAATTCTGTTATATAACACACTGATAACAGCTTCCTTGAAGTCAAGAAACATTGAACAGAGTTTTTTTGGTCTTGAATGGAACACTCTACTTTGGAACTAAAGAGAAGAGAAGGTTTTGATAGGTTTGAGTCAAGAAAAAGGACTGGTGGACTTTGATAACCAAGGACACTTGGTCCTTGGTAGCAGTTCTTTTATTTCACAAACAATAAAAATCCAATTACTGGGCAATGAACTATAACAGCTCACCATAAACAGACTTGGCTGTCATGGTTGAGACTTTATGTCGTTTTAAATGAAAAATATCAGTGTCATCTGTATGCTATTTACATCACTCTTTAAATTTCTTTTTCAGAGGAATGTCTAAGAATGTTGGATTTCTCAAGTATTCCCAACTTGCCCACCCCACCAGAGCCAGAACCGGCCATTGAATGGTTTAAAACCACGGATATGTCTGACAGGGCTACGTGGAGATTACTTGGTGAAGGGGACTACACAGCTGTGTATGTTGGTATGGTCAAGAAACGTCAAAAAAAGATGCAGGTGGCCATAAAATGCCCCAAAAAAGGGGCACCCAACATTATACAGGAGGTAAGCAACTTGGCCATCTGATGCAGGCCTAAGGCATGTGATGTCATATGGCAGTAGAAAGGGGAACACCTCCCTAAACACTTTACATGTGGTAAACCTTGTGAAGGACTTCTGTGCCTTAATTAGGTATAAAATGATGACATTTTACTGTGTCTTGGGTTACCCTGCTTGTCTGCTGTATCTGTGTCCTTCATTTTGGATATTGAGAACGAAATTAAAGCAAACTCTCCACATTACAGGAAACTTGCTGTTCGTTCATCACATACAACCTTTGAGTTTGTTATTTGTGGGAAATAATGGATCTTATTTTCTGATACCATGTGACTATTTTGAGTAGATCAGTAACTTTAAAAGTTTCAAATTGTTGTCTTTTTTATGCCCAGAAAGTCTAAGGTAGTTACAAAAATAATTGTTACACTACTATTTCATTTAGATATGTGCAGGTACAGTACAGTAGTGGGGATTTCCTCTGAGGGATGGAGCAAACAGTTATCAAGTACAGTGCTGGAATATTTGTTTATTTCCCAGCAAGTTCACTCTCCCCTCTCCAGTTTCTTTCAGAGTTCCGTGCACCAAACAGCAAAATTTGTCTGTAATCACCAAAACTTCCCTCCACATACCAAGGTCTTCCTGTGAAGAGCCTCCCACTTTCCCATTGCTTTTCTACTTGTGGTCAAGTACATGATGATAATGCATAAGGTCTATAACAATGGGGAGATTGGGGGGGGGGGGCAGAGGGGACTGGGGAGGTTGGGCATGCAGGAGGGCAAGCTAGGAACAGGTAACAAAATTTCCAAGAGAAGAGTCATGTGATACAGTAACCACAGTAAAAGCCATTGCGAATGTGTCATTACAAGGCCAAGTACTAGGAAAGTAGCATAGTATTTTCTATTTGAAGACAGGAGTTGAGGTCCATTCACCATTTAAATTTTTGTGTTCTTTCACCAGAAATTCAGCCAAGGAGTGGATTGCATGGCTACTTGGAAGTGCCCATGTATTGTCAGCTTTCTAGGGATAGGAGCAAGCTACACCCTCATTATGGAGTTTGCCCCTTATGGGTCCCTAGAAAAATACTTGCGTGATGTCCGAGCGAAAATCAAATTGGTGGACCAAATATTTGCTGCAGTCCAGCTTATAGATGCTTTAGAATACTTGGTGAGTGTGTGACTCTTGTAAAAAGTTATGGGGGATTATGTGGGGAGGGGGCTTGTGGGGGCAGAGAGGCAGGGTAAATGTGGAAAATATGGAAGACCTGGGGTTTTTGCCAGAGTTTTTTGCCTGGAGTTCTAAAAAAGGGTTTAAGTATTAGACTATTTAAAGCATATGAGATTGGGGATTACAACCAGTTAGATGCGGAATTAAAGGATTGTAACTTTCGTCCCACTGTGGAATTAACTTTTGCAAAAATGTCTGTTTTTGCAAATTTCAACTTTACACGGGAAAAATAATACACTGTAAATATTAAGCACAAAAATATGCCATCTCCTTTTTTTTCTCCTGCTGTTTTGAAGCAAACACAAGCAAATGACTGTGTTTGTAAGTTATTTTCGGCAAGTCAAGTCACTTGCCCCCCCCCTCAGCCCCAAATACCCTTCCTCTTCCTCATTTTCTGAATCACTATCTGGCTTGATATCCCACTCAAACAAGCACTGCAAAGCTTCTTCGATGGCACCTTAATGCTTCCGTATTCGGTAGACAACTGCTTCTTCTTTGATGTAGACGCAGCCATTGTAACAGTGAAATCGGAAAGGAAATACACCCACCTGTTCCTACACTTACAACAGTAGCCTGTGAGAGATTGTAAACAGCACAGCACATCTGAGAACACTTCCCATTTCCACTGCCTAATCAATGTCTCAGTATGAAGATGGATATATCCGTCTTACGCATTAGCGAACAGACAATAGGGCCAGAATGTTCACTGTGCACAGCGAAGGATCTTTTGAGGGTGTATCTATGATTGGCTGGGCGTTATGTGGCGCAGTTCGGTGCATATATTACAAGACGGATACATCTGTCATTTGCAGTAGCGTGAAGTTAGAACATGACGGATATATCTGTCATAGGCAGTTATCTGTTTAATTTGAAAGGTAATCATCAATATGGAGATGTTAACAGAAATATCAAAGCTTAATGCTGAGTTTAGATGCACCTGTGAAATTTTTGTTTCTGTGTATTATCCCATGTGATCAAATGTGTTTGTGTTCTTTTTTGTTTGGGGTTCTTTTTTTGGGGGGGGGGGGGTTGCAGATTTTGGTGCAGTTGAGAAAAAAAGTTAAAAAGTAGAGAGGTTTCAGTGTAAAGAGTGTACTTTTCATGTGAGACAGAATTTGTAGGCAGCTTAATATTTTCAGTATGGATGAAACTTTTGCTCCCACATTATTATACTCACATTTCATAGATCAGAATCATAAGAAATATCAGGTTAACCACAGGTAAACCAACAATCTACCCATATATATTAAAAGAACATCACTTTCTTCCCAAATTAGTGTAACTTTATCATCTGGGCTTGTGATAAATGTAAGGAAATTTGTTTTGGGAAGGAACAAAAGATATTATTAAAGATGCATTCTTGGTGGGTTTAAATAAATTTTATGTAACTGAAATAATGAAGAATAGAATGACTGGCAGTGTAAAGTCAGTTTGCCTTATAAAGCATCATGACTTTTTACCTATAACCTGATTGTGGGAAATGATTTTAATGTGCCATTTCTTTGTTAAATGCATGTATAGCAATCCACTTCTTATGGACTCTTTTCTTTCATTTAGGAATCACGACGAATTGTCCATGGCAATGTTTGTGCTCACAATGTCCTGGTGTTTAAAAGCATCCCTCGTATAAGAGTTAAATTGGGAGATCCTATGTTGGGTGTCTATTACCACAGCCTTGCCACTAACCATGACATCAAACAGAAAAGGTGAGCTTTGTTATTAACTTGAGGTATTAAAGAAAACAAAGATTTTGTAGATTAAGCAGTAAAATGTTGTTAGTGTGAAAGAGGAAATGAACTTTGCCATACAATAGTCGTTGCAGAGGCAAAAGGAAACGGACCCTGAAAGCTTACTCCCCATTACATAAAATATGACAACTGAAACTTGTTTTTCCTTCTTCTGGTATACATGTCTGGAGTCAATGACACTTTCCAACACGAGTCTCTAATTAGAAAAACTCTAAAGACGCCCTATCACTCAAGTCTCAAAACTTGAAGTTTGACCTGGACTAAAGTTTTAATTAGTAAATTCCAAAGACAACCTGTCACTCAGGTCTCAAAACTTGGAGACTGACCTGGACTAAACGTAAGTTCTAATTAGTAAATCCCAAAGACACTCTGTGACTCAGGTCTCAAAACTTGGAGACTGACCTGGACTAAACGTAAGTTCTAATTAGTAAACTCCAAAGACACTATGTGACTCAGGTCTCAAAACTTGGAGACTGACCTGGACTAAACCTAAGTTCTAATTAGTAAACTCCAAAGACACTCTGTGACTCAAGTCATCAAACTAAGAGAATCAGCAGTATTCAACTGGAGTTTCTGTTTTAGAATCTTTTCTAGTCATTCTGTGACTCAGGTGTCTAAACTGGGAGACCAAACTTGACTCAGCTGGAGTCTTAACCTATAATGCAACAGGTAATCTATAGCTACTCCCATTCCCTGGCCTTATACACAGCAGTAATAAAAATGTACTACCTTGCATTCTAAAGGTCCCTGGATCCTGGTGAAACAACCTGGGAATTTCCTGTTGACTCAGAATTACTTGGTTTGCATAGCTGTTGACCTTGGTACTGAGGGGTTTCTCATTGATGATATAAAAATGGTTTGGGGGTTGTCCAACTCGGGAAGATGTCCGATTTAGGAAGCCCTCAGCTTCAAGTCTTTGCTCAGTTCAACTGTCAAGCATTTGGTGCAGAGCAAGGTTCCTTCTCCCCTCCCACCCTATGGGAAAGTGGCTTAAAACTGGGGGTGCACTATCATCCATTGGAGAGTTATGTTAAACAGTGTCTCAGAGAGCAGGATTGGGAACGACTAGTACACCCCTGCCTTGGCACCCTTTTAGGATTGTTTGAATCACCAGAATCCAGGCCTGATTTTTAAGGAAATTTTCAGGAAGCCCATCGGACAACCTGAAGCTAAATTTAGGTTGTCCAAAATAGTTTTTGGTTGCCCGAATGAAAGTGACAAACAAGAAATGAACACTTCTGTTTCCTGTCTCTGCCATAGAAAACAAACATTTACATTAAAACCTGCATTTTTTCATTTTTATTTGCATATTTGCATACCATTGTCTCAATACCACTTCTTATGGGGGTTTTTATGACATACTTTCCTGCTGAAGTAGGGAACTATCCAATTAAAAATAAAATTTACTCGTCCATCGGACAAGTTCAAAGAGAGAAAGTGGTTGTCCGATGCAAGTTTTACCCGTCATGGACGATCAGACGAGTGCTAAATTTCAGCCCTGAGAATCAACCTGGTATTGTGTTCACAATGTGCCTGTGTGGCTCGCTGGCACTTCAGTTCCTTAGATTCAGTAATGTCTATAGTCTGTTGCGAGCCAGTTATCTCTATTTCTTTATACCACCCTGACCCTTTTATCTGCATCTACTGTTTCCACTGGTTCCTGGACAGCTCCCCCTCTGACGATTCTCACTCGCACATTATCCTTAACCCTCACAATTTCCATCCAGACAATTTCTGTTGGACATTTCTTACCCGAGGTCAATTCCAAATTTTCTGTTGGGCACTGATGTATTCAAGTCACTCTTTTCTCAGCAAGTCAAGTCAACTGGAGCTATTTTAGGGACTCAAGTCAAGTCATTGACTCGAGTCTCTGTGTTATTTCAATCGGGGAAAATGGCCCGGAATTTTTCAAATCAGGTAGTGTTGGTGGGATGTGACTCGTGTCGTGACTTGAATACAAGTCTGCTGTTGGGGGCAGTCGTCTGAGGGAATTAAGTGGGTGGCAACTGTCCAGTGGCATCTTATTGCACTCCTCCTTACCTCCAGTTTACATATGCATATCATTATTGCCTGCAATAACCGTCTGACAAAAAATTTAATAGCACCTCGGTAACCCCTTCCTATAAAGGGCGCCTAGAACACTAAACTGTCCTCCATTTTAAGGGTTACCACAGTGCTGTTAGTTTTTTGCCAGACGGTTATTGCAGGCAGTAATGGTAAACATATGTAAATGCAAGGTTAGTATCGAAGATCACTGCCAAAATCAGGGAGTTTTGGGGAAACTTCTCTGGGGGAGTTGTCGGGTGTCATTTTTGAAATTGTGTAGGGGGTTGGTCGGGACAGTTGTCTGGTACCGTTTTCCAATGCTCTGACTCTGTGATCTATAGGAACTGTGGAGACTTTATGGTGAACAGTACCTGTCAGGAAATAATTTATCCAGCATCGCATCGCAATTTGCTACACAACCTGGCCAAATTGCTACACAAATGCAAAAATGTGTAGCACTTTTTTGTGTTCATATCCATAGGGATTTCAGTGATTTTACACTACAGAAGGAAAAAATTCTCAGAACTGCTATGCAAAATTTGAATACTAAATTATTCCCTCGTGCCTGTCCATCTGCAGTAACATTTCTGTCTACTGTTTTCTTTCAGAGCTGCTTGGACAGCCCCAGAGTTACATCAGACCAATTCAGAGCCCACTTTAGAGGGTGACAAGTGGAGCTATGGTATCACACTATGGGAAATTATGTCTTGTGGTGAGAAGCCATGTGCCAATTTTACCCCACAGGAGGTATGTGTCAGAGGTTTTGGAAACGTTGCTTCCTTTTGGTGTGTGTGTGTGAACGCCAATGATAGGTGGCATTTTAATGAATGAAGGAAGGGGGTGGTGTTGAGAGGAGATAATTTTTTAATTTACCATTGATATTGTGCTACAAAAATATATACTGTTATACGGACAATGTTGGATGATGTTGGGGATTGGTTAGTTTAAAGGTAAATAACACATGAAAACGAAAAGTGAACTTTTGACACAATAGTTAAAGAATAAATCTCCTTATCATAGATCCATTGGAATAGGTTTCATGCTGTTTACCCTCCCCATAATATACCTCTTCAAAGTTTGACTATTTCAGAAATAATCACTGCCCATGCGAAAATAATGATGTAGACCATTGTATGGTTTGAGTGTTTAGCTTGTTAACCCTATATTAAGTAGCTCTTATAATTACTTGGCTCCTAGTGTTTACAGTGTTGTGAATGATATCAATATTTTTGCAGTGGACAATTTACACCATCAAAATAAATTCCTAAGGACCCTCCAACATTACAACTGTCCTCAAAATAAAGGTTGAAAAAACAAAGAATTACATTAGACTTATCATGCAAGTCCCTCTGTCAACATCACAAACTTAATTGACCATTTAGCTGATATTCATTCTTGATGTTACAAATGGAAATTACCTTGCACAATGATCAATATTTGATGGATAATGATGAGGAATTTTGGCTATTTTTCCATTTTATGTGCTTTTTACATCAAATAGTCAGTTAAGTCACTTTCGTGTCACCAGATATATAAAGGAAGGCAAGTGGTATTTGTGGGACTGTGGGACTGTATTGGGTCTTTGAGCAAATAGACCCAAGTGGGAGGAGCTGGGGGGGACATATGTAAATTATTGCACTGTAAACCATCTGTTACATACTTCAAACCTAGAAAAACTCTTTAAAGGTGGTTTGTGTAACCTTCTTATAGTGATGCGCACTATCAGGCTGTTTTTTCGTGCAATTGAGCAAAGATTATGCTTCAGTGATTAGTGACCTTGTAAAAAAATTGGAGGATGGGGTTACTGTAACGGGAAGGAGAGACCATCTTCTGGAAGTCAATATATTTGATTAAAATTGCCATTGTGTTGACTAGTACCTATAAGTTTGCTGTAAAAAAGAATTTTAGAATGTTAAAAGAAAAAATCCTTGGAAGAATTGCTCATGGAAATAAAAATTCTTATTAGCTCAACCCACAAAGTGTGGGTAGAGCTTATGTGGTACTGTAGAGGGAGAAAATGTCTGTCTTTCTTTTCAAAAGCTTTCATCTTCTGCAGTTGCTGGTGGATTTTTGTGAAATTTGTAGTGAAGGTGCCATATTAGGATGGCAATACATTTTGCTCCTAAGTACATGATTGGATAAAGATAAGTGGTAAATTTTGGCCATTTTTGATAATTTTTCATGGTGTTTTAGAAGCCTCCATTCCTTTTGGAGTCTCACTCCTTGGATAATATGGTTGTAATATATGGTAGTGGGCTTAAAGTAGCTTTATCTGGAGGGGTATGCTCACCAACTTAAATGAACAGCCTCAAGGCAAAACCCTGCATGAGAAAAGTTTTCAGTTACTTTGTTTTGACTGCTATTGGCAGTGGGCATTGTTAGTATTTCTAGTGGTTTCCAGTGACCAGTGTGTCCACTGTGTACATAATTAATGTATCATTATGGCCAAGTTCCCAGACAAGTAACTGATCCTTCAGCAATTTTAGTATCTATTACACAGCTCTCCTTGCTGTGTGAGGACATTGCATACAAAGGGGTCATTTTTATCCAGGGAGTTGCTATTTGGCTCATCACCACTTATTTCCCTTGTCTACTGTAGTTGGAGTGGTAGTTTAACAGTGTTAAAGGGGCTCATTGAGTCGATATCAACTATTTTGTGATGAGTTTGAAGGAAATCATTGCATGACAATGCTTCTAATTAGACTCATTACTCATGTATCACTTCCTTTAGTTACCAAAAATGTGAGAAATTGTAGTTTTTATGGATAGGGTTTGCATATGATTAATACCTAATGGTAAAAAGTATCTGGTTACAAATTCGTGGTAAGTGATTTTAATCATTAATTACCCTATCTTTGACAATTCAGTTGTGTGTAAGATGTGCAGAATTTCTGAGTTTTATCATTTACCATCAAGATGTGAGTAGAACTCAACAGGTGTGAAAAAATCATGAATTTCGTGAACAAACTCAGTAAGCCCCTTTAAAGTGAAGAGATCTGATCTTTGCTCACTCAAGGCCCTGTGTCAACCAGGGAATCAACTTTAAGGAATCAATGTTAGAATTTGGAATAATTGCAATTTTAAAAGTACACAAATCAGCACTACTTAGCAGCATTTTAACTTCAAATTGATGGTGTAATTTTCATCCAATACTCCGTTTTTGCTCACCAGTATCATGGGGGGGGGGGGGGGAGGGAAGACATTTCATAGCTAATTCTTCCCCCACTGGTTATGCCACTGCACTACACAAACTGGTTGCATTTATGCACTCTGACTCTAGTTTCTGATCCCTTCCCTTATGGGCAGTATTACTGTAGGGGGATGAACTAGCTATAAAGAATTTTCCCTGACATGGTCCAACTGCTAGGTGAACAGTGTTTACATGCTGGCCAGAAGTATGGACCATGACTGTGTTCAAAATTAATTAAAAACTGAACAGGTCATAACATCAGAAGGGTTGAGTGACTGCAGCAATGCTGCTCTAGTTAGAAATTTGCATTTTCTAATTTCTGAATGAACCCTTGCATGTCAAGAATGTACAGCTTGACATATATTTTATCACAGAATTTTCATGGTAGAGCAAAGATAAATCAATGTCATGTCTTGTCAGCAGTTCATCCTTCAAGAAAATTAAATGGTATTTGTGACATGTGAGATGAAGAGAAGAAATTAATTACAGCCAAGCTCAGTTCATGCAATGCATTTAGTTAGAATGACTATGGTAACAGCGATCTATATATATTGCCTCCCCCCTCCCCCCTCCATAACTGCTGTCTATATGTGAATACCTCCTATCTTCATGTCAAACCCTCATATGCCAGTTCTCTGACTTAGCAAGCAAGATTAGGTCTAGGAAGGACACTTTCTGCCAAAAGCAGTGCTCCTATACAGTACTACATGATCAAACTTGCCAGGGCCCTATTACCCGGGAAGGTCTAATATACATATATGTAGATAAAAGTAGTATCAGGGTTGGAGATCCCCCAACCAGGAAGTTTAGGGGAGAGAGGTTGTTAAAAAATTGGAAAATTTCATTAGATTTTCAGTGATATAAAAATTAACATATAGAAATCATGAGTTGAGAATGGAAATTACAATACTATGGAAGTGTCACAAAATGTATTTCAACCCCATGGAATTGAGAATATATCACTGATTTGTTAGAAAATTAAATTAACAGATCATTCAGCTAGCTGCTCCAAAATGTGTTTTACCAAGTTTACAAACTTGTGACATACTTTTATAATTTAACTTTACTAACATGTGATATCACATTTATAATTGTTGTATGAACAATCCTGAATGCTGGTATTATTTTTTTTTAATTTACCACTTCCTTTTAGACATGGAATTTATAAAATCACATAGTGTAAAGTGGTATTTCAGATGATCAGTTGATGATTTTCAAACAAAAACAGAAAAAAGGAAAGATACAAAATTTTAAAGTGCATATGTTTGCATTTTACCAAGCAGCAAACTTATGACCTGAGGTAATGTTATGATTGAGTCTTACCAATGAAAAAAGTCCCAAGTCACATGACTAACCCAGCATTGCCATATCCTCCTAATTGTTCTTTCTTACCTACAGAAAAAGAAAAGGGTGGAGTTGTGAGAAAAAAACTATGTTGTATCATTAGTGGCCATTCTGCCATGTATGTGCTGGGCAGCATACAGGAATGGAAGGATGTGTTCTAAATGAAGTGATCTCTTACGTGTTAAAAGTTTATACAAAATTGAAATAAACTGATACTTAATGTTATATGATAGGAGTGTTAGAGTTAGACGAGGTTTTACGGCCAATTGGTTTGAGTCGGGCCGTGGCCTTTTTTCCAGTTGTGGCTAACTGCTTTGTTTTCTCTACTCCATTGCTTATGCTGAGCACCAAGCACAATGGCAGTAGGTTCCATTTACCAAGTTCTCTAAAATGGTATCTGTATGTCATGCATGTGGCATTTCATTGTCATCAACTTTATCATATTTGATTTCAGATCATACAATACTATGCTGAGGGCAGACGGTTGCCTCGTCCACCAAATTGTGTGGAAGTTATCTACTCAATCATGGAGAGCTGTTGGCTTCAGAACCCAGCCAGTAGACACAGCTGTAAAAGTATACTTCGAGACATGAACAGTATTTTACATAGCAGTAAGTATACAGCATGTGAGCGCCATTTGTTTATGACTCTAGACACAACTGTAAAAGTATACTTTGAAAAATAAACAGTATTTTACATAGTAGTAAGTATACAGTGTTTGAGGGCCATTTGTCTATGATTCTAGACACAACTGTAAAAGTATACTTTGAAAAATAAACAGTATTTTACATAGTAGTAAGTATACAGTGTTTGAGGGCCATTTGTCTATGATCCTAGACACAACTGTAAAAGTGTACTTTGAAAAATAAACAGTAGTTTACATAGCAGTAAGCATAGCATGTGTTAGGGTCACATCTCTACGATAATGAATGCAGCTTAAAGTATGTGACTGGACCCCTTCCCCTAGGGAATTCCCATTAGAAAGATACAAACTGCACAACTCAGACAACTCCACCAGACGGTTCATACTTCAGGTAATTTTCACCCATACAATTCCCACCCATGACATTACCTCTCTGGCAACTATCCCCACCAGGAAATTTGGAATCACCCAGGATGGGAATTGTCCTTGGTAAAATTATTGGGGGTAGGGGTTAGCCTAAGTGAGTTGTATAGCAAGTATACTTTGAGGTATGAAGAGACTTTACATAGGAGTGAGTATAGCGTGACAGTGACATCACGCTATGGTCATAGGCATGCTCCTAAAGATATACTTGAAAACATTAACAGTATTTTACATAACAGTAAATGTAGAAAGTGTGAGTGACATCACTCTAAGATTATAGATGCAGCACTGAAAGTATACTTTAAGACATAAAAAGTATTTATTACAGCAGTGAGTACAGTGTGGGTGGTCTCACTTTATGAGTATACAGACATCTGTAAAAGTACACTTGGAAAAAATGAACAGTATTTTACCTAGCAGTATGGGCATCAGTCTTTACCCAAGTGTGGGGGGACATGGCCACTTCTGTCAAAACTTTACTGTGTAAAATTCTTAAGTCTGTGGGTGTATTTCCAAAATGTGTGTGTGTGTGTGGGGGACATGTCCCTCTGTCCCCAGGATTGACGCCCATGTCTAACAGTAAGGTTAGAGTGTGTTAGAGACATTATCCACTGATAGAGACAACTATAAAAGTATACTTACAGGTATGAGCAGTTCCTTTATAGCAGTTGATATAACGTGCAGGTGATATCACTCTACTTGTATGAACACAGCTGTAAAAGCATACTTTCAAACTGGAACAGTATTTTATTTAGCAGTTAGTATAGTGTGGGTGTCATCATGCTATGATTATAGACACAGCTGTAAGAGTATAAACCTTTAGCATGTGCACAACAAGGCAGGGTCATAAAAACTGAATTGCACCTTCTCAGACATGGGCAGCTATCCTAAGGGGGACAGGGGCACATGTTCCCCCAATATTGAGAACAAATCGCCGCCTTTGTTCTCAGAGGTGACACGTATACAGACTTGTGTACACTCATTTTTTAAGGTCCACGCCTAAGCCGATTGCCTCAAGAATCTGTGAATATGCTTGTTTACATCACTTGCACACCTCTGAAGTTTCCTGATGTTTAATTAACCTCCTAAGGCCTGTCCTACTGTGCCCAATTTACATTCACACAATAGCAGGTCTAGCCCTGAATAGATTTCCTACAAGACCACTATTCAAAGAAGTAATGTCTTGACAAAAGCTCATACACAATACATCAACGAGTGGATTGCCGTTCAGTCTCGCAAACCTTTGCTAATCCTTTAAGCCGATTATTTCTGGACTTGGGGTTTTACATATGACTGTAATATGTAGATAAACTCTTCACAACACCAGAAATAACACCTTTTAAAATATGTTTACAGTAATATGAACCATTTGATTCAACTTCACAGTGTTTTTACTAGGCAAAAAACTTTGTCCTCTACAACTGACTGTATTATCCTTTATTTGACCTTACTCAACTAGACAATGATGGCTATGCATATGAAATTTCGTCACACGCAGATTCACTCTACAGTGTTCGTAAAACAAGGCGTGTGATTCACAGTAGTGGTGAAATTAGAAAAAAAAAAAGATACCAACAAACAAAAAAGACTAACCCAAAACAGAAAATATGACTAAAAAGGCCTAAACTACAGTAAAATGATCAACTTTAGTCAGCTCAGCTGTTTAATTCTTCCCAGAAAATTTTGAAATGAAGAAAGCTGACGCTAATTACTTGTTTTCATAATCTTAAGTAAACAATTATTTTGAGGGTGTGAATTTTCTTGAATACAAATGACTTTGTGAGGGGCCTATGAAGTACAAGTGAAGTCTAGTCATAGCCTCACCAGAGTTGCCTAAACTAAACCGCAAATGGTCACTAGGACATCAAGCATACGATATCAGACACCTCCATTCGGGGTAAAAGTTGTCATTACAATGCGAATCATCCCTGTCCTATGTATAAAATACTTGGATTAAACTACCAGTACTTAAAAAAATTTTTGGAAGCACTATGAATAATTCAAGATCATTTGAAATCTTAGTCCTATAATTATGTTGTTTGTCTAAGTTTGCAATTGATTTGACACTGAAAAGTCATGTCTGGGCAGGCCCAGGCATGGGCAGGATGGTGAAGTATTATTATCACTGTCACAGAAATGTGTATTTCTATGATCTTTGCAAGCAAGCTCCTATTAAGTACCACTTGCCCACTGTGTTTTAGAACGTAAAAACACATGTATTCCCAACCTAATTAATATGTTTTCAGGACGTGCAAGAGAATACTCTATGTGGTGTTCTGTGATTGGTTGAAGCCGAAACACCCAAATACCTTAACAGGCTCGAGGTTGGGCTTACTGTGAGTGTCAGAGAATGTTCCTTAAAGGGCAATTCTCGTCATCCCAGACAGTTTGAATTCTCCCAACTACGCAACTTGTAGCTCCTCACATAAGTGTATAAAGCTCCTCCTGGTGCAGACACAAACTTATTTTATTGCTTCAGGCCATGTTCTGGTGAGCATACATAGCTATAGTGTGTAATCCAAACACTCTCTCTGCAGTTTGTGGAACGTGAGTTACTCTGCATCGTTTGAATTTTCAAACTTTGATGTCAATCAAAGAGCAGTAACCAACCAACTGAGAATTTTGATACTCCTACACCAAAAATGCACTTTAGGGTGATGACTGTCTGTCTTTAAATCAGTTTGAGAAAGAATAAAAACTCAAATAGTATTAAAGTTCAGAAAACGATCATTTTTGGTAACTGCAAGTATGAAAATATCCTGTAAGTTTCAGGAATTGAACGAGATATGGCCCACAAAAATTAAACTATGATCAGACACTGTATATCAGTTATACCTGGGAGTTGCTAGAGATAGAGACAGATATGTACACTGCAGACTTTCTGGCCGCACTCTGAGACTAGATTTAAAAAGTGGAAACTCCCCCTCATTTTTGTGATTATTTTAGTCTCAGTCTTACAGTCACTTTAACATGGAAATTGATGGTACAATTACTTGGGGTGATTACATTTTATCTTTAAAAGCAGAAGTAATTGCTTGACTACCAAAAAGCACATGTGTTTTTTGTTCCTTCAGTTTTGTGGGAATCTTACTTTAAATAGTGATAAATTTTTGGTTTGTAAATAAGAACCACTATGGTCACAGTTGAGCTTTCCTTTCAGCATTAGAAGCAAATAATTAAAATAGAAAGTAATCAACACCGTAAAACAAGCAACTATCTAATAGAGACAAAATTGCTAAAAGAAAATCATGTAAAAGAAAGACACACACCCAAATTTATTTTGGTTCAAATAACATGCAAACAGCTGGGAATTTAACTTAAAAGAAAGACAGTTGGTCCTCACACTTGAGCACTAAGTCACTGTAGTGAAAAGGTTTCTCCAGACATTTTAAACAACAGCCCTGAGACAGGTCTTGATGGAAACTGGGAAACTGTACGCTGGGCGATTGTGCTCTGTAATCAGATTACTACAAGCTAGGAAGAAGGTGTGCTTAATTTGGGAAGTGCTGGGCAGTGTCGAGGAGGGCAAGAAAGATAATGAGGCAAGCTCCAGTGAACACACCAATCTGTGTCCGCGCGGATCATCAAAAACGAGTCTGAATGGCTTCTATAACCATGAAGTGGAGAAATCTAACCACAAGTCATCCTCTTAGCAAATAAACTGTGCAAGGCAACTTCCTAGCAGGTTGCTCCTGTGAGTTTGTATTGCTATAACTCACTCATACCTGTCATATTAAATATGTCTGCAAGGACTGGATGGTAAAGCCATCTTATCTGGTAGGAAGAGTTACATAAGTGAATGACATAATATACAGGTAAAGTAAGTGTAGGCTTTGAAGATACCCGCATCAGATCATGGAAGAGCATGTGGACTTCCTGCCATTTACTCATTAAAGTGGTATTGTAATCTCACTGACTTATGGTATCATTTTACCTGTTTTAAGGTAATCAAGATGTCGTCGCTTCAGGTCCATATTATAGCTATTTGATGGAGGAACGTCCTGATGATGATGAAGAAGACAGGATATCTGAAGATAATGAATCTTTAGAGGACTTTCCAGCAGTCTCAACTACTGAAGAGCAAGATAATTCTGGTAAGAAGTAGGCTGTGGCTAGAAGTGGACACATGTAATGTTGCATTCATTAGCATAGGCAGTGGCAAAGAGAGGGTGGGGGCAGTGGTGATACCTGAAGATAATGAACCTTTAGGGGACTTCCCATGCAGTCTCAACAGGCTATGGCTAGAAGTGGAAAGATGTAATGTTGCATTCATTGGCATAGGCAGTGGCAAAGAGAGGGTGGGGGTGATGGTGATACCTGAAGATAATGAATCTTTAGAGGACTTCCCAGCAAGTCTCAACTACTGAGGAGCAAGATAATTGTGGCTAGAAGTGGAAAGATGTAATTTGCATTCATTGGCGTAGGCAGTGGCAAAGAGAGGGTGGGGGTGATGGTGATACCTGAAGATTCTGAATCTTTAGAGGACTTCCCAGCAGTCTCAACTACTGAGGAGTGAGATAATTGTGGTAAGAAGTAGGCTAGGACGAGAAGTGGACACATGTAGTGTTATGCTCTTTGGCATAGCTAGCAGTTAGGAGGGGGAGGGGCTGATGGGTGGAAGGGGGTGGTGGTGTAGGATGCACCAAATGGGACAAAATTTTCATGGCTAAACGGGACAGTGTCAGTACTTAGCCTTGGCATAATTCAGTAAAACAACTCACCAATTGAATATATGACCAGAATTCTACTCGTTAGGTGAGGAAATCCACTTACTAAGTTTTATTACAGTGAAGATCAAAATTTCACCATTCGCAGCATTAGGCTTATTAACATATCTTGTAAGACTTGGGGCTAGGTAGTTTGCCAATTTTAATATTAAGTTTTCTAGTTGTCAAGGTGATACTTGATTGCATCAGTTGTTTGAAACATCAAGGCTGTTGTAAACTGTGTAGTATTCCCAGTTGAGGATGACAGGAGTTAAACTGTTAAATCAGCAGTCTTAGTTTAGTTGTTAAGATGTGCACAGTTTACACAGTTGTACATCTTATGATACTTGGATTGTGCTGAATTGTAGAATGTGCTGCAGGCTTCAGGTCAAAAATAAGAAATTGTTGATAATTTTTGTTACTTTACAGTCAATGCTCAGCAAGACAGTTTGAATAATGGAATGACCTTACCTGTAACTGGAGCAGAGGGAGGCCTTAGCATGGTCCAGCCAGAGGGACCCAATTTCTGGGAAGCACTGAAGGAAAATGTTGGAGAACCAGAATTGGTATGTTACAAGGAAACTTATTTGGGCTTTCAGGGATGCTGTGAGGGAAATTTTAAAAAATTGTGTGTAAAAAGGGCAAAGTATGTAGATTTGAGTGGAACTTAAGTCTTACATAGCTAGAGAGATAAAACAAGAGTACATTACCAAGAATGAAAAGCAAATGTTAGTAGCCTTGTTCTTCATCTAAATGTTCTTGTAGTGCAGGAATATCATGCCCAGTGTTGTTTGTAAAATCAAAAAAAGATGTGCACTAATTTTTGAAGTCATTATAGTACTTAACACAGCACCAGACCTGCCATCTCCCTACAGTTTTGGGAACCAAGAGAATTTTTGCCAAAGGAAAAGAAGATGAGATTTGTGCTTCCTTCTTAGACATTTGTAACTTCAGCCTCTTGTCTCAAGTTTTATGATAAAGTATAACCAATTTTGTATAAATATACATACTTTCTATAATAGTGTACTATTTTGATGAAATGATGTCAATTTTCCCTGGTAGTGAACTCAAACTAAAACTTAAGATGGTTAACAGCAAGTGTGGAAAATTGGAAATTGTGGAAGATGTATGCAGGTGTCAAACCTCAAAGATATTGCTAGCTGTGAGATGTGAAGATTTGAACTGTTGGTGATACCAGAGTGTCACTTTAATAACACATGACTGTGAGAGTCAGCAGGCATTCTGACTCTGCGTTTGTTTTGTATTTTGTATAACAATCCAATGATGCCTAGGGGATCAAATTAGAATTTAAAGTATGATGGACAAAAGTGTGTAGCTGTACCAGTGTCCAGTAAACTTACACAGCATGTCAGTGGTAAAAATGTATTGTGCTTCTGAAACTGTGATACTTTACTTCTTTCAAATCCCTCAACACTCATTGTTTTTATTTTTTTTTATTTTTTTTATTTATTTATTTTTTTTTTGATTAACATTAGGCACTCATTTGCTTTGAGATCCAGACCCTATATTTGGTGTATCTGTTACCTTATCTATTTAAACTTGGTCCCTGCCTACATAGTTGATTGATTCCTGGTGACATCTCAGCCCTTTCTTTAAGTAAATAAAGACTTCAAGTTCCTGCACATACCCAACACAAAGGATTTAACTCTGCAATGAAGGGACATGTCAGTAGCTTGTCTGTTGTGTAATCAACTGGACAAAGTTCATCACTGGTCAGGGATTAAGTGTTATTCTACAAATGATAGTGGTTTCTTGCAACAAAGAAATGAACAGATAAGTAAGATTTTATTACACCCAACCTCCCCTTTGTGAGGTCTGGTCAGAGTGTCCTGATTTCTAAGCAGGCCAAGTTCTAATGAGTGCTTTTTGTGTTTTAGCCGAGTTGCACCTTGTAGAGAGTTTCTTGTAATAGGAATGTGAAGAACACTTACTTTATATGCTTACAGGACATTGATACACTGAATGCAGACAAAGGGATGAAATTCATCTGTATTGAAAATATACCGGAAGGGAAGTTAACCTTTCACAAACAGTTGGGACAGGTAAGCTGCTTCTCTTCATGTTTGGGAAGGGGGGAGGGGTTGATTCTATCATGATTTCAAAATTTAGAAGAAATGGGAGGCATGAGGGGGATGTGTACCTTATATATAAAGACAAGTTTACATAAAGCAATAGATTTGATATTAAAGGCCAAGAGAGCACTCATTCTGTGAATGGATAACCTTAGTTAAATCTTTGATTTAGTCTTGCATACTAGAGTAAACTCCAAAGATTGTATGTAAATGTCACTCAGTGACTTCGTGGGTGGGGCACTTTTGGTTGGGTCAAAACAAGTCCTTTGTCTTGGAGGAAGAATGGACCTCTCTCCTCTCTAGCCTACAATGATTGGTATTGAATGACATATCTTGTCAGGTGTAAAGAGATTTTCCAGTATATAATTTTATGGGAAAGTAGGACTAATGCAGATATGGTCTTTTGTTGGGCCTGTGATTACTGTTATGCTGTTCAGTGTTGGAATATGCATACTAGCAATGGGAGGTGGGGGTGGGGGTGGTTTTGTCAGATTTATATTATACTCGCTACATGAATGATTTAGGAGTTAATAGAGGTGTAAGTGAATTAAGTACCTTGGTCTTTTCATGGACTCACCCATAAATGTGGAGAAAATGCCTGTTTGTTTATAATACACTATGTAGGAGTCACTAGCTTTTGAAATTTTTAAAGTAGTACCCACAATTAGAGTAACAGGCTGATGCTTTTTCCCAACATAGCACCTGAAAATTACAGAGTATTTCGGATGCTGATGGAAAGCAAGCAGTTGGTCTTCATGTTTGCATTGTTCTGTGATAGGTTACTATTTAAGTTGAGTTGCATTGCATTTTCTCTGTTTAATGGGTGATTGTCTTAATGTTTAATTCCAGGGTCATTTTGGGTGTGTCTTCAAAGGTGTCCTTGAGCAGGCCCAGGGTTGTTTTCGAGATGTGGCTGTCAAAATCTTGAAGAAGGAGAGAGCAAAGGAGGAGGAGGCATCCTTTGAGCAGGAGATATTGCAGCTGTCCCGTTGCAGTCACAAAAACATTGTGAAAGTGTTTGGATATTGTGAATGTGAGTGAAGTGACAGGTTTACATGAGTTTTTATCTTTAGTTTATAGCAGGGGTGGGCACTGGTGTGATCTTGAAGACAATAATTTTGGGGTTCAGCTTTGTCTCTTGGACTGCACACACCTTGGTTCTGTTTTATAAAAAGTTCCAATCAGTGATAGGTTTGATGTAGATAGGACCATAAGCGAGTTGGACGATTCAAATGCTTCATGGAATTGTGGGATACATGAGGGATAAACAAAGCATGGGCTCAGCATGTGTGACTGGAAATACGTGTACTTAGTGCAGATTATAATGCAGTTTTTATACCAAAAATGCGGTTTATATGCAATCTAAGACGTAAAAACACATGCATATTTGTGATGGATCTAAAGAAGTACAATTTAAGAATTTTCTGAAGTAAACTCTTATTTTGGAACATCTGTTGTTAATACGGCTGTTTAATTTTTTATTGCGATGATTTTGAGAAGTGTGTGCATGTGCAGTCAAATTCTCCAACTCGCTTATCGCATGATAGATCAAATTTAAGATCAAACATACCCTCTTTATGAAACAGGGCCTCTGGTTTCATCATTCGCTGATGGAATTACTTGTTGAAACTAATTATGATGTAGAAGACATAGGGGTTAATATAAAGTTGTTGTTTTGAATAAGTGTCATTGTCTCTTCTATGCAGCATCAACTAGTAGCTCCTTGAAGCTTGTGATGGAGTTTGTAGCCATGGGCAGTCTGGACCGGTACATGGACAGAAAATATGGAGAGATTACCCACCCTACCATGTTCTTATTTGGTCAACAGATATGTCAGGTTGGTTCACTGTTGGGTGAAGGGAGAATTGTACAAGGTTTAGTAGTGCTTGTCACTGAATAGCTTCCCTCCTTCTGTCACAAAGGTTGCCAGTTAACAGATTGGAAAGGTGGCCGGTGACTCGTCTTGTTCATGCATTTTGTAGGATTTCAGATTCAGGCCCAGTTGACTCAGCTAGAAAATTTTCGGGGGAGTAAAGTGCTTATTTTGCAAAACTTTTCACAATCATGCTAAGGGCCACGATAAAAAGTAATGAACTAAAAGTATGTTCCATTTGCTGACGTAGGTGATATCTCAACAGCTTGGGAAGTTTTATCAGACTTTTAAACAGTCATTACTCCTGGCTGAGAGTATTCTAACGACTACACTTTCCTTGGAGCTGAGATTCCTAAGGGAAGAAACCTACGTTTGTGCTATATTTTCAAGTTTTTAATGAAACATCTTGACCAAATTCAAGCTCAATAATGTAATTCTTTCTTGACTACATTCACCTTCATTTGAGCACCATGATTCATGGGTAGTTTTGAACCTCAGCTGTTAAATACCATGTTGTGTAGGCTAGTATTCGAGAGTCTGTAATTGATATTCCGTAGGTAAATCTTGCAGTTATTATGCCATTGTTGAAGTCACAACTCTGTTAAGGGTGACCATGGGCGGCTCTAAGAAATTTTGTTTGGGGGGGGCAAACTCAAGTCCGTATTCAGGGAGATTGGGAAGACCCCCAGCAATATTAATGGTCAGCTCCGGATAGCACAATAGCCTCAATAGGAGTAGGCATAGGCGCAGGGGCCCAAGTGTCTGCATTACCATACATACAATAATTTGCCACGTTACTATCTTTTCCATATTGTTTATAATTCTGGGGGAAGTCGTTACAATAATGATGATAATAATCAGTGGGGTACATATGCTACCTTTGAAGTAAAATTTGTGTTAAAAAATTTATTGTACGTATTGTAGGTACTAAAAGAACAATCAGAACTATATTTTAATTACCAAGGAAGTTTTTTAAAGTATCGATTTCCGTTAAGCTACATTACTACTATTAAGGTGGTAGGTACCTGACTCCAAGCAAAGAATGAGATTGTGTAAGCCTATTGTCTGGTCCAGGTCTAATCCATTTGAGGTCCTTGTTAAGAACTGCAGCCCTCCAATTCGGTCAAAAAATTTCCAATTTTAGGCAAAGATGCATTAAATTTTTGGGCAAAGTACTGCAGCATTCCCAGTGGGAAGAAGTCTCATACTCTAAAATCTTTTGTGAACACTTGGAAAGATGTTTTTGTTGTATTTTGGCAATATAAAGAGTGATTGGGAGGACATCGTAACTGTAACTGGTTAATTAGTTTTACTGCAAGAACTGCTTAGTTTTTCCGCCATTCGGGGAAAAATAGTTTGCAAACTTTGGCATCATTGTGTCCCATTTCACTTGACTGACCAATGGTGGTTTTGTAAACTCTCTGGTAGAAATATTTTTCATGGAATGAACCAGTGGTGATATTAGGGGTCAGAATATGGGCAGGGGGATTTACCCTGCAAAATACTTTGAGTGGGATTTTGAAATTTTGGGATTAATTACAATATAATAAGTCAACTTTTTCTCATAATGTTTTCCTAATGGGTGCAGCATATTCCTACACAAGGTTTTACACCTTGTGGGATTTTTTAAGGGAATGTGGGAACCACGCAATCCCACTGCATAGTGTAAACAGTGGAATTCATAGTGTCAGAAGGAAATACAAGTGAAATGAGGAGATTTAACAGGGAATATTTGATCCCGTGTGGCATAGCAGTTTGCTGTACAAGCTGGCCAAACTGCTATACAAATGCAAAAATGTGTAGCACTTTTTTGTGTCTGTAACCATAAGGGTTTCCAGTGATTTACACTTAAGAACTAAAAAATCCTCAAAATTGCTATACAAAATTTGAATATTAAATTATTCCCTGTTTAAGTAACTATCTTCAGATTCCACATTTGTGAGACATCAAGCCTTTTTGCTGGAAAACCTTTCACTTTGGCAAATGTTACATTACTCACAAAAGATATCCAACTTTTACCAATACTTGGATAGCATAATCAGTTTATTTAAGAATGCTTTCTTATATGTAATTTTATGTTGGTATTATTTATCATGAGGATTGACTGAATTTCTACAGGTTCAATTAGCATTAATGTACACATTTTTAAACCTTCTTGTAACAGGGAATGGCTTACCTTGGCGAACAACGTATGGTGCATCGGGATCTTGCCGCAAGGAATATCTTGGTTTCATCAGACACAGAGATAAAGATAAGTGACTTTGGTCTGGCTCGAGCCTTTGGGGAGAAGGATTATTATAGGAGAAAAGATAATTCCGTGCTACCTGTGAAATGGTAAGAAACATATGCCTAAGTGTGATAATGATCTATTTTTTTTTCTTTTTTGAGTGTTGTGTTTCTGGATTGATCAGTAATTTACTGGATGTCCTTGCTGTAGCCATTCTGCCTCACAGCCAGAAGGCAGGGGTTAAAACCTCTAGTTGATGATACCGAAGGCTTAAAAATAGCACTTGTTGCCTTCTCACTGGATACCTGGCCAAGAGGTGAGAGTAGGAATAATACACCTTTGTGTGCAGTTTTCAACCTTGGATGTCAAGATGGCAGCACTGTTCATACACCCTCATCCTGCCATCCCTCCCCCTCCCCCCAGGCAAGGTCTAGAGAACACTTTGTGATGGATAAGATTGAGATGAAGCAGTGTAAAAAATATTTAGATCCATCATCACTGTTGTGGGTTATGTTGCCCAAGGAAATAAAAGAAAGATGTGGGATAACCTGTTGTAAAATGCTTTAGAGGCACAAAGACTTCCAAATTTTGTAGAAATTTGTTGACAGTTTATTATTTCCTTTTACATATTTGGCTGATCTAGGTTAATCAGGGAGCAGCTGAATGTTGCCAAATTTTACCTTTAGTGGGTCAGATTATCTTTGTAAATGTTACCCCATATTTCAGTATCCTGCAGTTACCCCCAAATGGAACACTGGTTATAAGTTGGGTTTTGTTGGAAAGTGTACAAAGGTGAAGACTTGTAAATTTCCAAAAAATTTTCAAAAGGGAGTAAGGTCCTTGGCAATGTTTATACCCCTCTGCTGTTGGGCAATTTTTATACTTACAGATCTGACAAAATGATGTTAAGAGTGGATGATTTGAAAAAGGTTTTCATTTTTTTTTCTGAAATTAGTACAAAGTGAATGACAAAAATAAAACATGCCAAAAATCCATCTTGCATTACATCAAGTGGTGTCAAAAAGAGCTACAGAGGTACTAGACAGTACATTCATATGTCCCAAAGCTTCAAGGCCCTAGGCTGTTATCCTGATGTTCGCAAAATCCTTTATGTGTGCACTATGCACGCATGCTTTTTTATTTAGTTATGAGTGATAATTCAGGTATTAGGCATCTTGAATGAGGGGATGATTAACTAGAAATTATATCTTAGGGGAATCCCTTACTGAAAATTGAATGTGGTATATTTCCCCTAATTATTGCATTGCTGTGAATTTTAAAAGAAGATTTTGTTTGTCTTTACAAGGTGGCTAAAACAATGGTTTTATGAGTAGACTGCTTTTTTAAGGTTTCAAGTTAAAACCATTCCCCCAGTTTGCTTCACTTGAGTGCGATTTCATTATATCTTCTCGTTCTTTTATCCTTCCTTGTCCTTTTTCTTTGATGATAAACCCCAGGCATGCACCAGAAAGCATTGACCATGGAAAATGTACTACAGCTAGTGATGTATGGAGCTTTGGAGTTGTTCTGTGGGAGATTTTCTCTTATGGCAAAGTACCATAGTAAGTAACTTACATTTAAAAATGTATTGAAAGGAATTCCATTAGGAATTGCATGATTTAAAGTGGAAGAAGTTTGAAAAGATAAGTTTGCAGCCTTTGTAGTAGAAGTTTGCCACGCCATCGTGAGAAACTTTCCTCCATTACATTTAGGTAGCAAATTTTAGCTCTCCTAGTCCTCATCTCACTGTAACTTTATCTCTTTTGCCTCCTGTGGGAACACACTGAGCTCAGTGGTTTATAAATCTCTTCTGCAAATACACCAAGCTCATTGAAGTGTGAGAGTTAATTTTTTAACACAAAGGAGGATCTACCATGCTCAGTCAACTGTATTATTAGTTACGCAATAGGCAAACAGAACAGCAGCTCAACAGCCTGACTGAGGGAACTGTTTGCTGAGCTAGTCAACTGGAAACACCCGCCCAGGCAGGCAATGGGTGGGTGGTTGGGAGCTACCTAAATCTAATGGGGAGAAGTTCAGCATGATTCTCATGGATTTACAGTTGATATGCTTTGTGAAGCAAAGTGCTTGCAAGGTGGAAGATAAAGGTGTGCACTTGTGTGATTTCATGGAGAGTAGTGTCTCAAAGTCCACCAACTGGAAGGCAATAGATTTGAGTATCCTTAAAACACAGCTCAGTGATATTGTCTTCATTAAACCAGGGTCCAGCATGGTATTGTGTTTTACTTGAATCAGGTTCCATTGTGGTGGTTTTGAATTGCATATGAACCATGTTAACATTATGTGAGAATCCTAGCCTAGTATCGCCAGTGAAATGGACCACTAATATGTTAATGATATTAGTTTTGAGTAACCGATCATATTCTGCACACTCCGCCACTACCTTCAAAGGCTTCATGAAAGGCAGAGTATGGCAATACACCACACTGTGCAGTAAAAGACAGGATTCCATTTACAGAGAAATCATGAGAAATTAACACGTAGGAGGAAGTCAAATCAACCATTAAAGGCATTGACCACAAACCGAAGAATGCCCCTTCATGTAATAAAATAAAGCCCCCCAAAATTTAGAGTGCAACCACACAGGCTCAGAGTCACACACACCTAAATATCTTTGAATAGGCATTTAATAGCAGGCTTGAAAAATGCTTGTATGTTTTTGTGAACATTCACATCCATCCTGTTTGTTTCCCGACCATCTTTTGCCTATGACAAGATGCCAAATTCGTTACAAAAGGATAGCATATCCATGGCTGTATCAATAAATATATTCACACCTACAACATCAGGCTTTTTGCATAATTATGATTACCTTAGATACAGTTTTTTGGAGATACATGATCACTGTTTTTCATAGTATTGACATATCAATTCAGTACAGTGACATATTTTTTAAGTACAGTGACATGTAAGTTTGGTACAGTGACATATATTTTGATGTAATTTCTTTATAACGACATGCATTTTAGGTACAACCATGTATCATTTTGGTACAGGTGACATGTTTTAGGTGCAATGACATGTAAATTTAGTATAGTGACATATGTTTGGTACAACAGCGTATCGAATAGTATCATCATATTTTGTGGTCCTTTCCGGGCACCGTAGCCTAGGTCTTGTTCTCAGTTCTGGTTTCTGGCTTTTGTTAAATGATTTATGGACTGAAGGGTAAGATGTGTAGACACTGAGGCTGCCTAGTAAAATTTGCACAGCTGAGGGCCATGAGCCCCACCCACAGATGGAAGGGGAGGGGGGCTGCTGCCAGTGTGGACCATTTCAGGGGCAAGATGGTATGGGTATAGTGTGAGAGACTGAAAGCTGCAACAGTCTTCCATAGCATAAACTAAGCATTGATACAGTGTATTTTTTTTTTTTTTTTCATCACTCAGTTGAGTAATTTTAGTCCAGGGGTATGAAGGACCACTGGGCCTCTTGAGAGTAACTGAGGAGTCATGTCTGGGAGTTTCAAACTAAGTGTTAGATGACAATCAATGTTTCTTTGGGGTATTATATGTGTTTTTGTGAAAGATGTGCAGTATTTTAGCTTTTTTATGTTTTTGAATGTATGAGAGGGAAATCATTGCTGAGCCATTTCGGAACCGTGGGATTGTAAGTAACATTCCAACAGAAAATGGATGTTTTGCAAGTGCAGAGTTCAAGCCCTTGTAAAGTTAGTCATATATTTTACAAATTTTCATCCTACATTTGAGTCATTTTTGTGCAGATGGTTGTGGGTTTTTTAATCCGCCCATAGGGTGTACTAAAGAGATTTTTTGAAGACACATGATACAAACGATTACTGGAATGGCCTTGCATCATTACTACAGTTATTTTTGTAGGAAGCCCTTGCATGTTATAGTGGCTGCGCTTTTCTGTCTTCCTGAGCACAATTATCTTTGACTTAAGGTTGTCTGCTTAACTGGATTTGATATTTAAAAGCGCTAGAGGAGTAATATCTAGATAAATGATGTGCATAATTTCTAAGAAAGTAAGCATGACTTTGGGTGGTTGTGTTGTCATACATTTTTAGCACTAAAATATCATCAGTGAGGTAAAGTTAGTAGCATTATTACTTCTAGACATTTGCTTTTAAAAGTTGTCTTGTGTAAATGTTTACATAATTGCTTGTATTTTTATAACTTGGTAGCTTTTGCAGCAGGCCCTGTCAATGTTTCAAAAGCTTGTATTATTTGAAAATTTTTTACATTAAATTTCTCAGGTGAACCTGGAGGTAGGAAAAGTATGTCATTTGCTGTGCTAAATTACCCTGCTAGAGTCATTTTAATATAATAAATGTTTGTACAGTTAGGCATGTATTGTCATTAACAATAGACAAAATTCTTCATCAGTCTTCAAATACATTTTATTTCCCATCCTTTTGTTTCAGTTAGTATTCTTTGAATTGATCTTTGATTTCCAAGTTTCAACCAACGTGTAGTTCCTCCTATCATGCATTTGTTCCTAATCAATATTCACGTTGTTCTCTTAATATTCACTTCCTCAATCATTCAGTCCCTTCCGTCCAACCTTTATACAATTTTTCAACCGACATCCATCTGTCTCTGTCAATATTTAATTTAATAGTAAAGTCACACCATCAATATTGGATTCTTTCAGCAAGTAGTCAACATTTCCTGTCAATATTTTGTTCTTTCACAGCTACAGGTATCCTGATGGCAGGGAAATAACCTCATCATTGCTGGGTGATGAGCTGAGAAATGGGGCAAGACTTGAGGCTCCAGCCAACTGTCCAAGGATTATCATAGAGATGATGAATGATTGTTGGACTTACGAGTTTGTAAACAGGCCAACGTTCAAAGAGTTAGGGAACAAGTTGGGCAACTTGATAGAGTGAAGCTTTACATTATTGAGTGGAAACCCAGTGTGTCTGATTGAAACTCAACTGTATTGGATAAAGCTCAGTGTAATTTTGTGAAGCTCAGTGTTATTGGGTGAAGCTCAGTGTTATTGGGTGAAGCTCAGTGTTATTGGGCAAAGCTCAGTGTTATTGGGTGGAGCTCATCATTGTTGAGTAAAACTCAGTGGTTTTGAGTGTAAGTAAAGCTCTATGTTTGAAAATGGAGGTTTAAGTCAAAAGGCTGTCGTCCTGAGTGATGTGCATAATTGACTGCAAAGATGAACTAAACATGTTCTGCTTTTATTGCTTAGTTTTATCTCCTCACAATGTACTAAATGGCTTTGTCAGTGTATATCAAGGTAGGTCAGTGAGTGTATGTGAAGTGATTTGTGTTAGCTTTCAGAAGGCATCTGTAAATTTTACGTGGCTTTTAGTCGCAGAGGAATGTTTAAAGCTGGCTGGGGGTCTGTTACAGTCATGTGAGGTGTGAAATAGAGTATGTACAATCTGTAAAATAGCAGTGACAGAAGGGACATCTGATAGGTGTTAAAAGTGTGTTTGTAGTAGGGAGAGAGAGAATCCAGTCTTTAATGAAATGAAGAGGAGTTTTATTACTATGAAGAATAGCTCCAGTTGTACATAAGTTTTTACCCAATGAAGGTGACCTTCTCTGTAGCTTTAAAGCAGAGAGAGATGTTTCATTGAAGGTGTTCCCAGAAGTTGGTTCTGTGTAAATTGGTCTATCAATATGCTATTGTGTTTTGTTGAGTACGTTTGCCAACGTTACAGTTATTATTCCAGTAGCAATGACAGATTTTTATTTTTATTGTTACATAGAGTATGTTCACCATGCATGCATGTGATTTTGTTGCCTGTGTCATCATATAAGTTACTTCCATATCTGAAAGCTCTATATGGTATTTTGTTGGAAATACCAAGACGACGGATAACTAGATCAATTGTTTCAATGCAGAAGAGGTGCTAATGTGAAGCCAGTTTGGAAGGATAAGTGTAGCAATTCCACCCAGGCAAGTCTTCACACTGGTGATACAATATTTTCTGCAAAATTTTCAGAGGGGATGGTGTTAAGTTTACCTGTTGTGGTTATAGCTCTCACTGTCTGATATATTTCATTTAGCTCCTGGAATAAAATCAAGTACGAAAGTTGAGCATAGACATGAGACATAAGTAGTCCTCTATTGGCCAACTGAGGCAGTATGGCTGTTACTAAATTTGCCTACTGCACGTACTGGTAGATAGTCTATTTAGCCAAGAAACATTTGACACAAGTCATTGGTAAACTCAGTTTATGAGTAATATATTTTGGTTCTAAAAATGGAGAAAAAGTGAGACTTGATTGGAATTTCATATCCCTGTGAAAATCAGTACAAATGGCACATTAGTTTTGTGATGGGTGGTTGGTAGAACATATCAACCCCTTGTTGCTGCACATTGGTGCAATGACTCCCTGTCCAAGGATCAGATGATTGACAGGATCATTTTTTTTGGGGGGGGGGGTGGATAACTTTTTTTTTGACCTGATGCATATGTGAAACTTTATTGCTCTGACAGAAAATTAAATTTTTTTATAGTGTAAGAAGAGGTGTTTAATCTTATATTGTCAGAATGCGCTAAAACATCCTATAGCTGATCTGGAGATTTGCTATCCTTGTTATTAAGATGCCTACAAAGAGCAATGAAGTAGGGATATGTGATGATTCTTGCCATGAACCATTGAATGGTCTTGCTATTTATACAGGAAATATTGTCTCCTTGTTTAATACAAAACAGCATAACTCTTAGCGTGCTAGGCAGCAAGCTGGCTGCATGGACTCTATCCACCTCAGAAGGATACCGTAAGTGTGCCTTACTTCAAACAGCTTTTCTTCCTTGTGGCCAGTCTGGAGTCATTCAGGTTATGTTAGTTAATGACACTGAGACAGGGTCTGACTTAGAAATCAGGGAAAATCTGAAAAAGAATTGCATTTTGTTCAGTTAGAGTCAGGGAAAAGGGAGGAAGTTTGACGAAAATTGCTTCAAATCAGGGAAAAGTAAGGAAATTTGGCTTATCTAAATGGGGAAAGGATTGTGTGCTAGATTTTGATTTGTATTGAAGTAGTATGAAGAGACAGCAAACTTGGGAAAAGGATGAAAGTATTTTGCTTGAAAAAAGTTCTTCAAAAAAACTGGAAATTTTTCTTTGTGAAAAGTTGGGAACCCTGACTTGCAACACTTTTGTTTGTTCTATCATTGCATAATTATAAAAGTGGGCATAACATCACCAAAATCAATTCCCCAATAAGGAATCTTTGGACACAGCTTGAAGCGAAACACGTTTCCTAGACTGAAATAGTTTCATACATACCAGAAATCTGAAAGCAAAAAGACTTATTATGAGAGCCAAATTGCCCTTAAGTCCTGCAGAGAGATAGAGGTTCGTTGGTGATGTCGTGTATGTGTGAGCAAATTGTCTCAAACTGAAAAAAAAAAAGATTAGTAGAGAGTGGGTCACAAAGAAAATTGCTAGTGTGTAACAGAGATGATCTGTGTCCTGAGAATGGGGAATAATAATGCATTCTCAAACTTTTGCACATTGTGGGGAGGTTAGGTTTGAACAATCTGAAGGCTGCATAGAGCTTTACTTCTTTTTCATAGTGGCCAAGATTTCAGATTTTCAAGTGTGCATGATTGTCTGCTACAAAACAGTAGGTCCTTATATATCACAGTCAATTTGGATAATTTTCTTCCAGAATAGCTGGGGACATAATGAGATCTAATTCCCTCTTTTGGAAAAGTGAGGATAATGTGTTTCTCTCCCCTCTGCCTTTCCCCTTCCATGATCCCATCCCTTGCAACTATTCAGTTTTGATATATTTCTGAAAATTTTCTGTTTTTATTACCCATTTTGCTATAGTCTCTCATATGTTTTTGTTTAAATTTCAAGCAAGTGTTAATTGTCAAGGTTGTGTGTGCTTTTTTATTCCTGGAATGCATAATGTTCTTGAAGTAACCAACAAATTGAGAATGTTGGAATAGTATGTGACAGAGAGAAAAAATAGGGACTAATATTTTTGAAACTTGCAGCTTACATGTAGCTTTCCATTCTGTGAAGCATTCTCTTATCTTGAATATTTTGCAAATTTTATAAGATTTGTTTTTTTGTGTGTGTGTGGATTAAGTTGCTTTGTTTTAGCCTTCTTCATGTAAATTTCTCTTTGAAGTTTAGAAATGGAAGTTGTGCCTCTCATAAGTTTGAGAGTGGCTAGTATTTCCTTAGGACTGCATGACAACTGTTAAAAGATGAAACTTATTACAAAGATTTTATCCATGACTCAAGATTTCATCAAGAACGGTCATTACTTGATTAGATATGAAATAATACATACCTATATTACTCTGCTAATGATGTTATCAAGTTATGTCATTTCTGTGTGACCCTTCAAATGGTGTTACTGAGTAATATTTTCTACATGACTCTTTTAATTGGTGTTACCTAGTAATATCATTTCCATATCACTCTTCAAATGGTGTTACTTAGTAATATCGTGTGAATTTGACTCTTCAAATGGTGTTACTTAGTAATATCATGTGAATTTGACTCTTCAAATTGTGTTACCAAGTAATATCATTTCTATGTGACCTTCCATGGTGTTGCCTAGTAATAACACTTCTATTTGATTCTTTAAATGGTGTGACCTTTGTGATAACATTTCTGTATGATTGTGCAAATGGTGTTATCAAGTAATATCATTTTTATATGACTCTTCAGATGGTGTTATGAAGTAAGTAGCATTTTTAATAAGTGAAGGTGATAGCCTGTGCTGTTTCTACTAGGCTTGACAGCTTTATTGTGTAAACCAGGTTGGGGCACTGAAATGGCCTATAGGGACAGAAACATCTTGGTTTGAAATTAAATGTCATAATGTGTTTGAATTTAGTGATATCATGGGAAATCAAGCAATGTACATTGCTACAGCCAAACTATAAGAGCCTAGCAAACGAAACCAATGGAATTTGAAGATAGTTTTTTGGACTGATGAGAAAGATATCAGACTGTTAGAGTGTCCACCTGTGGTGTTGAACAAATATAAAAAATGAGGGGCAGAGTATTAAGGCTGCCAAATTTGTGATGTTTTATTGGATGTAAAGAAGTTTTTTAGCCTTTGTATCAAACAAAACCATGATTACTTTTAGATGTATCAGAAGCATTTAAGAAGCACAGGGATTCAGCAGACTAAAAAATCATGAAATATTCCAATTTTATTTCCACTTTCAAGCATAGAAAAGTAATGGGATTTTGTAAAAAATAATCCAGGAGTCATGAAGTCTGAAAACGAGATTTTGACAAGTTGAAAATGCATGTACGAAGCATACTTTTATGAAGGAGTTTTGTACCCAACAAGAACCAGACAGTCATTGATATTTTGTAATATGTCCATCAATAGGGTTTGAAATTTTATTTTCCTCAAAGTGCATAAACTGTGGAAGCATCCTGGATTTTTCAAGCATTTTTAGGAACCAAGAATGTGTATAGGGTTATATTCTTCAGTCATTCTAGTACAGTTTTGACTGCAAAGTCTTTTTTGCTCTCTTTGCATGGAAAAAAATGTCAGAGAAAAGGACAGGCGTTGATTGATTTTACATCAGTTCAGTGTGAAAAAGAATGCAATAAATGAAGAAAATATATGTTCAAGGGTATAGTACAAGTACGGGACTCTTGGAAAATTTTGGAAACCCTTCGAAATTTTTTGGGATGCTTGAAAAAGAAAGCTGAGAGTTTCGGGACTCTTGAGATTGGAAGCCTAATGAAAACCTTGCATTGTGTCTGTTTACACCTAGTGAAGACTGCCAAAAAACGCCCATTTTTGTATTCTTTGGAAGGGTTGTATATCCTACAAATTTGCTTTTCCTGCAAAACACAGTTGTAAAGAAAGATCAAGGCTCGAAATAAGATCTGGGTAGTACAGGGGTGGGGTCAATGAGAGGGGTGTATTGTTTTAGGTTGATTGTGAGAGGCAGTTTTGGAGAACGAAGGGTATGCTGTGTTTTATATCAACTTGTTTTTGAGAAATACTGTATATTTGTTCACTGTTACATTGCTATTAAAAGGTTTGCTAAGCTGAAACTGGCTAATAAAGCCTCCACCGTGTTACATGAAGTAGGTATAATGTTAGCCCACAACACACAGTATTACATGATTCTTGAATGTCTGAAACTATGGTGATATGTTGTATTTTAAGGCATAGTAGTCTGCATTAAAGAAACACTTTGTAAGCAAGCCTCGCCAATGGTACACATTGAATAGTACGAAATGCAGAATTATAAAATCTCAATAAAGAAAGTACAGAAACCATCACATTTGAAGTCATAATATGAATTTTGATGGTTATATAAGTTTTAAAGGTGAACAACCTATCTGCTATTGTGAAATTTGTATTCTAAGATGTAACTATGGCAGAAAATCTGTTTGATACGCATCTCTGTTCACCATGTTGGTTGTTTTATCTGCCAATTAAAACTCGGCTTAAGGATCTTATTTTTTTTTTTTTGTATCTCACCAAAATGCCATGCCTGCCAAGTACTAAGTACATCAGAGGGCGCTGTATACATTGAGACTAAATGTTGTAAATACAATTATATTAAAAAAGATGGCAACAACAGATCAAAAGACAGCGTGTAACCAAAGTTTTTTTGGCAGTGGTACTGTTTGTCGCTTTGATTGCAAAGTAATCGGTGAGAACCGTGGGAATAGCGACCAAAATCTAAGGACAGCCATTTAAGGGTTTGTTTGAATAACAGGTGTGTCGCTTGGAATTATACATTTGTGTTGTGTATGTGTTATAAATTTTCTAAATATTTTGTGTAGTCTTAGTAATGAAACTATGAAAATATGTTTAATGAAGACGTAAATAGAATGATACAAAAACAGTAAGTTAAAGTGATATGAGTTATATGGACTCATTAGTAAATGCTGCTTAAAGATATTTGTTATTATATCAGATTTGAGGGAGAAAATGAATACCTGGCACATCAGTTATTGGTTAAAAGATAAAGAAGTGACGAAAATCATTCAGGTTTTGGAAAAGCGACAGTAATTGCAGTGTTAAGTTTGCAAAAAGGAAAAAAAAAAGTAATAGCTGTCATAATTATATATTGATGTATGTTACTAAAAAGTAGTATGGGCGTTCCCCACTCGTCACCCATCGTTTCTAGTGTTAAATTTGAAATACTTGTAAGTCTGGTCTAATCATGGTCACAGCCAAAAGTGAGCTTGGTGACTACTTTCAGGTGTCTGTGACCAAAACCAATAAGCCATTAATTGTTAGAACTTATTATTGTTTTTGATTGAATTGACCCGTATCACCTAGCATCGTGTTTTTTTGGGCAGCCATGTTTCAGATACAAGTGAAGAATTGATGTTGTGTAGGCTTATACACACGCCTTACACACACGAGTCATGTGATATGTTTTTATCAGGGCCTGACTTCCGGTTGGTTGGTCAATTAGCATACGTTTGTACAACTGTGCCCTGCACATGATGTCACAAAGATGAAATGGGTTAATGATTCATCTACAAAGGATTGTGTTACTTATTGGAAGATATAGCTGTTTTATAGCAGTCAAGTGTTAACACCAATAGGCATGTACTTTATTCCTGTAGGCAAATTTGAAGTTTTGTTGAAGTGTTAAGAGATTCATGTTGGAGACATCGAGAGAGAAGAATTACGTGTATTGTATAAAGACATTGCATTAAAATGATTACATTTCATGAAGACGTTAAATGCCGAATGTACAGGGTGCCTTGGCAGCCATCTTCATTGGAATGTGGAAAATATTTTGAAGAAATCTGCACCTTTTCTTTGTTAATTTTCGAAGAGTAGCATACATCATTGTACAGTTAACACAGTATCTTTAAAATATATTGAAAAACAGTGTGATGTTCAGATGTTTTTATGTGTGCTTATTTCATGAGCTTTTCCTTTTAAGGAATCAATGCAATCACGATGGGGTGTGCATGCATATGCGTGTATGTATGGTGTGTTTTTGTTGCTTGGCTTGTAAACATGATATATCAAGGTGGGAATGATGGATACTTTTCATACGTGGTATATGGATGCATAATATTTTGAGAAAGAAGCTTTTGGTGGCAGTCAGAGGTCGTAAGAGGTCATTATAGGTAAAAATGAAAATGTTGTAAACATGGTATCGCAAGTTAGAAAGCGTGGATAATTTTCATATTTTGCATGTGAATGTGTTATTTTCCGAAGATGAACCCTATTTTTCACAGAGGTCAAAGGTCATCTGAAGTCGCTGATGGTGAAATTTGGAAACCTTGGAAACTGCTTTTTGACATGATATTTCAAAGTAGGACTGATGGACACCTTTTCACGTAATTTGTTATATGGATTTATCATATTGAGAGGGAGAACCCTATCATTGTGGTAGAGGTTAGAGGTCATGTGAGGTCATGAGAACTAACAAACCAAAACCTTGTCAACACACTGGTTCAAGGTAGGGAGCATAGATACTTCTCATTACCGTTATGACTCAAGAGGATGCATTTTACTCAAAAAATGAATGTAATTGTTTTAGTTGAGGTCAAAGGTTAGTGGAGGTATGTAGTGAAAAGCAGGAAAACCTTGGAAATGGCTTGTAAACATGATATCTCCAGAGAGAAATAATACACTTTCATATTTGGTAAATGGATGTGTCATATTGAGAGAAATTATTGTTTTGGTAGAGGACAAAGGTCATGTGAGGTCCCCAGCGAAAAGTTCAAACCATTGTAAACAATATCTCAAGGTAGGAACGGTGGATACATTGTATATAACTTTATCATATTAGAGGAAGTATTCTTTACTTTTTGGCGGAAGTCGCAGGTCATGTGAGGTAACAAGAAACATTGCAAACAATATTTCGAGGTAGAAGTATGTATGCTTTTCATACTTGGCATGTGGATGCATTGTAGTTAGAAGATGAACGAACCCTTTTGTTTTCATAGCAGTTAGCGGGGGTGGAGCAGCTTAAAGGGGTAAATATTTCAAGTCGGGGAGGAAGGGCAAACATTGCGGAGCTCAGGTTCATTTACAACATTATAAATATATTAATGACACTGAAATGGATAAAAAGCAGTAGTGAAAGATAATTCCGCGGTAACGAGCACGTTTTTTAGTGTTGCTGCAGTTTAATATAAAGTTCTTATATAAAAAAAAATCAAGGGAAACAAAGTTTACTATAGGAACCGGTACCCCTACCTTGGCAATGGATGTTCACTTCAGGGCCTGGGGTCCGGACTTAAACAATATTGTTACGTAAGGTGTCTCCATGCATAACAAAGTTATGTTCATCATACTGACCGCTATGGTTTCAGCTTATAGGCTGGCAGGGGTGCTACTAAGGATCGATGAGTGTGGGGAGCTGGACCTTAATTCCGACAGAATATCTGCGTAAATCACGGTTAACTCACTACCGTCGTTTTGAGGTACGGTAATCTTTGTAAAGACTAACGGGAGGACCAGACAAGCAAAAAGAAATAAAACCTGCCCGAAAACGCAGTTTAACCCTTAGGAGCATAAGCTCGTCTTTGACGTGGGGTTCAGTAACCCGCTTTAGAGTTCATGTCAGCCGGCAATGTCCCTCTGTGGGGAACCAGGGTGCGAAGCCCATGGAGGGTCTAGAACATGTACACCATAATACAACATTTAACAGCTTACAAATGACATTGAACACGGGCTAAATACACCATAAAATGGCATAAGCGTAATTTGGACTAACCACAGGTCGATTATCTTCATGTTGCACCCGGATTGATATTGGAAAGGTGGTCGTCATATAGAGTTTATATAAAGGAGTTTTGCATCAAATATACTAACTTCGTTCAATAGCGAGATATGACAGGAATACAAGAGTGGCCTACAAGATGAATGCGCGAAAGGCGCCGAAAAATAACACTTTTATGGACATAGTAATGTTTGCATTCATTTTACATTGTAATTACCTACCTACAAATAGCACTGAATGCACAATAAACAGACTCTACAAATAGCACTGAATGCACAATAAACAGACTCGAGCTAAAAATTGCACTTTGCCCTTTTGTTTCATAATAACTAGGGCTAACGGCCATTTGATTCCTTTATAATGCAGCAGGCCTAGATTTGAGGGTTGGGAGGTAGGATGAGCAATCGCAAAGGTCGATAGGGGTTTTTGCAATAATCCAGGGCAGGGCACTCTCTATCCTTCTTGAATTAACAATTGGACAATTAGCACAAATGAAGGTCGCGCACAAAGCGCGCTGGAAAAAAGTTATACGCCCCGCTAACACAAAACGTTTTTAAAACGTGTAAAGTGGTGTTATAAAAAGTTTTGTACGGCATGTTGGTAACGTTTTTTGGCTCTGCATGCACAGGAGGATCTAAGCGAACCTATTTCGTAACTCTTGATACAAAGTGTATGCACTTGGTCGCAGCCAGCATGAACGCTCCCCGACTTTACAATTTGAGTAAGTGGAAAACCGGCACATCGAACCAACCCTTCTGCTACAGGAGTCAGTGCGACGTGACAGTGAAAATCAGTCGCGTGACAGATATAGGTCGGTTAAGTGTGTGTCGAATTTTGTTCTCGACCCGAGTGTCCGTCCCGGTGGCGATCCGACAGTCTTCTTCGTGATCATATCAGAAATATCAAAGTGTTTGATATTCGTAGTAAAGTCGTGGTGGGTGGGGGTGAGTCACATCCCAGGATGAGTAGCCTAAGGTCGTTACAGTACGCAACTGTCGTTTACCCGACTGCGACCCAATTTTTATGAATTGGCCAATAAGATGAGTTTGCCAAATCAGATGCAAATTGCAGAAAGTTACTGTCCCCCGTTCTTTCATGTGTGACTCATAAACGTTAGATAGACTTGTTTCCATCTAATCGGCAGTGTTTTGTGAGCAATTTTAAGCTATAATCCGACTGAGATTCGACGCAATGGCCACGACTAGTGTACCTACAACTCATTTTCGACGAGCAATCAAGCTGAGTTGGCATCACATTCCAAAGGCCTGTATTCCACAGTATCGGACATGGTGTCTATTTCCTAATACATGGCAGGCAAATATGTTTGTTATACGGTACTTCTGTTTTCCCGACATCCCGGATTTCTTCAAAAGACAATGCCTTCCCGAAAAGAGTAGTCGAGATTAATGACTGCCTGACACGGAACCCTTCCCTACAAACGAGAAATTTTCCAATTTGGTTAAATCTGGGAGGGTGAGGTCTCTGGTTAAATGTATCAAAAGCTATTTTCCCCGACATTAATTCACTTAAAACGTTGTGATCATAACATTTACCGATATTTCTGTGGCCCCAAATAAAAGATTTTTTCTTTGACAAAGTATAAGGAGTTTTCACGATAGTGACCCTTTTTTGCTGACGGAGGGCAAACTTACTAATAACGGTTACCTCACAATTAAGAAGCACGCCAAAAATTCAATCTCAAGTTCAATAAATTTACCGTTTAAAATAATTGAAATGAAATATTTGTCCCAACATATTATACAGACAAAAATTGTCAAAAGCATGCTAAAACTAACACTTTTATTTGTTTGTGCTATTAGAGCAAATGTTTAAGCAAACACCCCTATTTTCGTGTGAAAGAGGAACTAAATTAAAACATAAAGTGAGATTTTCATTCAATTCCGATAGTTCTTGAGGCAATAGCAGATGAATCAACTATGTTTGTGACGGTCAATTTGACCAAGCAGGAGTGATGTCATGTGGTCAAATTAATAAGCCATATTTTGTTGTGATTACAACCTGCTCTTTGATCTTGAAATTCGAAGGACTGAGTTTCCAGTAGAGAAGGTGAAGGCTGCAAATGCCCTATCCTCTATTAAGACACTCACATGATGCTATCGTAAGATTATGAGGGGCGGGGGATCGCACAGTTAAAGGAAAAACAAACACAGTCCTGATCAATGTGGGTTTATGATGCAGTGTGCCCGTGATTTAAGTTAACTATGGGTGGAAAATGTGACTTCATGTGCTATTGTTAAAATCTTGAGAACCACCAACAGGAATTGAAAGCATATGTCACCAAACTGCTTTTATTAAGTACCTTAGGCAACACATGTCAAAACTGAATCATATTGCTAATCAATTCTTTTAATGCTGTATGCGAGCATTTCTTTCATAATTTCGACTACGCTTACCTCATGCCAGGATAAAGTGGGGTTGCATGTTTTAGCATTATGTAACTGGTTACTTTCGCAGGTGCCCCTGTGTCCAGAGGCGTCGCCAAGGGGGGATGGGCAAGCCCGTAGTCAGACAAAGTACTGAAGGGACTGAAGGGAGGCGAAAAGCTTCCAGGGGGCGAAATATTTTCAGGGGGCAATACATATTCAAATGAATTAGAACAATTGTAATTTGGGATCTAGGAGGCGAAAGTTTTTCCAGGGGCTTCGTCCCCTGAGCCCCCTTTGCTTCGGGCTTGGGGAAAGGAAAGGCGGTAGGTGCATCCCAAAATTGTTTGTTTAATGAGATTTGTGGTATTAAGAAATATGCACTAACACACATTTTATGAATCAGTTCGGTTGTCGATTCTTGCTTTAACACATGATTTAGCGTCACGAGCTATTTATTTCCAGCATACTTTTGGTTTCGTATTTTACAGTTCTATGTAAAACAAATGTCTGTTATTCTCAGTAGTCACCGGGGAGGAGATAGGGAGAGGATTTCGTCCCCTAGAAAATTTTTTCGACCGGTATCCTAGAAAATTCAAAATTATTACTGCTTTAATGAATATGAGTATGTCTCCCCCTCCCAAAAATATTTGACCCCGCCTGCTGGCTATTTCGCCCCTTGCTTACGGGTCTGTATCGTCTGTAGATCCCCTCTTCTACGATTGGTCAACACTTTTTAGACATGTATACATGTATATAGCATCCTTTTGCAGCTAAAAATCCTAAATTATTAGAAACCGTAAATTCCCCAGGACACAAGTCAAACCGGTGTTGTGGCGAGTGGATAAAGGCGGTGACATATGAAGCGATGAAGCTTAGCAACCGGGAGGTTCGGGGATCGACTCCTGCCTGATCAAAGTAAGGTAGGTTTTAATCCAAGAACAATCTACGGTTTTCCCATCTGAACTGGCATTTCAAAAGAAACGAAATTTGATCTAAATTGTTGAGTTGCTTAGCCAATTAGCCGATTCAAACTTGAAAATGAAAGCTTTATTTCAGAACATTCTAGACGGCCTTCTACATAAACTGATCTTCTGAAGTGGCAGTGACTTGCAACTATTTCAAAACAAGCATATTTATTTCAATTTCTTCAGCATAGGACCTATATATGATGTACCGGTAGGCTATTTCTAGATAGGAAAGTATCTTCCAGACTCCTTTTCCAGCCCTGTGCATCATAAAGTGGTCAGAGGGCCCAGGAAGAACTCAGTATGCATGCTATGTCTAGAACTTTCCAATAACCTGTCAGAACTCCACTCTGAATACGGCACTTCTGACAATTTTCATTGTCACGAGACTTTGAACTTTGCCAGCCATCAAAATGATGTCAACACTGCTACTGCTGGTGAACCACAACTCGAAAATAGGTCACCATTAGGTGGATGGTAGTACGGTACAATGGGGCTGCCCGGCGTTTTCGTCTTACCGACAGAGGGCGCTATCATATGGTTCCTACTCGGGTCCTTTTATACGATAAACTATGTAGGAACCCAAAATCCTACAAAGATATTACAAACACAGATCACCCAATCCGGACAGTATATCATGTAAAAAAATATATTATGCATGAGATGCAAGTCTCAAGGTACGAATGTGATACAAAACCCAAGAAAACATAAGGATTTGTTGCATAGATACCATCAAACTCTTATAGGCCTACCTACACTGTAAGACGCGCTGACTCTGTATGGAGGCCTAAATACCGACGCGGAAATGTGGATTTGAATGCGCGTCGTTCCATACAGTGATCTGCGTCCAAAACTAAGGACGCGCTACAGAAAATTTCATTGTTAAAGTAGTTGGCGTGTGTACCTTTAACAACGCGTTCTGTACTCGCATAATACCGTCATTTCTCTGTGTATAATCCGGAAATGATTGACTAACACTACTGCGCTCTTGGAAAGCGAACGCTTTGGTTGCTTTTCCGTTGTTAGCGCGTAAGAATTTAAATGCATGTATAAAGGTGCGCTAGTGAAAATACCATAGAAACTGACCAATTGTTTTCAAAGTACTAATTAGGAAAGCTCCTAAAATTAAGAAAAAAGCTCCATGTGGGTTAAGTGGAATTTATTGAGGAATGTTACATCTAGTACAACTACGCGCTATAGCCGAGCGATCTATCTGTGACTCGGGCTGCAGCGAGCTAGCTACTAAGCCGTTATAGACCCATATGTAGTCTTCTTTTATTCTTTTTGGATATTTTAACCCTCCTGACCATTATCTCTTGTTTTTCTTTGGGTTCTGTCTAGGAACAATTTCTTGCTACGTACTACAACCAGAAAGCTCGTATTTTCAGCTTCAACGACAGTAACAGAAAGCACGTAGGCCTAGACGACAATAACAAGCGCATAATTTGATTACAAACTTCGCGGTTGCGCTTGAGTTTCGCGCAACTGGTAGGAACCATATGAGAGCGCCCTCTGTAGATTTTCACTCGGCCGGGCAGCCCCATTAGTAGTTCAAATTTTTTCTCATGTGAGTGTGGTGCCTGCTTTGTGGAAAAAATACGAGAAAAAAATCGTATCGAAAGACGGTGCGATTTTTTGAAACTTGCTACTTTTTGGGGTAAGCTTTGCTAATTTTAGACATAACTTGACGATATTTGGTGCAATTCTGTGAAAACTGAGCAAGCTTTAGACATATCCTTTTTGATTCCCTGCAGAAGGCAAAAGAAATCTATGAATTCACGCGAGCAACTATGTGTGTGTGTGGGGGGGGGGGGGGGGGGGGGGCGTTGTGCTCGTGAAGCTTGGCTTGTAAACACGTTATCTCAAGATAGCAATGATGGATAAGTTTTATACTTTGTATATAGAATTATAATATTAAGAGGAAGATCCCTATTGTTTTTGGTGAAGGTCAAAGGTCATGTGAGGTCACCAGAGGTAAAAAACCGAAAACGTTGTAATCACGATATCTCTAGGCAGGAAGCATGAATGCTTTTCATATATGGCATGTGGATGCGTTACAGTCAAAAGATAAACACTATTAATTTTGGGAAGGTCAAAGGTTACCTGAGGGTCACGGGAGGCGGAAATACGAAATTTAAAAGCTGCTTGAAAACACGATATCACAAGATAATACTGATGGGCAATCCTCATTCTTGGTATTAACTTTATCATATGACAGGGTTATGTGAAATGGCTTATAGATTCAGTCTGTAAAAGAATCTTTAGGATTCTCTAAAATTTTGTAAAAAATCCACAGCATTTTTGTAAAAATCTCTAGGCTATTTAAAAAATTTCTGTAAAAATTTCAAAAGAATCTCCATAAAATAATCTCTACGGCGTTTATAAAATAAGAACTTCTCTACAGAATTGACAAAAAACTCGAGAACTTCTTTGCATATATGAATTCTTTAGAAGACTTCGTAAAGTTTATGGACATTATAAGGATTCGTCCTAGAAATTTTTTACAACTTTGATAGAACTTCTTTAGATATTCAGTAGATTTTCAAAGATTTATAGAGGCTTTGAAGATATTTGAGTTTTTTTTTTTCTATAGAATTGCACAATATGTTTCGCAAGGGTAAGCCTACGTAAGAGTGGCCACAAACCTACTCATTAGCTGCAAGGCCCGGCTCCCTTGATTCTCTGCGGTATTGAAATCTTATCTACTCCGTTACCCAACAAAACGGCTGGTTATGACAACTTAAACTTGCAAAAAAATAAAAATTAAGATTTTACTGGTATGTTAGTTCATACTTACCCGTTCGAAGTCCGTGTGTTTGCCGCATCGAGTACATCACGTACAATCATGAACCCCGCTGTTCGTGATGCGAAGTGGGATAGACAAATGATGTTGTATAAAGTAATGGGCTAGCAGCAGACCCATAGCCAGACACGGTATTGAGGGAGGCAAGATGACTTAAAGGGTGGGGCCGCGGGGCAGGGTGAGATATGTAAAGCTGTGTTTACCGTGACTACACCGTTAAAATCTTCATTACTGGGTGAACTTTCCGATTTATTTGCAGGGTTATAATTTAGAAGTACCTTTGAGAAAATTTTGCATATGAATAATGGCTTCGGACGCAAAATGGAGTTATCTGGCAAGATAACACTTGTAACTTTTTATATCTTAAGATACTCTTATTTTAATGGGGTAAGCAATCAACCCAACTTTGCTTTGAAAAATCAGCAACGAGACTCAACATGGCCAACCTCTAGTCCTTCAGACCTGTAGGTCATGGACCTGTCATGCATGGTCCCGTTCTAGACAGCCTGAAAAACAGATATTATTATAAACATGATCTTAGCCAAAAGGCCGAGGAGCCATGCAAAGCGGGCAAAGGCTATCTTAACATAGCAAAAGCTATGTTAAATTGCTTTGTGATCCCCTCTAGATGTGCGGTCCGTACAGAGGTTGGAGTTATTTTCGGCCAAGTGTTTTCGTCCAAATAATATTCCGCGTAACTATTACGCTTATAATGGTAATCAAATTCTGAGTGCGAAAAATGACGAATGCCCACAAAGCGCACCGAAATTTTGCATTGAAATCATTTCTATAACAAACTTGTTGCACCCATGCACCCAAAATGCCAATCAGAATGTGAGTCTGCCGTCAAAGTCTGGTACTTTGTTTTGGTAAAATATCTCTCGAAAGTTAGGGGGAGGTGGAAAGAAGTCCCTTGCTGTACATGCTTACAATGCTGTGCTCCAAGGCTCTGCAATCACGTATATGCACACAAAAATGGGCTTAATTTTAAAAACCTTATCAAGGAATAATTCGAATACGAGTGATAGGAAGCACAGCAACATGGCTAACAGCGCGAGAAACGTGCGAAATTTTGATAGTTTGCATACGATTTATTACACAGAAGATATTAGATCCATCCCTTGGTCGAAACACACCTCACCCTACCTTGTAGAATTCTATAGCTAAAACGCCCTCTACACTCATTTTAAAAAATGTCGGACATTTTTCGAAATCCGAGGATTGGGGGCTTGATATCACGTCTACCCGTTCCGGCCTGGCGACTTTTATCATCCTAGAAAACCTTCATGGTGAAAACTTTGGCATTAGAATCAACTAGGTTGCAGAAATTTTTACCATTAAAAACAAATTTGTTGCGACAGTTCAATGCAAAAAACCATGCCCCGGCATCCCTCCATAGCATAAACCATTATGTTCACGTTTATACATCTATAGACTAGCATCAAACCCCAGCCATTCACCTGTTTTCGCACATTGTAGCCCCCTTCTCTTTGTCAACCACCTTAGTTAATGGATTTCTAAGATCACAAGTTCCACCCAACTCCAGTCTGCAAAAAGATATATTTCGAATAGGTTTTAGACAATTGACTCTTTTTCCTTTTTCTCCCTCCTACTCTTTTCTTCCTTTCTTTTTTCTTTTGTTTTCTTTTCTCTTTTGTTTTCTTTCCATTTTCAGGCTTTGCGAAAGGGGGTCGGCTAACCCTCCTAAATCAGCGCCGTATCTAAATTAAGGTAGCTTTATTTTAAAGTGCGTGGGCGAAAAGGGGGTGGTCGCTCCCGCACTCTCAAGAGTGGGTCGCAGTCTTTTCCTCCCACGGCTCTGTCTCCCTTTTCCTAACCCTTTGTCAAAATTTCCTTCCACATACCACCTATCCTCTTTTTACCCTCAAGTTGATCACCTTACATTTTCAGTGACAATTATTACTCAACCATGCAGCAACAACATTCCGTTTCTGCACAGCCGAGTTACAGATGATTTTGTTTTGATGGAACCCGTTCATGAGAGATTTTGAGATTTAGATACAAGTCACTAGGACGGCTACGGACCAGTAGCTGGATTTCCTCGGGTAACACTCAGATAGATCCCTTCTTGCTAGACAATAAAACTACTTTTCACTGATTTCCGATTACCTCCATTATAACCTCTACAGGCCAAAGAACATGACTGACCTGTGTACTCATATTTAAGACATTCAGGCCAAGTACGGTATTCTTAATTGTTTTAAAGTTGAAAATATTGAAAAGGGTAGTATGTTTACTGATCCCCTGCCCCATAGCATCGATTGGGTAGAACCCCTTCTCCACTGCCTCGAGGAGCTGTTTGCTCAGCGTCCTTTTTTAAGGCTTCCCAAACATCGATAAAACAAGGAATATGCCGTACAGCTTGCTACGTAGGCTACTTCGCCACTCGTACTTCTGGAGCCCCTGCCTGCGTACCAGTATGTGGTCTCTCACTTAACGTGTTTAAGATCCAGTAGTTCTTAAAAGTCTACAGGTGATAGCAAATCAACCACCGTTCAGAAGGGTATTTGTAACTGTCTCCATTCTTCTATTACTTTTCAAAAGTCCCCTCGGCTCTCTGGCGAAGGGCCAAAGGGGCAAAACCAAACATTACTCCAGAAGGAGTTCTGCTCAGGAGCTACGTCCCAGAAGGACACCATACGTCCTCTAAAGGACAACTTTAAGGTCTTTTGACATGTAAATAATACAGGTGGATATTTGATGTAAAATCATTAAAAATTCAGAAAATAGCGGCGATTTCCATTGAAATCCATCAAATATTGACCATTTTACAGGGTTATTTCTGTTTCACACTTGTATAATGAATAAACATGAGCTAAATATGCAAATATGTGGCATCGAAAGAGGGACATATCATATATGGCTAGTGTTAGCCTTTGTTTTTTCAACCTTCATTTCAAGGACACTGGTAGCATCGTAATCCGGTTATTATGAAAGTTAAAACTGTTTTCTTGGTAACTATTGATAACACCAAACTGTAACTAGGCTAACTGATCAGTAGTTAAGAGATAATTTACATAGGGTTAACAAAAGAAATCTTAACACTCTGCAGCTCTTCACATCATTATTTTTGCATTGACAATGAGTTACTTCAGAAACCATCAAACTTTGAAGACATATATCTTGAGAACGGCAAACGATACTGAAATAATTCCAAGTGACGGATCTTTCATTGGAGGATTTTATTCTTTGACTGACAAGTGAAACAGCTCTTTTTGGTGCATGTCACCAGAACTTTAACTAACCATGCGTGGTCAGGCCTGTTCTAGACTTTTTCAAAAGTCCCCTGGATTCTTTGGCGAAGAGTCAGGGGGCGAAACCAAACATTGCTCCCGAAGGAGTTCTGCTCCCCTAACGAGCTACCTCCTGTTCTAGACTGGCTGAATAGAACAGATACCAACCGTCGCCGTGATCACGGACACTCCTTCCCGACTATATATATAGCTGGTCGAAGATGACCAGCAGAAGCTTCTTTTGAAATAGTCTCGGATGAAACCTTCTTAAGGAGCTCTTACGCTTCACTTGTGCTGCATGCTTATTGTTTTGTGGGTCTGTAGTGGAAACACCTTTTGTTAGGCTGGGAGTCTGATCGTCTGATCATGGGGATATATGAATATTCAAGACTGCACATAGCTGAGATGAACTTGGGCTTTATTATCAATGCAGATTCTCGAGGCATCTTTTGTTTAAAGTCGCGTGGTTCGAAAGGCGGGTAACGCCGAAGTGGTAGATGAAATCAAACTGAATGACGATATTAAAGATCGCAACTGTGTTCGAGTAAAAACTGCGTCATCTTTCTAACCTTGCACTGAGCTCCATTGACTTGGGAAGTTTTGCGAAGGAAAGAAGTTATTCTGAAGACACGGAAGAAGCAAGAAATTTCTTATAAGATAATCAACCTTTAGCAAGGAATCCTTATCCTTTGGTTTTTACCGTTGAAATCATTTTAATCATGTGATTGTTACTTTCCTCGTGTAGTCAGTACAATACTAGTAATGATCACGCTGAGACGCTATGTGGAGGAAGAAGGAAGGCTCGGCACTTTTCCAGAGATAGCCGCACACTCGAATAATATAAGATTCCCTTACTGGGCCGACGTTTTTCTCCGCGTTTTGTCCAGAGTTTAACCCGAAAGTGACGTGACGTTTGACGGTTTATCTTCTTATGAACTTTCGAGGTAATATCGGTTAAGTTTTCGAAATTTCATTCAATAGTGTACAAATGACATAGCACTTGAATTTTCCGTCTAAATTGAACAAATCTACAAATATTTGTGATGGAAAAGTTATTTAGATGCGCTCTGATATGCTCTTCAGTGTGTTTACAGCCAGCCATATATTGGCATGTCTGACACACAGAAATATCAGCAGATGTTATGGTAGCTAACCACATACTGGATAAAGGGAGGGACTGGTTCCTTTTAAAAACCAAATTATTAGAGGAATTATTTTCCCCCATCCAACAGCTTAGGAAGCTGGGGAGAGGGCTAAAGCCCCCGGTCAAAAGGTGCGGACGGAAACATGCTTTCGCCCCTCAATTCAAGAACGAAAACCCCCTAAAAATGTCAAAAGTTTGCTGTAGTTTTTATAACATTCGCCCAATATTTTGCACCAAACTGCATCTAAGGACCCTCAAATATTCAAAAAGTTTCCAAAGGGTGTTCCCCTATCCTTAGACCCCCAGGACGGCAGTTGGAAGCAACGTTCACCCCGAGTCGAGAACAGCTTCCTACGTCTTTATCCCATCCCACATTTATTTATTTATATCTACTTCCCAAAACGTCAGTCCGTCGGCAGTCTAAAACATTGTTATGTGATGGGCTTGTAAGTGATACTTTGAAATACACTAAATATCGGTCCAAAAAGCACAAAACAGGTGTTACAATTCTCCAACCAGTGTAATTTTAAGGGCAGTTTTCAATGTTGATTTTTGATTTGATTCAGTTTTCCTTTCTCAATCCCCACCTGAGCACGAGAGGTAGGAAACGTTGGCTACCCAGTAGGATCTAAGGAAAAGAAGTGTTTAAGGTAAAGAAGTGTTTAAAGTGTTTAAATTGTTTCAAATAACCTATAGTGATAGTGTAATGGTAATGCTGCTTTACAAGTTTAAAACTTTCGAAGTTAAACTCATTTTTAGTGATAGGTTGATAAACTATTTCTGGAATAGGCCCCAGGGCTGAGGCGTTTTGGCTCTTTGTGAAGGGACAGGCGTGTGACGTGAAAAGGCTTTTGAATGAAAAAAGAAACCGATTAACATCTTTTAATATTACTGTCTATCACAAATCGTTCTCCACCTACCAAATTTGACATCATCTTAAAACTTTGTTGACAATTGTTGACAATGTACTGTCCAAGTTCTGAAGTAGTCAAAACAAACTTAGCTACAGTCATATAAAACATAATTTTGACTTACCTTTGTCAAAGCGATGTCTAATGTTTAAATTGTTTCGAATAACTTATAGTGATAGTGCATCGTAATAGAACTTGAAATGGTAGGAGTTACCCAATAACTAATTGGGCGCAGGGGTGGCTCCTATCAAAGGGACGCGAGAATTCCCTTGTGGAATCCCTTACCTCTCTCCCCATTTCCTCCCAAACAAATAATCTAATCGGTTACCCTCGTTACCCCCACTTCATTTGCAGAAAATCTCGAGATTGCCTTGGAAGAGAACCCTTTGTTCTTCCCGTAGTTTCAAAAGACAAGTGTTGCCTAGTGTTCTTATTACGGATCCACCTTTTGTCAGTTTAATTTGTACAGAACATCATCATTCTAACTAAAAAACCACGCAATTTTTAACACAGAACACGGGACTCGAAAGGCATGCGATGTTTGAGCAAATGCATTACTATTGGTACACCGAATATAACGACTGGTACACTGAATATGCCGTTTACTTATAAACTATACAGATCCCTGTTACACCTAAGAGCCTGCAGTCCCATTTCATATCTCTCTTGCACTTCTTAATTAAACAAACCCGCCGTCCAAGGTAACGATAAGATATGCTGAGGAAAAGAAAACTGCTAATTTTATAGCTATGGAATCACTCGTTGCCAGTTGGGAACATAAAAACGTTCCTTTTTATCTTCAAGAAGAAAAGAAAAAACCTTATTAAGAAAATCACAGAAAATTTAAACAAAGTACCCAAACTATCTGACTATATCACTATCATGGGATGAATGGGGAACATATTTGAACTGTTATTATTTAAAAAATAGTATTTTTTATCGGTGATTTTACTCTGTTTGCCCTCACCACCTTCCTTTAACTCATTTTTAGCCGTTTTTGCCACTTGTTGTTAAAAATTAGAGCAATTTCTTGCTTTGCACTCCGTATCATTATATGTTCTTATTGTTTTCTGTTCAATTCTCTTTTACTAAAATCATTGAGACCCATCATGTTTAAAGTTGTATATATGAATATAACCTATCCTATCACACACATACTTCAAAAAAAAAAAACTTTCTAACGATTTCAGCAAGCTGAACTAAAGTTCATGGAAAGGATTTTAAATTGAAGAACAGTTTGGGTTAACTTCGGCACATTCCAAACTTATGCACATTTTCTTTTGTGAATTGCCACAGAATCCTGGATAAGCTTCAGAATGATTGGTTTTGGCATTGTGGAAGTATTAGAATAAATAACCTTTTAGTTTTGCGTTCAGATATGTAGTTAAGATGATAAACATAAAAATTAGGGAGAAAATATGATTTTATAAGATGTACCTTATTTTTAAAATTATGATGTAAAAAGTAAGGTAAAATGATGAGTATGCGCTACGCAAAGCCACAAAAACCGCTATTTTTTCATTCTGAAATTAAGAGATCTCATGACTAGGTTGGAGCTGAAAGTTTTAAGGAATTGCAATAATAGATGTTTGAATAGGCTAATGGGATCATGTCACTAATCATTCTTTTCTCCCATTTCTCATTCGTACTCCATATCTGATCAGGGCCGTCGCGACCGGGGGTTGTGGGGGTGTCTCACCCCCCAAAGTTCGTCAGAGCGACGATAGTCGGAAAATCTGAATTGCCAGTTGGAATTTCTGATATCTCAGTCTAGCACATTTTTCCGACTGAGCCTATGTCAACTTTGTGTATATTTTCCAACTAAACCAAGTGAAAATAATACCAAACGTTATTTTCCTCACGTAAAATCAAATCAAAACTGTCCTTTCTCGCAAATTCTTCTCAAACTCTCAAAATTTTCGCGCGCTCCGCGCGCTTCAAACCTCACCTCAGTGTTGTTCTTATTATCAATATCTTCCGATAGCAGCTTTCGGAGAAGCACAACAGCAGCAGTTGAAAGCTGTTTACAAATTACCAGGTAAAAGACTGACTTTTTGAGTGGCATGTTGGTTTGTTGGGCAATTGAAAATATCTCGATTCAGATTCTGAATGCAGGTTTTATTATGGAAATCTTATTAAATGAATATTTGGGTGCGCTTCGAGCGCATGCGTCAAGATTTAAAATCAATCTCATGAACATTATTAAGGTAATTATACCAGACATAATCTATGGGAGCTAGGGCGCTTTAGCCCCCCCCACCCAAATTTTTCCGAGCCCCACAAAATAGCCCAAAATGTTAGATAGACTAATATTAGTGAAGACATAGATATACTCAGTAAATATTCCAAACGTCTATTTATCAGACCCGTAGCCAGTAAGTTCTGTAACGATTCTTTCTATAACTTCAAAAAATTTTCGCGCGCTACGCGCACTTTCATCTATAGTTTTATCTAGTGGTAACGCCCCTGTTTCAAACATATTGGATTTCAACGTTTCCACAAATGTTGTTCTTCCGTGTAGGCGTGATTCTAGAAAGACACGAAAATGCATCGTCGCGAAGTTCTTTCCTCTTTTCCTAACTTTTGGAAGATCCTGCCTTCTTTCTTGGCAAACATATTTTGTAAGAAAAAAATTCTTCAGTTTCTATGGGGATCCTTAATGGGTAAGATGAAGAATGTAATCCCCGACGACGACCATGCAGTCACCCGAACAAATTTCTTGGTTTTGTCCAGATTCTTTAATAAAAACCCAAACTTTTTCAACTTTCCTTAATGACAACAAAAATGTGAAATCTTTTTTCAATATAACCCCAATTTTTCGGCACGCTTTGCGCGCCTTATATTTTGAGTTCGGTCACCCATTGCATCTGTCGGGACTTAGAGTAGCTGGCCCCCAGTCAGGGCGCTTCCCCCCATGTCGGCAAATCAAAGCACCACCCCTGGCTGAGCCTGCGTGCAGGTTTTTCATTTTGGCATTGAAGTATATCCCCAAATTTCTGCGCGCATCGCGCGCAATCCTCACAATCCACGTTGTATAACTTATGAACATTATAAGCACAACCGTACCAGTGAACTTTTACAGCATAAACTAGTTGTACATTCTGAAAACGCACTTGTTAGTCCTAAACCCCTTTCGCTATACCTGTTTGGGAAGTCTAATATCGTTTTTCTGCACCTATACTCTCCCTCTCGTCCATTCCCCATTGCTGGAAGCTGTTCGTCTGGATTTTTGTTCAAAATTAGTAAAAATACGATAGATGTAAAGTGCTTGGCGTCATACTCTATATTATTATTTATATGCCAGGTAATAAGCATTATGTCATTGCCCCATTTTACATAATTGATCCAGAGCTTCCAGGAGCCCTATACAGGTATATGCTAGCCTTAGATGCCAGAATAGAAGGCATTAAAGTAGTCAAAAAGGGGGGCTTCAGGAGGTTTGTTGACAACGTATTCTTCCCTTAGACAACATACTTTCTACTTATTGACATTTTCCAGCCATATATGATCAGTTCCAAAAGTATCCCAAGATATCACCATTTTGCATCTAAGCAACCTTACCTAAACTAAAATTCATTTTGCAAGTTGAAATGTTTATATATGCCAAAAATTTGAGTAAGAATTTTAGAAAGTACTCTGCTCTTCAGAAATTAGAAAACGATTTGACTCGTATTGCCTTATCACCATTACCCCGTGTTTCGAATAATGATTAAGATTGTCTTTTTGTTTGAAAGTATTGTTTAATATTTAAATGCTCAAAATAGTGCATGTATTTTTAGAGTATATTATCAAAATTCAGTAGCTATTGTTTGTTTAAGGGTAAAACTACAGGTCATGTTCACACTGTCAATCATAACACATATAAATCGACAATAAAGATGGAAAAAAACCTTAAATTAACAAAACTTTCTCAAAGGGGGAAGGTCACCCCTCCCTATAGACCCCTCCCCCACGACGGCACCTTTATGTAGTTACAAAGGAAGGATCGCCATTGCTGTATGAAAAAGCAGGGCGCATAAAAAATGGTGCAATATATGTGCCGCCATTCAGTTGGAAAAAATATCCATCCAGTCGGAATTTGGGACCTTCACACCCCCAAACATATGACCTTAGCTACGGCCCTGTATCTTGATGACCATTACCGATAGGAAATAAATTATTTTGACGAAATTATTTGAAGCTTTTCCAAAAGTTAATACTTACAACCTTCATCATCCATAAAGGTCCGGAAAGAAGGGTTCATTTAGTTTCTTATATCATGAGAACGAAATTTTTGAACTTTGAGAATAATGCGAAAGATCTGAGAATTTCTCGTAATACCTTTTCTTTTCGGAATGAGCCATTCTGAATGTAAGCTCCCATAATCCAAAGATATCCTGAAACACTCGCCCAACGTTGCGCTCTCTCTACGAAAAAGTCCTGGATACAATATTTGTATTATAGGTGATAAATAATCAAAGTCAAATAGTTCAGTCTTGCATGGTTAAGCTGTATCACATCAATGTTCTTGTTTTTTGCAGGTGCTGTAAATGCTGCAATAAATATGGCTGTTTGGCAACAATTTAATCCAAGATCCAACACATACAACACAAACGTAAGAACATATATCTCTTTCCGATGTACACCTGACAGCTGACGAAGATGGCCAAATATGTAGTGGTGGTAGTAAAATGGTGGGATTTTCATAACTTTGATGTGGAATGCCGTTAAATATTGCACGTTTTACTCAACCTCTGCAAGCTTACTGAAATAGCTGGTTACATAGGCAGGACATGAGCCAGAAGAGGAACTGAAGGGGGAGGGTGACGGCGATCTAGCTTTCAGTGGGCGAAGTATATTTAAGAGGGGGATATTAAAACGTATGAGGACAAAGGTAATGGAAAATGTCTGGGGGCGAAATTTTTTTTAAACGGACGACGCCTTCGTTCCCCCTTTCCAGTCTTTTAGCTATGGACCTCAAAAGCAGTGATTCAAACCTTACCCTAAACAGGGTTGTAATTATGGGCAAATTTTTATTCTCAGCACCTATATTTTGAACGATCATTTTAGTTACATTTTCTAATGTTGTTCTATGTAAGTGCACATCTTAGTATGCACTGTGACCCGTCCCTACCCCATTTTGATTATCAGGCTACGTTCCTGTAATATCTTGTACTATTCCAGAAGGAAGATGTTAGGAGATAATATTTCTGCAAATTTTGTCAATGCAAATGCTATAAAACCGACGTTTAGCTTGAGAAGAAAATGATCTTGCTATATACGGGCGTTGGGTCTAGCGTTCTGAAGGACTGTTCACACGATCATAGATGTGTCTATATGTTCATGAATATTTTCAACCAGATGCTCACATTGCTGAAAGATTCCCACCTGGGGATTTTTCACTTCGATTGTTGCGAAAACAGATATTTCATATCTGATTTTCTTCTTTGGGGGGGGGGGTGCGACTATTTGAGCGCGAGCTTCAGACTGGTATGATTAGTTTTTGCATTATCGAAGTATTAGAATGAATAAAGTTTTAGTTTCTGGATTAAGCATGCAGATTAGATTGCATTTCGGTAGTGTTTACGTCATTCAAATTTCATTAGAAAAAGTTTCGTCATCATTTTTCCCAAAATATGGACTTGAAATGCTGGAATGAAATTAAAGGAAGAGACCTTTCATAGTTTGCCCTCATTGTGAATCTCTTTGACATTACAAACATAAATTGAATATTTTAGACCATTGGAAACCAAAGCGCACTTTTTTCGATGCTTGCAGTATGTTTTCAGCTATACTGCATCTTCATCACTAATGACGTGTCACCTTTAAAAATGATAAGCTGGTCTTTAAACCTTTTGATACATCAACTAAATGTAAGAAGTCTCCTCTTGTTTCCCTGACAGTATCATTGATGGTGTTTCAAAACAAGATTCTTAAATATTAAAGGTAAGAAAGGACTTCTTCTCTATGAATTAAGTTTAGTAAGCCAGTTGCAAGATATTGCCACATCATTGTAAAGGATTTAGGAATTAGGATAACAGCGTATGCTTATTTATTCAATTTAAATTCAAAACTGATTTATTTATAAAGCGTTACATCTGTACAAAAATTACAAAAGGCACAATTATGAATAAAAGATGAAACAGATAAAAATGCTTACCAGGTAATATTAAACCAGGCAAAAAGTGAAACAATTAGAGCCATTGCTTAAAAATTTAGTAAAAAGCTGAGTTTTCAGATTTTGTTTGAAAACATCAAGGCTGCGCTGAGAACGAAGCTGTAGTGGCAGTTGGTTCTAAAACCAAGGAGCATATACGGGAAAGGCTCGACTACCAAATGTTGAACATTTAAAACTGAAGATGAATAGTTTTAGATCGTCATGAGATCTTAGTTGATAATGCATATCGGTCGCCATTTCAATCATTCCTCTAAGGTAGGACATAGGGGCTATTTAATTCAGAATTTTAAAAACAGTCAAAAGTAATTTGAAATGAAAAGGGATGGAGACATGCTTAAAGATATGTGAAGATATTTTTAACGGCATATGAAGACTTTTTTAAAGCTCAATTTACGATGTAAACTGCAATTTTTTAATTCTTTTCAATTTTTATAAAAAACAACGAAATTTAGATATAAACCTGTTGGTATTACTTTCTGTAACTTTGCATTGACTGGAATTTATCAAGCAGGAATGTTTACAGTGGCGAATAAGATAACAGTGTCAAGTTTGTAGGGTATGTGACAAAATCCTTTACAATAGAACGTTCTTAAAAAATGATGAACCAATTCCGAAGAGATAACACCTACCCCGATTCAGAATTTCATTGGACCAGTTTGTGAACAGTCAGGAGCTAATACAAGAATCCAGTAGTCGCCACTGACATTGTGACCTCGGGAAATGAAAGGGAGTTAATGCGTTTGAGGCGCAGAGAAATTGTCAACTTTAAAAGTACCTTATAGAATATTGTGAGATTCAAAATTAGGTAGCTCGGTTACTTTATTTTCAAGAAGTCTGTTTCTCCCAGAAAGAACTTCACTGTTCTGTAGCTGCTGATTTGTATGTTCACCCAAACTGTCAAGTTTTCAAATGTAACATTTCTTAGGTCTTGTTATGTATGACATTCTGGGAAGAAAATCTATTGCCAGAGATAATTGATGAGACTGAATAGCGTAGACTTATAAAAGCATTTTTCTGTCTGGGCTATACTGATGCAATTAAAATTCAGTATTCCCTATAAAATACGACTTTTGCAGTACCTTTTTCGCAAATATATTTTTTCGACCTTCATTTATTTTTAATGTATCATTCAGCTATTTAAAGCTATTTTTGCATCCTCCATTTAGGGCTGTATTCCTGTCGCTTAACATTAGCTTAACATTAGCGGCTCGCCATAGGGGCACGGGGGGCACTTGCCCCCACCTCAAAAAAAAGTTTGCAAAGCATGGTCTTTAATTTTCAAAAATAAAAATAATAAATAAAAACATGTACTTCGAGATGGGTTAGGCCCTCCCTTTTCCTTGAGTGGGCTTAAAATTAAGAAGTGAATAACTTTCCAATGCAAAACGAAGGTTAAACATTAATATAATGCGAAGGTTAAACATTAATAAAGTGCTTTCAAAACGACATTTTTTCGGCGCGCTTCGCGCGCGTTTTCTCAGCTGCTTATTTGTAATCTGATTAGCTTAGCCATCATAATGTCATTAACAGAGTGTAACGGTAATGCTGGAGTTAAATGCCCATAGTTTTGCAGACACTTCAGAGCTATCGGGGTCATTAGATACACAACCCATTAGCCGTGTTGATTATCATCCACGACTAAAAGCAGTTTTGCCAGGGTGTCACCTGGCCAGATTAGCACAGGTACCTGTCTACAAAAAGTTGTAACGGGCATATAGTCTAAAAGTATTGTGTTTCACATAGAAGGAGAGGTTTCCCTTCCCTTGTCCAAATTGACAGCGCCGTTGGCCCACGAGGGGTCTTATGACTGTCAAGTGGCCTGATATAAGCAAAAGGTTCTCCACCTCCGTGCTAAAGTATACCGTTTCAATTGATTGAAAACAGTAACACACCAAACAGTCAATCTAAGCTCAGTGTGATGAGACTTTTGACTAGTCACCTAGCTATTTGTATATAGGATGAGACGTCGTTCTGAGTTTGGGGAATTCCTCTCCCCCTTTAAAAACATTCGTTTCGGAACGGTACTGAGATCCAAAATACTTAGTGCTATCATTTCATCGTTTTCAAGTTTCTTCATGCTCGAAATTTTCGTTAGTTTAAGAAAAAATCCAGAAAACCAACATTTTATGGCTTCTTGGCAAAGCTGAAACATATTGTGACACAATGAAAGAAACATATGAAAATGAAAGAAAAATATTTAAAGGTGGGGCTCATTTTATACAAATGGATCAAGCCGCTTTGCCCATTTCACCGTCCTGCCTCTTACTCCACCCATATGGTAGAACGGTGGCGATCAGTTGATATGGTTGTATTTATTTTTAAAGTAGTCAGCTCATGACTAACTGCCTGAAATGGTTTTTGAAGAGATTTGAAAACTACATGGGCATCGCTGTTACACATAATAATAACCATACTCCCATAGGCGTAGGAGGCGGGGGCTGGGAGCTGCAGTTCCCCCAACAAAATATTTTTGTGAAAATTCGGGCAATATTCTGAGAATTTTTCGGGCACCTACTGAAAGAAAAATAATGCAATAATGTAGCTTAACGGAAATCGATACTTTAAAATTTAAACTTCCTTGGTAATTAAAATATGGTTCTGATTTGGATTGCACCATCACCTATATATCTGGTATTAATTCACCAGTGTGTTGTTTAATGGTTCAACTTATATATTATGATTATCAGTGGTGTATTTGAGGAGCCATTAGGCCATTCCCCCGTCACTGACGCCGATTTTTTTAGTACCTAAAATAAAGCACAAAATTTTACTTCAAAGATAGCATATGTGGCACCAGATTGCATGTAAGGACACCTAATTTTTCAAAAATTTTCAAAGGGTAGGGGGTGATGCCTATTTTTTCCTTTTAGTACCTAAAATACGTACGGTAAATTTTTTAACACAAATTTTACTTCAAAGGTAGCATATGTGGCATCAGATTGCATGTATGGACACCTAATTTTTCAAAAAATTAGGTCGGCGATCACACAACATAGTGCCTGCCCCACCCTCATGAGAGAAGTCTTGGCCACACCACTGATTATTATCATCATTATTGTAACGACTTCCCCCAGAATGATAACCAATATGGAATAGGTAGTAACGTGGCAAATTATTGTATGTAATTGGCATGCGGTGTGATAACGGATGCGTGCCTATATGATATGTACATTAACATTTTGAACGCGCGCGGAGCGCGCGGAAATTTTTCTTTCTATTTTTCGGGCAGATCGTTACAGCCCCCCGGCCCCCAAATCAACTTGGGACCCTACGCCTATGCATACTCCTATTGAGGCTATTGTACTATCCAGAGCTGACAATTAATATTGCTGGGGGGTCTTCCGAACCTCCCTGAATACGGACTTGAGCTTGCCCCCCAAACAAAATTTCTTAGAGCCGCCCATGATAGGAAACGAAATTATTCTGACGAAACTGGGATTTTTTTTTTCCAAAAGTTGATACCCTGCAATCCCCACCATCAATAACGGTCAGGAAACAAAGAGGGGTAACTTAGCAATATGAGGAAAATAATCTAAAATTTTGAGCGAAATAAGATTACACCTATGGTATTACATATTTTCAAGACTCTTTTCGGTACGAGCCATTCTGAACATTAGCTCCCATAATTCTGAAGATACCCTCTGATGGGACTCTCGTCCAACGCCCGTTCAGTTGTCTCCTCTATTTAATTTGTGTTGAGTTAGAGTTAGATGAGGTTTTACGGCTAAGTTTCTTACCAAGTAGTTAAGTCGGGCCGGCCACGACCTTTTTTCAGTTGTGGCTCACTGGCTTGTTTTCCCTACTCCATTGCTTATGCTGAGCACCAAGCATAATGGCAGTATATTCCATTTTTAAAGTCTTTGGTATGACCCGGCAGGAGTCGAACCCCATTTTTGTAATTTGTGTAAAAGGTGATAAATAATGAAAGTCAATAGCAGTTATTATATGGTTCAGCTGTCCTACATCAATGTTTCTGTCTCTTGCAGGTACTAAATGCTGCGATGAATATGGCTGTTTTGCAACAATTCTATCCAAGATCCAACAAAAACAACACAAACAGGAGACCATAATCCCTTACCGGTGACACCTGGCAGCTGACGAAGATGACCAAATATGTGGTGGCGATAAAATGGTGAGATTCTCATTATTTTGGATGACGAGTGCCAGTAAATTTTGCAAAGTTTGTTCAGTCTGTGCAAGCTCAATGAAATAGCTGGTTACATGTGCAGGGTAGGCCTAGAGCCAGGCTTGGTACTGAAATGGTAGGGGAAGAACGAGACAGCTTTCAGTGAGCGAAATGTTTTTAAGGGGAGCGATATGTGAAAATGTTTGAAGGCAATGGTAATGGAATTGTCTGGGGGGGGGGCAAAAATTTTTGAGCAGGCTTCGCCCTTGTCCCCCCCCCCCCATTGACCGCAGACTTGAAAACAGGGATTTAAACCCCACCCTAACCAGGAAGGACGAATATTACATGGAAGTATTTTCTTGCTTTACTGATATATGTCAATGTTGTAACATGAGCATATTTTTACTCCCGGCACCTATTTTTTTTTTGAAACAATCAGTATAGTTACATTTGGTAATGATGTGTTTATTAAGTCCCCATTTTAGGAGTAGATCAGCCGTTGTGTGCGGGACACATTCGGGATTCTACTCCTCAAAAGGGGGCTAATTCCGTAACCCCTCCCGGATATAGCAAATGCTTCAGGAGGTGTGATTCTGCATACTAAGTTGTAGTAGGGTGATAGTAATATTGTTTTTAAAAATATTCTAAAGGGGAAAATACTTCCAAGGGACACTACGGAACTCACAGGTTCCAGAAGTGGCAGTTCCCAAGGCTTAAATGTTGGGTCGACATTTCATTTTGAGAATCTCATGTTTTCGAAACATACGGTCTTACATTAACAAAATAAAAAAATTATCCCAAAGATCACAATGCAGGGAAAAAGCCTTCCTTATGGAATAATGATGTTAGAATTACGGTTATTTGATCTGTGTGCGCTAACGAATGCCACGTAAAGGACTAGTAAAAGGTGTCTGAATAGTCTTCAATCGATAAACGAGTAATTGAAATTGTAAATTTAATGACATTTGCGGTTAGAGCTCTTGCGCGGTACAAGTTTTGTTGAATTTAACTTTCTGCAATTAAACGAGAACACATCAAACGATTGAAGGAGAGAAGGGCTCGACCTGTCGGATTGAAGAGAGAAAGAATATATCTGCTCACCAAATTATTTCTGAAAAACCAAATGTATATTACTTACCCCATTAACTAATAGATTGATCAATGTAGACTCAGAATTAGGCAATATTATTTACAATTTGTGAACAAATGCATTTGCTATTTCTTTATATTTCGTTTTCAAATTCAGTCAGTGTTCCAAAATTGGTCCACTTTTTCATATTTCCGAGCATGAAGTGAGATAACAATTTTAGGTGTCATTGAAAAAGGGAGGGGTGGGGGGCTTCCCGAGCACCGTAGGTAGGTTGGATTTGTACACAAATTCACCATTTTGTCTACAAACAGTCAGTTATCCGTATCGCTTGTCATTTTAGTTAAAAACGCCTTACACGGCAGGTTGCTGGAATAGTATAGAGGATGTAAATGAGAAAATGAATTTATAGTCCATCAGGGCAGACCTCAAAACGTGCTTAAAAATTGGTTTGCGCTGCACCTATTTAGTACCACGGTTTGATGTCAAAATCTTGTTTCGTAGAGTATCTTCTTCAAGAATCTGGATGTTTGACGCCTTGGGAGGTGTCTAACTTACTAATTTACTCCACTCTGCGAGAAACCAGTTCGCGGGGCTTTCACTAAAGGCAATAATCTTCGAAGAAAGAACCAATCGAAATCCTTATATGTAGTCATGTCATACGTCATTTGATACAGAAACCTCGATGAGTCGTACTGTCGTATGCCGTAAACGTTACTGTAGGGTAAAGTGTGCATTGCATAACATGCCAATGTGTACATACTACAGCCTATTACGATCACGGAAAGAGCCAGTGCGTGTCACTTCCTCGCATAGAAAAAAGGAAAAAGTTGTCAAATTCTTAAAAAAAAAAATGCTAGCGTAATCATGTAAAATGTGTCTTGCTGTTTCGGAAACAATCCGAGGGTGGTCGCTTTCGCTTAAATCGTGTGTCCGAGTTGTTAAGGGTGGTGCCTGATTGGAGAATTGTAACGTTAACAAACTGCGCTGTAGGACTAATTAGGGCAGAGTTAGAGTTTACTTGATCTTTAAACCTTATTAACAAGCAATTTTCGATTCCAATTTCAAATTTATTTTTCAAATTTATTTTTCATATGTTTTGTCACAAGCATGGGCGTCAATCCTGGGGGGGGGGGGACATGTCCCCCACATTTCGATGGGTGGGGGACACAATATCAAATGTCCCCCACACTTCGTAAAGAGTAGTGTCATGGCTCTATTTGATTGGCTTTTTGAGTGGCATGAAGGTTTGTTGAAAGTATCTCGATGCAGATTCTGAATGCAGATTTTGTCAGGGAAATCTCATTTGATGAAAAATTTCGTTCACAGTTTGCACTCCATCTCATGACCATTAAAATGGTGATTATACAAGGAACTATTCTGATCACAACACTTTCCGAAAACAGAGATACATCTCCAGACATCTGTATAGGGGCCCCGCATCAATGTGGGATCCTTCAATCTAATTTGTAAGCATGATGTGGAAGGTTGAAACTTTAAAGCACGTTGTTGCCGTTATATATTTTTTAAAAACTTTTACCGAGCGCTTCGCGCGAAGCCATTATCGGTATAGATGGTGATTGCTAATACACTTACGAAGAAAAAGCTGACACGCGCTTGTTGGTCCTTCACACCGTTTGCTACACCTATCAGGGGGGTCTAACATCACCTTACTGTGCCTATTCTCTCCCTCCTGCCGACTCTCCATGACTGCTGGAAGCTGTTTGTCTAAATTTTCTTTCAAAATTAGTAAAAACACGATAGATGTAAAGTGCTTAGCATCATAATCTATATTACGATTTGGATGTCAGGTAATAAGCATTACGCCCTTGCCCCATTCATATAATTGATCCAGAGCTTCCAGGAGGTCCTATACAGGCATTTGCCAGCCTTAGATGCCCTTCTATAATGCACAATGAAGGAAAAGAAAATTTTCATAATAATCCAAGAAAGTTTCTGTTGACTCAACGCAGATATTTTTGCGGAAAAACTGCCAGAAAAGTAGCCGAGGGGGGAGGGGGCTTCAGGAAGATTGTTGAAAACGTATTCGATCAGCTCCAAAAATAAACCAAAGATAGTACCATTTTGCATCTAAGCAACCTTAAATTTACGAAAATTTCTCAAAGAGGAGGCGACACCCCCTCCCCTTAGACCAGTCCCTCAGGGCGACAACTTCATGTAGTGACAAAGGAAGGATTCCCACCGCTGTATACAAACGCAGGGTACAGAAAAAGGTGCAATTTACGCGTCTCCACTGCACTTAGTAAAAGCATCCAGGCAGCCGGAAAATTAGAATTCACTAAATTATGGACATTTCCCAGCCATATACGATCAGCTCCAAAAACATCCCAAAGATAGCACCATTTTGCACCTTAGCAACCTTAAATTAACAAAATTAACACCCCCTCCCCTTAGACCCCTCCCCCAGGCCGGCGGTCAGGTCCCGCAGTTGTCCCCCTCCAAACAAAAACCCTGGCTGCGCCAGTGGTTGGAATTCTAACTCTTATTAGAATAGGACAACGTCAGTCATCACAAAGGGGAGACACACCTATAGAAAGACACCCCCTTTTCAAAAAAAGGCTTGATAGTTGGAAGCTGGTATGTGATTCTGCATACTTGTAGAATGATAAATTATTTGCCAGCAATATGTGTGTATTTGATTTCTATATGGTTATTCCTACAAAATATTTCATAAAATACATAATAATATGTCTCCTTATGCATACAAAATACCATATAGAGTATGCACCAAATCAAATATTTTCACATTAAAAAACACAAGCTTCTCACCGTGGGAGGGGGACACCCCCTTCCCACACACTTCTCCTCGCTCGCAAGCGCGCTCGAGCTCGGTCGCTTTGCTCCCTCGCAAATTCTACCGCTTCGCTCCCCCGGACTAATTTCTGACAACGCGCCTGGTCATGTGTGCCCCCCCCCCCCACTTCAATACGGATTGACGCCCCTGGTCACAAGTAATTTTACCATATGGTTAAGATTATGATACAGTTTTATAGGCAGCATATAATGGGCACTAGAAAAACAAAGAAGGCTGTTATCTAAGCTAGTGACCATGCAGAGATTTGTAAGTTCATATTTATGGTGGAATGCCATGGGAAAATGGAAAGAGTTTCCGACATGTTAAGGACAAGGGGATGAGTTGTTTATAAAGTCAATTATAAACCTCACTGTGGAATATATACTTGTAGATAGCTATCATGATTTTGTTCAAAACAGACCCAGTTTTTTTTTGATATGCATAATGTGCAGTATTCATCAGCAGGTATTAAAACTTGCAATGATACCTCCTGTACTTCAATTAGACATTCCATTACAGTAGCCACCATTTAACTTACTACTTCTCTGATGGAATGGAGGAAGGGTGGGGAGGGGGGGGGCTGTAGTATATGAGCAAACTGCACCTTACACACATCAAAGATTTTAAAATTTACAAAACTGTGTTCCATTTTATGGCAAAATCAATTGGATGTGATTAATTTACTTTTGGATAATCTGCAATAAAGCATTGCAATGGCTTGCGGTTCCTTCTCTGCTTTTGTAACAGCTGAGGTATACAAATTAAGAAATAGGACACGGTGTTTCCTTGTAAGCCTATAGAAGGGTGTTGCCTTCTTTACTTTATTGATCTCCTTTTTTGATTAGGCTTTTGAAAGGAAAATAGACAGTATGCAGGAGCTGATTGACAAACTCGAATCCAGAATCTTTGATCTTGAACAAAAGGCGGATGAAAATCACAAAGTATCCGTCGATCTGAAGCAGCAGTTAACTAAGACTGAGGTAGCACAGAAAAAAACCTTAAGTTTAATAAACGATATGGAACAGTATTCAAGGAGGAACAATATCAGAGTTTTTGGAGTAAAAGAGATACAAGGAGAAAATACCAATGAAATCATTAAGGAACTGGCAGAAAGCAAACTATCGGTTGATCTTGACGACAATTGCATCGATAGAAGTCACCGGGTTGGCAGACAGAAACAAGAGGGTAACCACCGTGCCATTCTTGTTAAATTCACCTCCTACCAGCATAAACTCCGCATCATCAAAAACAGACGTAAACTGAAGTCGACTGGGATAGTTATCAAGGAGGACCTCACTTTTGAAAACAATAATCTTCTTAACCAGGCCCAGAAGCATGACAAAGTTAGAAATGCGTGGTCTCTTGATGGTCGTATATTTGTATTAGTGAAGACGGCCGACGATCAGGAACGAAAAATCCCCATTCGTTCTCCAGACGATCTTTCGAGTCTATAAACTTAATTCCTACAGGAGTATTCTTTGCATCATTGCGATTTTCCCAGAAAATGCTCACTCTTTCATTCTTTTTTTTCTTCTGTATTACAATGAAAATCAGTCTATGGTGTGTTTTTTCCACATTTTCTCTTATTCTGTTAATTGTTGTTAATTTGTGTATGCTCTTTTTTCCTTTTATTTCTAATGATGAGGGCTCTAAGTATCCGTTCGATCTGTACAATGATTTGAATTATGGTCCTTACTTTTTGTACATGGATGATGTGATAATGCTATGATAACTGATGTAGAGAATAATACAGCAATTGATTGCTGTTACTACAGTGATGCTGAGTTTATTCATTCTTTCTCTAAGGCCAGTTACGGCATATCTATTTTTCACTTAAATTCTCGGAGCCTTGTAAAAAACTTTGATGATTTCACTCACCTTCTTGCATCGATTAATAACTTTAAGTTTTCGTTCATGGGTATTACCGAAACATGGTTTACTGACACTTCTCCTCTGAATTTATTCAATATTGACGGTTACACTTTTCTTCCTAAAAACAGGGAATCAGGTAGAGGTGGGGGTGTCGCATTATATCTTAAAGACGATTTTGATTTCAAAGTAAGGGGTGATCTGAGTAATGTATTGGTAAATAATGCTGAATCTCTCTTCGTTGAAGTGCATAGTTTAAAGCATAAAAATATTATTGTTGGTGTAATTTATCGACCTCCTGGTCAGTCAATTTCTGATTTTAATAATTGTTTATCTGTCCTTTTAGAAACGGTAAATGATGAAAACAAAAGATGCTTTCTGATGGGCGACTTCAACATAGACCTTTTAAAAGTGTCAGCTGGCAATGATTATGAATATTTTTTGAATTTAATGACCCTTCATTCGTTTAATCATTGTATTGATAAGCCTACAAGGGTTTCTTCATCTTGTTCTTTACTTGATAATATTTTCTCAAATGTATTTGATGTAACTGTAAAGAAAGCTGGTATAATTCTAGGTGATGTGTCAGACCATTATCCTATATTTTTATTTTGTGATTCCCCCCACACACCACCCTCCCCCCTTGCAACTATGAAACGTAGGACTAGTCCTGAAAATGTTTCCCGTTTAATAAGTGAGCTAGCTTCGGTTGACTGGGAAATCGTCATGTCTGATAATTCTGCTGATTCAGCTTACAGTTCTTTTTTAGACATCTTTCGTCACTGTTTTGATCGCTGTTGTCCATATTATTCAGTAAAAAACAAGCTCAATCGTACGAAGTCTCCGTGGTTATCAAAAGGAATTTTGAAGTCCATACAAAGGAAAAACAAGCTTTTCAAAAAATTTAAAATTAATCCTACGCCCAGTAACAAAAATGCTTACTCTTTGTATCGAAATGTGCTTACTGACATCATTCGAATGGCGAAGAAAATGTATTATTATGACATCGTTGAATCTAATAAGAACAATAGTACCCAACTATGGAAAATTCTAAATGATATTCTTAACAAAAAAGGTAATGTTCACTTCAATAACTTGTTTATGTGTGAGGATGGTCTTAGTAACGATTGCTCTCATATTGCAAATAATTTTAACAATTATTTTGCTTCTGTTGCTCATTCATTAGCTAACAATCTTCCGTCAGTAAACGTCAATGCATTGAGTTTTATCCCCAATAATGTCCAAGCATCATTCTTCATGTTTCCCACTTGTGTTGAGGAATTGTCAGCCATTGTTATTAAGATGAAAAACGGAAAGAGCTGTGGCTTTGATGAAATTAATTGTGACTTGCTTAAGCAAATCTTTCATGTCATTGTTACACCTTTGATTTATATCATCAACCTTTCTTTTGCTTCTGGCATCTTTCCTTCCGAACTTAAAATTGCGAAGATTATCCCTCTTTTTAAATCAGGTGATGCACAAACCTTATCAAATTATAGGCCTATTTCTATATTACCTTCAATTTCTAAGATTGTTGAACGGCTTGTTTTATAATAGATTGTATAACTTTATTTCCAAACATGATATACTTTATAAAAATCAATACGGTTTCCGGACTAATCATGCTTCGTACATGGCTGCCCTTAATCTCACTGACAAAATTGCTCAAGGTCTCGATACTAATAACACAACTGCTTCCTTATTTCTCGACCTATCAAAAGCTTTTGATACGATTGACCACACCATTTTACTCAGTAAACTTTCTTTGTATGGCATAAGAGGGACTGCTCTATCATGGTTCAAAAGTTACCTTAAGAATCGTTCACATTTTGTTTTCTTTAACGGTGTTAACTCTTCTACACTTCACTGTAATATGGTTGTTCCACAAGGTTCAATATTAGGACCTTTACTGTTTCTTTTATATATAAAAGACATTAATATGTCCTCATCTGTGTTCGACTTTTATTATTTGCAGATGATGGTACTGTTTCTTTGCAAGCTCCTGTTCATGATGTACCGCCACCTCTTACTCATGAATTTTCTCATATTTTCAATTGGTTAACAGCTAATAGGTTGACTTTAAACATAGCAAAAACTAAGTTGTTACTATTTGATAATAGAATTTCTGACCCAACTATTTACAGCATTCATCTAAATGATACCCCTATCACACCATCACTCCACGCTAATTTTTTAGGAATTCACATTGACTACAAATTAGATTGGAAAAATCATATTTCCTTTGTAAGTAACAAAGTAGCAAGAGCGAGCGGAGTCCTTAATCGACTAAAACACTTCTTACCTAGAAATGCACTCCTCATCCTTTACAATTCCCTCATTCTTCCACATCTAACTTATAACCTTGTTACTTGGGGAAATACTTATATTACTTCGCTCAGCAACTTGCACAAGCTTCAAAAGCGAGCAGTTAGGAATATTTGTAACTTGTCGTATCGGGCCCACACAACAGCAGTTTTTAAGGAGCTACATATTCTCTCAATTTATGACCTTTATACTTACCAATTAGGCATATTTATGTATCGCTACTATCACGGTCTCCTTCCAAATGTTTTTGTAACTTATTTCAACTTTAACTCTGACTTTCATTCCTATTATACTCGGGCAAGAAATCAGTTGCAACCCCCTTTGTCTAGAACCCGTGTTAAGCAATCCCATGTTCGTTGTGCAGGTGTTAAATTATGGAATTCCCTCCCTTTAAATATATGCAACTCCTTGTCCTTAGCATCATTCAAAAGGAAACTTAAAAATTATTTGATTGGTATGCTGCCGTAATTCATCTATTGTCATAGGCAAGTTTATATACTTAACCCTCTTTTGTCGTTTTATTTTTTTCTGTGTTTGTTTTCTGTGTTGTTTCCTTACTTAAGGGCAAGGGCCAGACTTGAAAAGATTACTTTTTCTGGTCCTTTATCTTCTTTTGCTAAATAGTTATGCTACGCTAATATTTCAAATGTCGTTGTTTTATGTTCTTTGTTAATTTAATGTGGATTTTTGGCTTGTTCATTGTCATTTGGAAATTGTTCGTGTAATTTAAATCAATTGAAGATATAAATAAATCAAATCAAATCAAATCAAATCTCATCTTCTCAGTCATTCTCTTTGTATACCTTGTCCAATACTGCAGGAGGGCTAAGCAGTCCACACAATAATACCCTACAAGTAACTACTTCACATCCAGTAGTGCCAGTACTTTGCCATATATTTAATTGTATTATTTGTAACTATTATTGTCAGGAATAATCAGCAGACTATACAAGTTCACTTAATATTCAGATCACTGGTCTACACAGGATCTACCGATCTAGCTGAGCTGCAGAAGGAAGGGGGGGGGGGTCTCCTTCGGGGCCAAGATTTAGCCAAAAGGTTACTCCCAAATAAAAAAAAAATAATGTACGAAGAGGACCCTGTACCTATCACCTACGTAATACCTGTATGCCAGTGACTTGAGTCGTCACAGATATTTTCAATGACTTGTTGTCACAGAAGTCTCATTTAATGCTACATTTACAGTTTTATTTGAAACTTTTGCTTCATACTTAATGTTCATACCTTTAAAAGTCAAAACAATCAATCAGTCCACAGCAGCCTTCTATTAGCAAATGTCCGCATGTGTCCTTTTGACTTCACAGAATATTCTCAATGTCCACTGGAACATCCCTTATCCTAAGTTACAGAAATATTACCAGCATTACCTTCAGGCAAAATAAAGTATTCATAATAAGGATTGACAAAATGTGAAAAAGTTTCATCTTCTTTACTGTGTTTAAGATGACTCTGGTCTTTTTAATACAATGCAGTCATGTTGATTATCCCTGCACCTTCTCTACACACTGTCTCTGTGGCAGTAGGTAATGGTACTGGTAGTGTGACCAGAGTCCTCTGTAACTTTCTACAGCTCCTATTCAGAATGAATACCACAGTATCTCTAGCTGACTTCATGTTTTAGTGAAAATTTGTGGCTTTGAACATACAACATGCTTCTTATCCAAAGGAATTATATGGCACCATTTCCTTTCACATCATTTCTGATAGATGAGTGACAGGATCTCTGGTACTGATATCATCTGACATCTGGTAACAGTTACCTACTGGTATGCAAAAGTTCACAAAGTTTTCTACATTATAAGCAACATCAGCTGTCGCAGACCAAGTAAACAGCAGGTGTAAACAGAACTCCGAAATTTGCCAGATCATGTAGGTCAGTAGGTATATTATGCTGGAATTAACGCAAAACCTGCATCAGCTACATAAACATAAGTTACCAGAGAGAAATTACGGGAGAAGGCTAGATGCAACTATCATCCTTTTTCTCTTGTAGCAGAACCAGTTGAGTTCCAATTAATGCTTTTGTAAGTTTCATCATAAAGGCGACATGGAAGTACCTGGCTAATTGGTCACTCACTCATACCTCGAGCTTCAGTACTCGGTCTCATGCAATGCAATTTATACTGTGGCTAGTCACTTTTGTCATGGTAGCTTGAAGTTTAATTACAAGAAGTCCTTGTATAATACCAGGCCCGTAGCCAGCTTTTACCTGGGGGGGGGGGAGGGTCGCCATGCGGCAGGACTATCTAAGCGGATCGCCACCATCAGTTGGCGCGGAGGGTACACGAAAATTTTTGGCTTTACAAACCCCTCAGATGGCTGGAAACGGCACTCCTCGAGTGTTTTAAGCTGCATATACCCAGCCCTGAAATATGGATCTCATGTCTGCAATTTCTCAATTAATGCAAAAAATCAGTCTATGAAAAAAAGTAATATATATTTCTGTGCGGAGCGCCACCATCAGTTGGCGCGGAGTGTACGAGAAAATTTTTGTCTTTACAAACCCTCAGATGGCCGGAAACGGCACTTCCTGAGTGTTCTAAGCAAGAATATGTTCAGTCCCCACTTTGAAATTCTCCCCTCTTCTTGGAGCACTTGACAAATATTGGGGGCTGAACGGAAGATTTAAATACCTTGTATCAATGTTTTCTTTATTCCCTTGAGCGTTAGTATGAGGCTGTACGAGAGTTACTGCACGAGTCAATGGGGCCGGGCTAGGGAATTGTGTTGCACTGAAACAAAAGAACTTCTCATAATAGGGTTACTTGGGGCGGGTGTATGCTACCGTTGACTTAAATTATGCACACTGTTGCCATACCGCGTGCGGTGTTTGTTTCCCCTGTCCCGGAATTTGGCTGTCAGACCACGCTGTCCGGTAACGCCATACTCATTGTACAGTACAATAGTTTTTGATAGGTTAGCGCGATGCATTTTGCGGTCGGTACAAGTGAATTACTTCAACTTACATATGTGGGACGTGGGTACGGGGAATCTATATTCGTTGTATTTGTGAATACGAGGTATATAGGTTACCGTTAGTTTTATTCACTATTCACGGTATCGGTATTGGCTTTTTACTTGGTCAGACCAATAAGTCGACCAATTAAGCTTTCAAAATATTTAGCCCGCAAAGCAAAATTAGGGAAACCCGTCAGATCATGTGAGAAATACATGAAATCCGGACATTATGGGCAATTTTACAAACCTGCCTGGACGTCTGGCAACCCTAACTCATAGGCCTACGGCTAACATGGGCTAAACCAGCGGAATTGACATTTTGCCCTGAAAAACGCCAAAGGCTCTATTTAGGCCCAAATAAAAAAAATACAAAAATTTTGGTCTGGGCGGGGGGTTCGTGCGCATCCCCTGCACCCCCTGCTACGGACCTGCTAAATAGTACCTTCATCTTCCATCCTATCCATGGCTTTTTGAATTAATCCCATGAATGATTGATATAGCATTAGTCTTTAGGATTTAGCTAGGCTATAGGGCACGTTATGTTAAAGAAAATTTCCCGTAGTGACAGGCTGCCGATGAACTTTGAAGATTTACATTCCTACTTCTGAAGATATTGTCCTACCTTTGGCCATCGTATGACTCTTTCCAAATCTTGACACAGCTCAGACGTCATTGCCATCCTTTCTCCGTCAATTTTGTCAGCATTTACTTGACTTTGCGAATACTCATCGCTGTTCCTAGTTGCTACGATGCAATGCAAAGATGTGATGTATACTACAGACTACAGTACAGCTGTATACAGTACATTCCTATATACCCGGGAGTCCCGGGTTCTATTCCCAGGTCGAGTCATACCAAAGACTTTAAAAATGGAACCTTCTGCCGTTGTGTGTGATGCTCCGCATAAGCAATGGAGTAAATGAAAACAAGCCAGTTAGCCACAACTGAAAAAAAAAGGCCGTGGCCGGCTCGACTTGAACCAGTTGGTTGGAAACTGGGCCGTTAAACCTCAGATATCTAACTCCTATATAAACAGTACACACTACACAAAACAAATGCACTTGTTTGTTAAAAGAAGGGTCTAAGCTCAAATTAAGCCTTGATATGTTAGAGGGATACTTATTCTAAGCAATCTGGTGAAATTTTCATTGAAATCCGATGTGTGGTTCTCAAGATATCAGCAGATAAAGTTGTCACATTTTCAACATAAAGTGAGCTTGAAGCAAGCACGTATGATGTCATACCCTCACATTAATGAGTAGTCTTTTGTTTTTCTTTAAATTTCATTACCAATTTTCTCCTCAACAATCGAATGTTATCGCAGTGTGATTGCATGAGAGGCATGGGAAAATTACAAACTTCACATTCCCCATGGGGAGGTCCTATCCCTATTATTTGCAAGGTCAACACAACAGACTGAATAAACAAAGGAAACAAAGCATTCCTTATCACTGCGAGAAAATGATATCAGGGAGCTGCCTTCTAATATAACTTCCACTTGCCTTTGGGTCACAAATATTGTAACTTCTTTTGCTGATATCTCGAGTAATACAAGACTTCCGATATGAATGAAAGTTTCACCAAAATGCATAGATTTAGTTCCTTTTTCACATACGAAAAGTAAATGTTTACTTAAACCCTCCTTTAAAGTTTACGCTCGTTGTGATGACTTCCCAGTATCAGGTGACATGCCACCTGTTACAAAGAAGGACTTTGATTAGGTTATTTGGTAAATATCGTGGCGCAAAGGAAGATACCTCCGACAACGTTTACCGCCAGAGTAATAAATTAGTTCGTCACAAATCTGCTGTTTATTCTCAACTTAGCACTTCCCGAATCATCAAACATCGCGAATTGTAAAGAAAACATTCATATACACATAATTTGGGTCCAAACCTTGGTACTAAATAGGTGCAGCTAAACTGAACGATATCGAGCCTGCCCTGATGGACTATTATCAAAAAAGTTTTAGGACTCTTAAAGCATTCTTGTGGGTTAAGACCTTTAAGAATATACACACTTCCACCATCCACCATATGAATAGTAGTTTGCATATTAATTAGCATGTTTTGCATATTCAACAAGCAAATTTGGAAACACGTTTTCCTCAACAAAGTAACAAGCTACAAGCATGATCAATAGCTGAAATTAAAGCTTGCAAAGAGATCTAGGAAGGGACAATGCTAAGTTTTCGTAGCATTACCAGTGAAGTAAAGAACTGATTAATAAGTAAAAATGTTAACAAGCAAAAGGAAAATATAAACAAAAGTGGCAAAAAATGAAGTGTCTCTGCCTGTCTAAACATACAATATCTGCCCTACCGAAAAAATAAAATACAAGATGATCTTAATATTTCAAATGTACAATTTTGTTATCAAAGCAGTAGCATGCTTTTGTTAGAAAGCTCAGTTATGGAAGTTTTTTCCTTCTGAAACAGTTCGCCAAAACTATCCAAAAATCATTCTTGAGTAGAGCTTCCCCACATTTAAGGAAGCACCGAATTTCTTTCAATCGACATGTCACATATATTTATGGCTCACTTCACTCCATAGTGCGTATTTTATTTGAATCACATAAGATTTGTATTTCCGTCCAAATCTGAATCCGCTCTTGACAGAGCTATCACTCACATATCCTTTTAGTTAATTCGACAATTTTAAACTATGATGACCCAATGTGTACTGCTATTACTTTTAGTAATAGCAGTTGTAAACTTACAACAACAGCACTTGCAACAGCACTTGTAAACTTACAACATTTTCAGTCTTGTGTGACGGATGGTACTCCCACTCCAAAAGCTGACGTTATCTCCACAATCCAAGCTGAAACATTCCTTTTCGTCGTGAAAAATTTTCGAATTCACCCCCCTCCCCTAATCACCAGTAAGGAGGTGGAAGAATCCCTGTAAATTGCACCTTTGGAAATTTATCAATTAAAAGAAAACATGTTAACGGGTCTAAATTTTGGCGTCCAAAGTACTTATTTTGCAGTCCAGTGCTTCTCACAACCTTAGAGGCAGTTTTGCAATGAGGCCTATCCATGAACAGCTTTCAATTTATTGTAAAACGCGTAGACAGCATCTTATACTTGTTTGGAAGCTTGTGCCTTGCAAGGGAAATAAGCAATTCCGCAAAAAGTGTTTTTAATGTGACCAAACAACTTTAACAAAAAAATCATGTACACAAGACAAAGCACTTTTCGATTTATGTCGTGCATGGTCACTCTGTGTTTTTCCTCTCCTCAACAGATGTTTACTCAAGACTGTCTGTGGATTGATGACATGAATATGGTGAAAAGGTTCACTGGAAGTTATTCTGATGTTATACTTCCAACGGCTCCTCCAACGGTCATTCTCTGACCAGCCGACGAAGACGGAGAAACATTGAATGATGACAAAATATTTTGATGGACCACGATGAAAGATGTAATATTTTCTCTTCCACATGATTTGTAGATTGTAGAACAGTTTTTTGATAAGCGGATTAATTATTTACATGAGTATCGGTCCCAGCCATATCCTGATAAGTTGAAAGGATGTTGATGGTTATGAGTGGAATAGTAGTTACATGAAGAGACTGAACCCTTTTGATTTCAAAATTGCGGTGGAGCACCGGCTAGATCGCCTTCTCTGTTTAAGAAACATTTAGGAGTAATGAAACAAATAAGTCCGTCTCCTGTCGATTGACCAGTGGATCAAAAGGACGAAAACACCATCAGAGGGCTCAGAGGGATGGAGGAGCCTTGCTATGCTCCAATGCCTGACAATTCTACCAAACTGAGATATGAAGAAGACGAGACCTCACTCAGACAATACCTGAATCATCAGAAACTTCCTCACCCTAACCCTACCCCTATACCTACCTCTTCCCGGACTAGTACCGTCCCTTTGCAAACAAAAGGCCGTATACACACCCAGTAAGTCAACAAGTTGTGATACATTTTATTTTAGGGTGCATCACAAAGTGAATATTTTTAGGGCCGTCCTTCGCAGTAAAAAATCCCTTCACTGAGTTTACTTCTAGCCACTGTTTAAAGTTAAAGACAGACAGTCATCCCCCAAAGTATATTTTTAATGTGGGAGTATCAAAATTCTCAGGTGGCGACTGCTCTTTGATTGACATCAAAGTTTGAAAATTTGAAAGATGCAGAGTAGCTCACATTCCACACAAGGCAGAGAGAGAGTGCTTTTATTACATTTTATAGTCTTGTATGCTCACCAGGACATGGCCTTAAGCAATAAAACAGGTTTATTCTTGCACAAGGAGGAGCTTCACACAGTTATGGGAGCAGCTAGAAGTTGCAGAGTTGGGGGAAATGGAACTGTCTGGGATCATGAAAATTCCCCTTTAAAGGAACAAAATGTACCTATCTGATAGGACCGTTTGAAAATTAAGACCTGTGAACGATGTGAAGATAAATTTGGCTCTTTGCCACATTCCCCTCGCTACCGTTTGTGTTCGTGTAGCTCGGGTAATATTCTAAGTGCTTTACAGGTCCGGTCGGCTGTTTTGTTATAGGACAATTTCTATTTTCAAACGCATTCAAGGAATTCTTATATAGTTTGTTCAACGTAATTTGGAGAAAACAGGTCGTTCAACATCCATAAAGGAAACGACTAACAGCCCGTTATTCCCCAAACCTTGCAACACCCCTCACTTGTCACGAAAAGTAGACTTGCTGTGTTCAAAGAATAATTGGACACCCCTAAACCAGTGGCTAACTTGCTAGTTACTCACGAAAGGTAAAAAAAATTAACTTTTCTTTTCCCTTCCCCGTCATAACTATTACCTTTCCTTCCCCTGAATTACTTCACTGAGTGTACTTAACATGAGCAGGATTATGTACGGGAGGCAAGAGTGCAGCGAAACACAGGTAAGTGCAAGCAAGGATGTGATATTAAAAGGGAAGTATTGCGTTTGTAGTACAATTTGTACATCAAAATGTACAAATGTATTGCATTTTGTTAAGCATTTCATAATGCACACAGATATCTCGTATCATAGTCGCTGACACTCTACAAAACTGACAACCAGTCAGTCACCTTTTAGACATTGATCAACGGGAAATGCGATATTTTTGGTCAAAATAGCTATAGTCCAAATTGTTTAGCAACTCTAAAAGTGGTTTTCTTTCTGTGTCATATTACGCACTACTTCCCTTCCCTTTGAAAGTGTACCTAAAGACAAGGACCTAAACTTACAAGAATATATTTTACAAAGGTTGAAACATGAACTCTATCGCCTGCACAATGATTTTTAATGTCTCTTTAAAATAAAAAAAAATGTTCACATATGTTCATAGGACCTTGATGTAAGGAGTCTTTTACTTGCAAAGCCAGTTGTGAGAGTTGGCAGCCTCAGTCCGCAGAATATATATTTTTGTAAGTTGAAGGTACACTTGAATTATAGGACGATATGAGCCGGATCCGGACGGACTGGGCTTGACATGTTTCGGATACAATGAGCCGGATTCGGACGATATGAGCGGGAGACTTCACAAGTCATATTACCTTGGCGTCAATCGACTCCCTTTCCCTGGTTCCCAAACCCTTGCCTCCCAAACCCCCTGCTTCCGTAGGGCCCCCTAGTTCAACCCTCCCTGCCCTTTTCCCTGGTTCCACACTCTTCCAGGTTCCTTGCAACCGGTCTACTCCACTTCCTTTGGTTTTAAGCCTTTCTGTCCTCCAAACCTCCCAGGGGTTCCCTGCATCCCTCACTGACTCACGCCCTTGTTTACCCTGCTCCTGAGGGAGGAAGGGACTTTGAGTACCCGAGGGATGTAGGGAGGGTGAGAAGACCAGAGGATGACAGTAAGGTAATGCACAATGATCCGAATTGCGGATCTGGAGAGGTTTGGGAGGGCGGATGGGGGGGGGGGTCGATCTGTGAAGGTATGGCACAAGGGAGAGCGTGAACGTGGGTGGGCGGATCGGGGAACCTGGTTGGACCAGGGAGTTGCTCCCTGGTTGGACCGCTCGGGATGGATACCGGGGTGGGAGGATCAAGGAGGGACCTGGGAGGGTGGAAACCGGGATTGGATCTAGAGGGCGGAGAATCTGGGTGAGCCGATCGGAGTGGAACCTAAGAGGGCAGGAACTTGGCCCTCCCATGTCCCTCCTCGATCTGTCCCTCCCAAACCCAGGTTCCCGCTTACTTGGCTCCATCCCGATCCCCCATAGGTTCCCTTCCTCCCAGGTCCCACCACGATCCAGGCCGTCCCAGAACCCACTCCTATCCGTCCATTCCGGTTTTCATCCTCCAAAGTCCCACATCGATCTGCCCACCCAAGTCATCCCCCTGATCAGCCCACTGAGATCCCACCCGATCCATCCCAGGTCCCACCTCGGTCGTCCTCCCGGGTCCTTCCTCGATCCGCCAACCCAGGTCCCACCCCGATCGGCCGACCCCAAGTTCCCGCCCTCCATAGATCCCTCCATCCCGATTCCCGCTCTCCAGGGTCCACCATAGTCCGCCCAACCTAGCTTTCCGCCCTCCCGGGTCCCACTCCGATCCACTCACCCAGCTTCCATCCTCACAGATCCCACCTCGACCCGCCCACCCAGGTCCACGTTGGTCCGTCCAACCCAGGTTTCCGCCCTCCCAGGCCTAGGTCCGACTCCGATCCGCCCATCCGGTTTCCAACCTCCCGGTTCCCTTCTCAATCAGTCCACCGAAATTCCACCCCGATCCGAACACCCCAAGTACCACCCATCCCGATTCCCGCCCTCCCTGGTCCACCTCGATCCGCCCATCCCGAGTCCCCCCGATTCCCCAACCCAGGTTTCCACCCTCCAGGTCCCACCCTGATCAACCCACCGAACTCCCACCCCGTTCCACCCACCCCAGGTTTCCGCCCTATCGGGTCCCACATCGATCCGCTCTCCCGGGTTCCACCCCGATCCGCCTACCCTAGGTTCACGCCCTCCTTGGTCCCCCCGATCGGCCCATCCCAATTCTCGCCCTCGCGGATCCACTCCGATAGGTCAAACCCAAGTTTCCGCCCTCCCAGGTCCCACTCTGATCCGTCCATCCGGTTTCCAACCTCCCAGGTCCACCTCGATCTGCCCATCCCGATTCCCGCCCTCCCGAGTCCCCCCCCCCCCGATTTCCCAACTCAGGTTTCCGCTCTCCAGTTCCCACCCTGAGTTGCCCACCGAGGTCCCACCCCGTTCCACCCTACCCAGGTTCCCGCCCTCCCAGGTCCCACCTTGACCCGCCCTCCCTGGTCCCATCTCGATCTTCCCACCTTAAGTTCACACTCTCCTTGGTCCACCCCGATTGGTCCATCCCAATTTCCGCCCTCCCAGTTCCCACTCCGAACCGCCCACTCGGTTTCCAACCTCCAGGGTCCCTCCTCGATCCGCCAACCCAGGTCCCACCCCGATTCGCCTACCCTAACTTCCCATCCTCCTTCGACCCTCCCATCCCGATTCTTGACCTCCCGAGTCCCCGATCCGCCCACCCCAGGTTTCCGCCCTCTCAGGTCCCACTCCGATCCGCCAACCGGTTTAAAACCTTTCGGGTGTCTCCTCGATCCGTCCACCCAGGTCCCGCCCTGATCGGACCGTCGAGGCCCACCCCAGGTTCCCCTTTCCCCTGATCCGCCCACCCCGGATTCTCTGGAGGACGCAAGGAATCTGAGTCAAGAAGAGGGAGTAAGACCGATTTCAAGGAACCCGAGGGAGTGTGGGAACCAAGGAAAAGGGACCAAGGGAGGCAGGAAGGGTTGAATTAGGGAGCCGGCAGCAGGGACTTAAGGAGGCAGGGGGATTGGGAACCAGGAGAAGGAACCAGGCCCGTGAGGCAAGAGTTACTATGAGGAAAAGTTGCCGGCTCATATCGTCCGGATCCGGCTCATTTTGTCCGACATGTGTCAGGCTCAGTCCGTCCGGATCCGGCTCATATCGTCCGGCAACTATAATTCAAGTGTACCTTCAACTTACATTAATATATATACATATATACTGTTAATATATAGACTGCAGAGGTTGACAACTGTACTTTGCACCCTTACAACTGGCCTTGCAAAAAAAAAAGAAAAACTCTTTATATCAAGGTTCCAAGAACATAAGTAAACTTTTTTATTTCGAAGGGACATTACAAATCGTTGCGCAACCAATAGAGTTCATGTTTCAACCTTTGCAAAATATATTCTTGTAAGTTTGGGTTCTTGACTTTAGGTACACTTAAAAAGGGAAGGGAAGTAGTGCGTAATATGACACAGACAGAAAACCACTTTTACCGTTGCTAAGCCATTAGCTTATCAAATATGGACTATAGCTATTTTGACCAAAATATCGCTCCCTACAAGAGTCATAATTTCAAATATTAAAGGAATTGCTTATGAAACAAGACAGTTATCTCAAAAGTTCAATATCTGAACGGGGTACTGACTGCTAGTCAGTTTGAGCAGAGTTTCAGGGACTATGATACGAGATATATGTGTGCATTATGAAATGTTTGCAAAATTCAATACATTTGTATAATTTAATGTACAAATTGTAGAACAAACGCAGTACTTATCATCCTTGTTTGCACTTACCTGTGTTTCGCTGCACTTCGGTTTGTTTTGCCTCAGTATATAATCCTTCTCATGTTAAGAACACTCAAGTTATTTAGAGGAAGGTAGAAGTTATAAATGGGAAGGGAAAAAAGTTAAATCTATTAACTTTCGTGAATAACTAGCAAGTTTGCCACTGGTTGAGGTGTCCATTGTTCCATTGAACACAGCAAGTCCGTGACAAGTGAGGGGAGTACAAGATTGGGGGCCTAAAGGGCTATCAGTCGTTTTCCTTTGCCGATGTTTAACGAAATGCGAGTTTGTTTTTTTTTTTAAATTACAGTCAACAAACTATACAAGAATTCCTTGAGTGCTTCTGAAGACAGAAGTTGTGATATAATAAACAATGAAGTTGTAAAGCCCCTAGAATATTATACGAGCTACACGAACACAAAGATTAGGGAGGGGGAATGTGACACAGAGCCAAATTTTTCTTCTCGCTGGTCGCAGGTGTTCTTTTTCCAGATCGAACGTCCCATCAGATAGGTGCATTTTGTTCCTTTGCTAGAGGTAAAATCAGTGAAGAGATTTCTTTACCGTACTGTCTAGGACGAGATTTGTTGTCCCTAAAATTATTCACTTTGTATTGCACCCTAAAACAAAATGTATCACAACTTCTTTACTTAATAAGTGTGTATACGGTCTTTTGTTTGCAAAGGCACGCGTGCTAGTTCGGGAAGGATTGGGATAGGGCGAGGAAGTTTCTGATGGTCGAGTGAGTTTCTATTTTCTGAGTGAGATCTCGTCTTCTTCATATCTCAGGTTGGTAAAATTGTCAGGCACTGGAGCATAGCAAGGCTTCTCCATCCCTCTAGGCCCTCTGATGGTATTTTCGTCCTTTTAATCCACGGGCCAATGGACAGGAGACGAACTCGTCGGTTTCATTATTCCGAAACGTTTCTCAAACAGAGGAGGAGATTTAGCCGGTGCTCCACCGCAATTTTGACATCAAAAGGGTTCAGTCTCTTCATGTTACTTTTTCGCACTAATAACCATCAACACCCTTTCAACTTATCAGGATGTGGCTGGACCCATACTCGTGTAAATAATTAACCCGCTCATGAAAGAAGTGTTCTGTAATGTGCAAATCATATGGAAGAGGAAATATTACACGTTACATCATAGACAATCAAAATACTTTGTCATCATTCAACGCTTCTCCGTCTTCGTCAGCTTGTCAGTGAATCGCCATTGGAAGGGATGACCACTTCATTGAACCATTTCTTCAACCATATTCATTTCATCAATCCACAGACAGAAAATATCTGTAAAGGAGAGGAAAAATACGTGATACAGTTTCACCATGCACCACATGATTAAAAAAATGTTATGTCTTATGTACATGATTCTTTTTCAAGTTGATTGGTCACATAAAAAAAACACTTTTGGGGGTAAATTGCTTATTTCTCTTGCAAAGCACAAGGTTTCATACAAGTATAAGATGCTGTCTATGCGTTTTATAATTAATTAAAATTGTAAAGCCTAGGCCTAACTACAAAACTGCCTCTAAGGTTGTGAGTAGCACTGGACTGCAAAATAAATACTTTGGACCCCAACATTTTTAGACCCGTTAGCATATTTTCTTTTAATTGATAAATTTCCAAATGTGCAATTTACAGGGATTCTTCCACCACCTTACTAGTGAATGGGGGAGGGGGTGAATTCGAAAACTTTTCACAACAAAAGGGAATGTTTTTGGTGAATATCAGCTTGGATGGGGGGGGGTATTACATCAGCTTTGGAGGGGGTGGTATTCAACACACAGTACCATCGGTCACACGAGACTGAAATTGCTATACGTTTACTAACAGTATTAGCAGTACACATGGTGTCATCATAGTTTAAAATTGTCGAATAAGCTATGAGCTGTCACATTTTTTTCTACACCACCACTGAATATGTGAGTGATAGCTCTGTCAGGACCTGTAGCTCTGATGGCACAATCAAGAAAGGATCCAGATTTGAACGGAAAAAAGTCTTATATGAATCAAATAAAGCACTTACCATGGAATAACGTGAGCCATGCCGTGCCATGCCATAAATATGTGTTATATCAAATGAAAACAAATCGGTGCTTCTTTAAATGTGGGGAGGCTCCTCCCAAAAAGTGTTTTTGGCCAGTTTTGGCTAACTATTTTAGAAGGAAAAGACTGTAATAAGCTTTGTAACAAAAGCAAGCACACTATTGCTTTGATAACAAAATTGTACATTTGAGATATTACGATCGTTTTGTATTTTGTTATTTCAGTAGGGCAAGCATTGTATGTTTAGGTAGAAATTGCCTTTTTTCTAGGTTTTGTAAAAAATAGTGAAACTGGTAACTTTGAGACACCCATATTGCTGTTGTTTAAGTCTTTAGACCTAGCAATTTCTTCTTTGGACAAATAGCTATCTTGTATTTTATATTTAGATGCGGTAGGCAGTTACACTTTGATTTTTGGTACTTTTGTTTTATCCTTTTTTTTTTTTGCAGTTTAATATTTTTACTTATTGTATCAATCAAAACTTAATCAAGTCTTTTCTGCATTGGTGATGCTACGAAAAGCTAGCATGGTCATTCCCTAGAGCAATTTAGCTTTAATTTATTCCATTGATCATACTTGAAACTTGTTGCTTTGTTGAGAACCAGAAAGCCCAAAGGCTTAGTGATTCCTTGCCGAATGGGGATGCTTTGTTGCACTGAGCCTTATCCCCCAAATTATCTTTCTTGACTACATCATTTTATGATGTTATAACAATTTGACCTCTGCTGACCTCACATGACCTCTGAACCCCACCAAATATAACAACCAGAAAGCCCAAAGGCTTAGTGATTCCTTGCCGAATGGGGATGCTTTGTTGCACTGAGGTTTATCCCTCAAATTTACAAGTATCACAAGTATTCAACATCCCTGTCTTGAAATATAAATATAAATGCATTTGGTCTTTGACCTCTGATGACCTCTAATGACCTCTAACCTCCAATGGATCTTGGATCTTGGAAATTCTTGGGAAATTTTGCCTCTGGTGACCCCAGATGATGATCTTGGGAGTTCTTGAGAGATTTTGCTTTCTGACCTTTTGTGACCCCTGATGACACTCTTGGGAATTCTTGCTTTTTTACGTCTGGTGACCCACCGCAATTTTTGACATCAAAAGGGTTCCAGGTCTCTTCATCTGTTACTTTTATCGTCCACTAATAACCAATCCAAACACCCTTTCAACTCTATCAGGAGGTGGGCTGGACAATTACTCGTGTAAAATAATTAACCCGCCTTCATTGAAAGAGTGTTCTGTAATGTGCAAATCATATGGAAAGAGGAAATATTACACCGTTACATCATAGACAATCAAAATACTTGTCATCATTCAAAGCTTCTCCGTCTTTCGTCAAAGCTTGTCAGTGAAACTCGCCAATTGGCAAGGGATGGACCACTTCATTGAACCATTTTCTTTCAACCATATTCATTTCATCAATGCACAGACAGGAAAATATCTGTAAAGGAGAGGAAAAATACGTGATACAGTTATCCTCACACATGCACCACATGATTAAAAAATGCTGAGTGGTCTTTATAGTACACTGATCCTTTTTTCAAGTTGATTGGTCACATCTACAAAACAACTTTTTTGGGGGAAATTGCTTATATTTCCTCTTGGCAAAGCAACAAGGTTTCATACAAGTCATCAAAGATGGCTGATCACGCGGTTTATAAATGAATTACAATTGTAATGCACTAGGCCTAACTACAAAAAACTGACTCTCTAGGGTTGGTGAAGTAGCATGACTGGACGCGCATATAAATACTTTGGACCACAACATTTTTAGAACCGTTTAAGCAATATTTTCTTTTATTGATGAAATTTCCAAATTGGCACAATTTACAGGATTCTTCCACCACCCTTACTAGTGAGTGGGGGGAGTTTGGGGGTTGAATTCGAAAAATTTTCACAACAAAAAGGTGAATGCTTTTTGTGTGAATATCAGCTTGGACTTGGGGGGGGGGTATTAACATCAGCGTTGGAGGGGGTTGGGTCATTTCAAACACACAGTACCATCCCCCACACGAGACTGAAAATGCTATACGTTTACTAACAAACAGTAGTAGCAGTACACATGGTGTCATCATAGTTTAAAATTGTCGAATTATTTATGAGCTGTCACAATTGTTTCTACACCACCACTGAATATGTGAGTGATAGCTCTGTCAGGACCTGTAGCTCTGATGGCACAATCAAGAGCGGATCTAGATTTGAACGGAAAAATTTCTTACGTGAATCAAATAATGTACTTACCATGGGATTAAGTGAGCCATGCCATGCCATAAATATGTGTTATATCGAATGAAAAAACAATCGGTGCTTCTTTAAAAGTGGGGAGGCGCTACCCAAAAAGTGTTTTTTTGGCCAGTTTTGGCTATTTCAGAAGAAAAAGATTGTAATAAGCTTTGTAACAAAAGCAAGCACACTATTGCTTTGATAACAAAATTGTACATTTGAATGTTACGATCATTTTGTATTTTGTTTCTTCAGTAGGGCAAGCATTGTATGTTTAGGTAGAAATTGCCCTTTTTTAGGTTTTGTAAAAATTAGTGAAACTGGTAACTCTGAGACACTCATATTGCTGTTGTTCAAGTCTTTAGACCTAGCAATTTCTTCTTTGAACAAATAGCTATCTTGTATTTTATATTTAGATGCGGTTGGTAGTTACACTTTGATGTTTGGTACTTTTGTTTTATCCTCTTTTTGCTGTTTAATATTTTTACTTCTTGTGTCAATCAAAACTTAATCAAGTCTTGTCTGCATTGGTGATGCTACAAAAAGCTAGCATGGTCATTCCCTAGAGCAATTTAGCTTTAATTTAAGCCACTGATCATACTTAAAGCTTGTTGCTTTGTTGAGAACCAGAAAGCCAAAAGGCTTAGTGATTCCTTGCCGAATGGGGATGCTTTGTTGCACTGAGCCTTATCCCCCAAATTATCTTTCTTGACTACATCATTTTATGATGTTATAGCAATTTGACCTCTGCTGACATCACATGACCTCTGAACCCCACCAAATATAACAAAAAAAGGAAAAACGGAAGTGTCTCAAAAGGAGTTCAACTCCAATAGATCTTGGATCTTGAAAATTCTTGGCAAATTTTGCTTTTTGACCTCTGTTTACCCCAGATGACGATCTTGGGAATTCTTTGGAATTTTGCTTTTTGAACTTTGGTGACCTCATATAACAATCTTGGGAGTTGTTGGAAAATTTTGTTTTTTTACCTCTGGTAACCCCAGATGACCATGACCTCCACCAAAAACAATAGGGTTCTTCCTTACTTCATGAAAAATCTGTACACTAAATATCAAAAGTGTCCTTCATTCCTATCATGAGATATTGCGATTACAAGCTTTTCGGTTTCTTAGCTCCTGTGACCCCAAATGGCCTTTAACCTTAAGCAACAACATTAGGATTCTTCCTCTCAACATGACAAATCTATATACCAAATATTAAAAGTGTCTGTCACTGCTATCTTGAGATATTGTGATGACAAACCATTTACATGATTTTCGCAGTTTAACCTCTGGTGACCTCAGATAACCTTTGACCGCTACCAAAAACAGTAGCATTCTGCCTCTCAACATGACAAATCATATTATATCAGTCATTCGTATCTTGACATATCGCAGTTTCAAGGTTTTCGGTGTTTGACCTCTGGTGACCTCAAATGACCTTTGACCTCTATCTTGAGATATTGTGATTACGAGCTTTTCAGCTTTTTACCTCCTTCACATCAAATGACCTTTGACCTTCACCAAAAACAATACGGTTCTTTCTCTCAACATGACAAATCTATATACCAAATATGAAAAGTGTCAGTCATTGCTATCTTGAGATATCGTGTTTACAAGCCGTTTAGGAGTTTTCACAGTTTAACCTCCGGTGACCTCGAATGACCTTTGACCTCTACCAAAAACAATAGGGTTCTTTCTCTTGACATGACAAATCTGTATACCAAATATGAAAACTGTCGGTCATTGCTAACTTGAGATATCGTGTTTACAAAGTTTTCGGTTTTGACCTCTGGTGACCTCAAATGACCTGTGACCTCCGCCAAAAACAATAGGCTTCTTCCTCTCAACATGACGAATCTATTTACCAAATATGAAAAGTGTCGGTCATTGCTATCTTGAGATAACGTGTTTACAAGCTAGGTGTCACATACACACACATACACACCCACACACACGACATCACCACAGCATAGATTGCTTGCCTGCCTTCGGCAAGGAAGGTTCCCTTTTTGCTCTCTGAATATGCAAGAATGCTAATTAATATGCAAACTACTATTTAAATGCTAAAAATGTGTACATTTTTTAAGGTTTTACCTACAAGAATGCTTATTAAGTCCTGAAAAATTGTTTGATTACATCATTTCCTCATTTACACACTCCATACATTTCGAGCAAGTTTGCCGTCTAAGGCATCTAACTGAACTAACAAGCGGTACGGATAACTGACTGTTGTTAAGCGAAAGATAACTTGTAGATAAAAAGGTGAATTTGTGTACAAATCCAAACCGCCTGTGGTTCTCGGGAAGCCGTGCTCCCCCCCCCCCCCCATCCCCTTTCACTTTATGCTCCGAGCTCTTTATGCTCGGAAATCATGAAAAAGAGGACTAATTTTGGAATCATGACTGAATTCCAAAACAAAATATACAGAAGTAACAATACATTTGCTCACAAATTGTAATTAAAATTTGCCTGGTTCTGGGTCTTATTTTTACCAATCTAAGTTAATGGGGTAAGTAATATGGATTTGCTTCAGAAACAATTTGGTGAGCAGATACATTCTTTCTCCCTTCTATCCTCCCCGGCAGGTCGAGCACTTTCTCCTACAATCGTTTGATGTGTTCTCGTTTAATTGCAGAAAGTAAAATTTTACAAAGATTGTTCGGCCCAAAAGCTCTAACCTCAAACGTCATTACGTTTACAATTCCAATTACTCTTTTATCGACGGAGACTATTTAGATATTTATTACTAATTAGCATTCCTAGTATACACAGATCAAATTACCGTATTTCCTAACATCATAAGGAAGGCCTTTTCCTTGCATTGATCTTAGGGATGATTTTTTTAGTTTTGTAAGCATTATCTTTGATAACATGAAATTCTCAAAATGAAATATCGACGCAACATTTAAGACTTGAGAAGTGCCTGGAACCGTGCGTCCCTAAGAAATATTTCTCCCGTTAGAATATTTTTATAAACAATATACCTGTCGCCCTACTACAACTTAGTTAATATCACCCCCTGGATAATTTGTTATACCCTGGAGGGGTTACGGAATTAGCCCCCTTTTGAGGGGTAAAATTCTGGATCTGCCTCGTACACAGGGGCTGATCTACTGCTAAAATAGGCACTTAATAAACCCATCATTAGCAAGTGTAACAAAATTGATTTTTCCAAAAGATAGATGTGGGTGGGAGTAAAAATATACTCAAGTACAACACTGACAGATATCAGTCAAACAAGAAAATACTACCATGTAAATATCCGTCCAGGGTTTCAATCCCTGTTTTTCCAGCTCGCAGCCAATGGGGGATGAGGGCAGAGCCTGCTTAAAAATTTTCTCCCCCAGATTATTCCTTTACCATTGCCTTTATACATTTTAATATCTCGCTTCCTTAAAAACATTTCTCTCACTGAAAGCTGTCTCTTCTTCCCCTACCATTCCAGTACCTCGTCTGGCTCACGGCCCGCCCTGCTCATTTAACAGGCCATTTCATTGATCTTGCACAGACTGAGCAAACTTTGCAAAATTTACTGGCAATCGTCATCCAAAATAATGAGAATCTCACCATTTTATCACCACCACATATTTGGTCATCGTCGTCAGCTGTCAGATGTCTCCGGTAAGGGATATATTGTTTCATGTTGTGTTTTATGTTGAATCTTAGATAAAATAGTTGCCAAACAAACATTTTCATAGCAGCATTTAGCACCTGCAAGAGATAGAAACATTAATGTAGGACAGCGTAACCTTACAAGAACTGCTACTGGCTTTTATTATTTATCACCTTTTATACAAATAGAGGGGACAACTGAACGGGCGTTGGGCGAGGAGTCTCAGGAGAGGGTATCTTTAGTATTATGGTTGCTATTGTTCAGAATGGCTCATACAGAAAAGCGTCTTGGAAAAATGTATTACCATAAAATTCATTAAATTTTCAAATTTCTCTCAAAGTTTCAGATTGTCGTTCTCATATTGCTAAGTTACCCCTTGTTGTTGCTGACCTTTATGGATGGTGGAGGTTGTAGGGTTTCAACTTTTGGAAAAAAAAAATCAGAAAAAATCCGAATAATATCGTTTCCTATCAGTCAAAATGAGAAAGGGTAGGGAGTAATGATTAGGTAGATCCCATGACTGGACTAAGTGATTGTTTCTAAAAGCTGCAGGAATAAAGCCCTGCATGGAGGATGCTAAAATAACTTTAAGTAACTGAATAACGCATTGAAATTAAATGAAGGTCGAAAATATATGTTTGGAAAAGAGGTACTGCAAAAGTCGTATTTTATAGGGGAATGTCGCATTTTATTTGCATCAGTATAAACCAGACAAAAATTGCTTTATAAGTCTAAGCCATTCAGTCTTATTAATTATCTCTGGCAATAGATTTTCTTTTCAGAATATTATACATTACAAGAGTTAGAAATGTTACATTTGAAAAGTTGACATTTTGAGTAAACATATTAATCATGAGCTACAAAACAGTTAAGTTTTTCTGTGCGAAACATATTTCTTGAAAATAAAGTAACCGATCTACCTAATTTGAGCTTTCTAATATTCTAGAAATTAAGGTACTTTTAAAGACGTGGCTAGAATGAAATTTTGAATCAGAAGTAGGTGTAATCTCTTCGGATTTGGTCCATCATTACTCTTATTCACAAGTGTATAGAGGGCCGGTCTCGAAGGTTCCCATTTACTAGTTTCCTTAAGTTATGAATGTTCTTCAAAATCTGAAAGAAAAAATCCAAAAGAAGAAGCAAATATTAGACCCGCAACCTAAACCATGTTTAGCCATGTTAACTACGTTAAATTGCACATGGTGCATGTTAGACATGAGTCCATTTGTCTGAGGGATCCCCTTACATTTTTAAGAACGTTCTATTTGTAAAGGATTTTCGTCACATACCCTACAAACTTGACGCTGTTATCTTATTCAACACTGAAAAATTCCTGCTTGATAAATTCCAGTCGATGCAAAGTTACAGAAAGCAATATCAACAGATTTGCCTCTAAATTTCTCGTTTTTCATAAAAATTAAAAGGTATTGAAAAATTGGAGTTTACATCGTGAATTGAGCTTTTAAGAAGTTTTCATATAACACTGAAAATATCTTCACATTTTGTTCAATCAGTATGGCTGTGTGACATCACAGATTTTCCATCAAGTAAAAGAGCTCCTCGAAATAATTTGTGTTTAAAAATTCATAAATTCATATGCTTAGTAACGCTTCATGCTATTAAAAACTGTTGTACACCAATAAAGGAAAAGTTAAACGTAGATTATTATAACAGCTTGTCACTGCCATAGCCCTGTCTCTTATTTTGTCGTCCTTAGCCAGACTGTGAGCTATGAATTTAAAGGGAATGTACAGTCATCCGAATTGGCAAATTAAAAGGCTGCTTTCCACATTTATAGAAGAATACAATTGTTACATCTATTTTGAAGAAAGTAGGGGCAAAAATTGCTTTTAGTAATTACCGTCCTGTGAGTAACTTAAATTTTTTTTCTAAGCTAGTAGAAAGAGCTGTCGTGAAGCAGCTGTCCTCTCATATGGCTATTAACAACGTGCTTCATGCCAATCAGTCTGCTTACAGAGAGTTTCATAGTACAGAAACCAACTTACTTAAGACTCAGTCTGATAATTTCTTCTTGGCGTTGATAAGCAAAATGCTACTCTTCTTGTACTGTTAAATCTTAGTGCCGCTTTTGACACTATAGACCTTTGTATAAAAAAAACCTCTTGATTCGCAAGTTGGGGTATCATCAACTGCTCTTAGATGGTTTGCATCATACTTATAAAGTCGTATACAACGTCTGGGTTCACAATGGTTTATGGGATACATTCCATCTTAATTTTGGTTTTCGTGGTTTTCGTGCTTATAGAACCTGTGTCCTCTTCACGAGCTATCCCACACCCGTACTTAAGATCATTGAGCGCCGTTTGCCAAACACTCAGGGCTATGCAGACGATCATCAACTATGCATCAGCCTGATACAGGTCCCTGGGAGGTATGTTCTTTGTAATACTGCATTTCTAAAGTATGACTGTAGATGTTATCTACTAAGCTGAAAATTAATGACAGCAAAACTGAGTTTATTATTTTAGGTAGTAAGCAACCATTACAGAAAGTTACTACCCGGGTTTTGAATGTTGGTGATGTACTTATATCTCTAAGCTGAAAAGTACGCAATTTAGGTTTTATTTTTGATGAGAATCTCTCATGATATCACTAAGGCTTCTAGAAGTGCTTACTTTCATCTTCATAACATTACTTGTATTCTTAAATATCTTACTCATGATGCTGCATGTTCTTTCGTCCAAGTTTTCATTACCAGTCAGATCGAATACTGTAATAACCTTTTGTATGGTCCCCCTCCGTCCTTTTAATTAAGAAACTACTGCAACTTGTTCAGAATTCCGCTGCCAGAGTTGTTCTACAGTGTATGTCTTAAGAAATTTAAGAATATTACTCCGGCTCTCATTTGGCTAGACATTGCTGGCCGGAGGACATCGGTATTCATTTTAAAGAACCTTTGATTGCTTTTAAAATTCTGAATAAAATGGCCCCTAAGTACCTTGAAGGAATGATTGAAGTGCAGACTGACCAATATGCGTTATAACCTATCATGACGATCTCAAACTAATTCACCTTCAGTTTAAATGTTCACTTTTGGGGGTCGAACCTTCCCCGTATATGCTCCTTGGCTTTGGAAGCAACTGCCAATACAGCTTCGTTTTCAATACAACCTGCTGTTTTCAAACAAAATCCCCAAAAGTGTGCGCAATAATGGTTTACATACGTAAATAGGAGGTATAGTGAGGAGCGAAATAGACTCTGAAAACCCACCCTTTTACTAGACTTTTAAGCAATGTCTCTAGTTGCTTTACTTTTTACCTAGTATATTATTACCTTGTCTGCATTTTTATCTGTTTCATTTTTTTTTTTTATTCTTAATTGTGCCTGTTGTAATTTTTGTACAGCGTTCTAGAATGTAAGTTTTACAGCTGTAACGCTTTATAAATAAATCAATTTTGAATTCGAATTGAATTAAACAGCATACACCGATATCCTAAGTCCTTTTCAACCATGTGACAATATCTTGTAACTGACGTCCTAAACTAAACTCATAGAGAAAAGGTCCTTTCTTACCTTAAATATATAAGAATCTTGTTTTGAAACACCATCAAAGACACTTGTCAAGGAAACGAGGAGACGTCTTACATTTAGCTGATGTATCAAAAGGTTTAAAGACCCGCTTAGTGCTTTGAAAGGTGACAAGTCATTTAGTGATGAAGATGCAATGTAACTGAAAATATTTTGCAAGCAGCGAAAAAGTGCGGTTTGGTTTCCAATGGTCTCCAAAAATCCGATTACTGTATGAAATGTCAAAGGGATTCACAATGAGAGCAATCTTTCAAAGGTCTCTTCCTTCATTTTAATGGACATTCACATGGACGCATGGACCCTCGTGGGTTAGTTGGTAAGATAAGGTTATACGGCTCAGTTTCTAACCAATTGGTTTAAGTGGGGTTGACTTCGGCCTTTTTTTTTCCAGTTGTGGCTCACTGGCTTGTTTTCCCTACTCCATTACTTATGCTGAGCACCAAGCACAATGGAGTAGGTTCCATTTTGAAGTCTTCGATGTGACCCGGCCAAGAGTCGAACCCCAGACCTTCCGGCTGCAAGTCGGATGCTCTGACAATCGTTGGAACAGTCCTTCAGAACGCTAGACCCAACCCCCGTATGTATCAAGATCATTCATGAACACATTTTCCTCTCAAGCTAAAAGTAGGTCTTATGGACATTTGCATTTGCAGAAACATATTAACTACTAATATCTTCCTTCTATAGTAGGCCTACAAGATATTTCAGGAACGTAGCCTGATACGGTAATCAAAATGGGGGACAGGGCATGCTAAGATGCACACTGACTTAACAAATGTAACTAAAATGTTCGTTAAAAAAAAACAGGTGCTGAGAGTAAAAATGTGTCCATAATTACTACATGGACAGAGAATTGGTATGCCAATTTTGTAATCAGTCAAATGGGTTAGTTGTTTCATGTAATGTCCGTCCTCTCTGGTTAGGGTGAGGTTTGAAACACTACTTTTGAAGCCCGTAGCTAAAAGGCGGGAAAGGGGGAGTGTAGGCGTCGCCCGTTTAAAAAGTTTCCGCCCCAGAAAATTTCCATTACCTTCATATGTTTTAAAATATCTGCTCCCTCCCGCTTAAAAATATTTAGCCCAGTGAAAGCTGGCTCGCCCTCCCCTTTTAGTGTCTCTTCTGGTTCCTGGCCTGTCCTGCCTATGTAACCAGCTATTTAAGTGAGCTTGCACAAATTGAGTAAAATGTGCAATATTTACCTGCACTCCACATCAACATTTTTCAAATTTAGACATCTTCGTCAGCTGCCAGGTGTCATCGGTAAAGGACATATGTTCTCACCTTTGCCTTGTTTGTGGTGGATCTTGGATAGACCTGTTGCCAAACAGGCATAAACTTTGCAACATTTACAGCACCTGCAAAAACAAGAACATTGATGAGATACAGCTTCATCATGTAAGAACTGCCATTGGCTTTCATTGTTTATTACCTTTAACGCAAAAACTGTATCCAGGACTTTTCAATAGAGGGGTTGCAACTGATTGGGCGAAAAGAATTTTTTTGGAAAAAGTATTTCGAAAATTTCTCAAATCTTTCGAATTTCTCTCCGAAGTTTAATAGTTTTGTTTTCATGATGCGGGGGTAACCGGTAGCTGAACAACCCCTCTTGCTTCCTGACCTTTATGGATTGTGGTGGTTGTAGGTTTTACTTCAGTCATTTCGTTTCCTGTCAGTGATGGTTATCAGATACGGGGTGCAAATAATTAAGGGGAGGGAGTAATAATTAGAGATATCCCATAACTAGATTGAGTGGTTGTTTCAAAAACCTATAAGAATGTAGTCCTGCATGTAGGATGCCCAAAATAACTATAAGTAGCTTAATGGTGCATTGAAATAATTGCGTTTCGAATAAAAATGGTTGCGGACTAGGTGCTGCAAAAGTCGTATGGGGGGGGGGGGATATTGCATTTAATTGTATCGGTAAAGCCCAGACAAAAATTGCTTTTATCTTCTACTAATATACTCTGGCAATAGCCTTCCTTGCCAGAACATTATCATTACAACAGTTAGGAATGTTTCATCATTTGAAAAGTTGCCGAGTTACCTACTTTAATGTCTACCTTTCTATATCATACAGATGACAATAATTTTTCGTCTCAAACGCACCTACTCCCTTTTCATTTCCCGAGGTCGCAAAGTCAGTGGAAGGACTACTGAGTTTCTCGTATCAGCCTCTGGCTGTTCACAAACGAAGCCCAAGTGAAATAATATTCTCTGGCTGAATTGGTGTTATCCCTTTGAATATGGTCCATCATTACTCTCATTCACAAATGTTGAGTGCCGGACTCGAAGGTTCACATTCGCTGGTTTTGTTCAGTAATGTCCTTCAAAATCTGGAAAAGCCAAAATAAATAGGAAAGATTAGATCCTTAAAGTCTGCTTAACAATATTTTGCTCACGTTAACTGTGCTAGACACATGGCTCTATTTGTCTGAGGGACCTTTTAGACTTTTAAAGACTGTTCCAGATAGATTTTTGTCACATACCCTACAAACTTGACGCTGTTATTTAATTCACCACTGGTAACATTCATGGGCGTCACCAGACATTTTTAAAGGGGGATCGTATTTTGTGTGGAGAGGGAAGTTATTACAGCCAGGGTGAGTGGCAGCTCCCTGTTACAGCGTTAGCGGCAATGCTTGCGCGTAGCGCAAACTCTACGGCGTGGGGTCCAGGAGGTGAAGCCCCCGGAAGCTCTGAGGAGTTAGACTTTTCAAATGCCATTAATGCGATGAAATTATTGTCAATATTGGTAGTTCGATAATGCCAAAAATATGATTTCACATAAGAGCAAAACGTAAACCCATGGATGGGGATCAAAGAGGAAGCTTTTAATTAAGTCTTAAAATGACAATGGCACCAGAACGTTTTTCTTTTAAAGTTAGGGGCCTATCATGAGAACCATGGGCTTGATCAAGGGAACCAACTGGTAGGATCCAGAGGCAAACGATTCCCTGGGCAAAACCCTCGAAAGCTTGTGGAATATAAGGGACTATTCAAGATTAAGGAGGTAAAACAGCTAACCTCAAATAACAAATCACAGAAAAGTTTTAAGCAATTGAGCTCTGCAATGCAAAAAAATCGTTCAAATCTGCAATGAATAGCGTCTCTAAATTGCTAAGTTATCAGGCTCTATTGAACAGAACAGTAAGTTTGTGCACAATGTGATTTTCCCAATTTACTTTTTTTTTTACTTTCAACCTTTCTAGAAAATACTCTACATGTCATTTATTCCGTTAAAATAGGTAATGGAAAATAGTAATTTGGGGGACTCGATTTGTAATTGCAGCGAAATTAACCATTCAACATATTAACAGAAATTTATACTTTGCAATGGCAGAAGAAACCTATTTCGATTTTTGATACATCCTTTAAACGTTTCTGTAAAAAAAAGCTCAAAGGGGGGTCGTTTGCACACCCCGACCCTCTTCCCCCTTGGTGACGCTCATGCATTCCTTTTTGATAATTAAAATTCCATTCGAATCAAAGTTACCGAAAGTAATATAAACAGATTGCATCTAAAATTCATTCTTTGTTACAAAAATCAAAACGTACTGAAGTATTGAAAAGTTTCCATGATCAAAGATTGAGCTTAAAAAGGTCTTCATGTATCATGTATGTACAACTGTTTTGATCAATCAGTTAGGATGTCTGCATCACAGATTTCGCATTATGCAACAACACTCCTTGGAATCAATACATCTTTAAAAATTTGTATCTTAGTAACGTTCCATGCTATTGAAAATTTATGTACACCGATAGAGGAAAAACATCGATATTGTCATATTTTGTCACTGGAATTATGACCCTTTCTTTTATTTGTCGTCTTTCGTCAGTCTATAGATCCTATCGATGCAGATTGAAAGCTTTGAATTTTTAGGGAATATAGTCATCAATTTGAATATTCAGTACATCCTTGCTTCTTAATCCCATGTGCTTAATCTGTTCAGAAATGGACAGGATACTTTACAGAGTGCAAAACAAAAGAAATTGCTCTAATTTTTAACAACAAGTGGCAAAAACGGCTGAAGAGGAGTTAAGGAAAGGTGGTGAGGGCAAATAGAGAAAATAACTGATAAAAATACTATTTCTTAAATAATAATAATTCGAATATGTTCCCAATTCGAACAAAAATGATATTGTGATATAGTTTGGGTAGTTTGTTTAAATTTTCCTGTGATTGTCTTAATAAGATTTTTTAAGGCAAAAAGGAGCAAATAGAACCATGCATTCCGAGTAACGTTTTTTGTTCCCAAATGGCAATGAGTGATGTAGTAGCTATAAAATTTGCACTTTCTTTTTCTACGAATATTATACCAATACCTTGGACGGCGGGTTTGTTTAAGAAGTGCAAGAGAGATACGAAATGGGACTGCAGGGTCGGATTTGTAACAGAAACTGATCTATACTATAAGAAAATGCGGTAGTTATAAGTGAGAAGATTCCGTGTACCGCCCTAGCAATCGTGCATTTTCTGCGAACATCGCATGCATTTCCCGTGTTCCGTGTTAAATATTTTTGTGGAGGTTTTATAGTTAGTATGATGATATTCTGTACATATTTATCTTAGAAAAGGTGAATCCAAAATATGAACACCAGGCACTCCTCTAATGCGTACTATTTTTCTTTTGAAATTACGGGAAGAGCAAAAGACTGCCTTCCCTGGCAATCACGAAATTTTCCGCGAATAAGGAGAAGCCATCCCTGCGTCCAATTAGTTATTGGGTACCCCTTACCGTTTAAAATACTTTCACGATGTACCATCACTACAAGTTAGTCTAAACAATTCAAACATTAGACATCGCTCTTGCAAAAGTAAGTCATACTTATCAGGCGCGGTTCTAGACCGAGACTTTTAGGGGGGCTTAGGGGGACTTGAAACGGAAGAATCATAAAAATTTTCTCTCAAATATGTAAATCGGCCACGCGCACGCTGAAACCAATGATAATAAAAAACAGTACCATAACCAGGGACGGCGAAGGTTATTTTGAAAGGGGACCGTGGGTTGAGTGATCGCCGTCCTGGGGGAGAGGTCTAAGGGTAGGGGTGTCCCTTTCCTCTGAGAAATTTTTGCTAATTTAAGGTTGCTAAGATGCAAAATGGTGCGTTCTTTGGGTAATTTTTGACTATATGACTGGAAAATGTTCATAACTTTGTGAATTCTAAGTTTTGGTTGGGGGAAAGAGGGCTTTCTTAGGGGAGAGGTCTAAGGGGAAGGGTGTTCTCCTCCCTTTGAGAAATTTTTGCTAATTTAAGGTTGCTAAGATGCAAATTGGTGCGGTCTTTGGGTTATTTTTTGACTGATATACTGTATATTGCTGAAAAATGTTCATAATTTTGTGAATTCTAATTTTTGGTTGGGGGAAAGAGGGAGGTCCTAGGGGAGAGGTCTAAAGGGAGTTGTGTTCCCCTCTCCTGTGAGAACTTTTGGTTACTTTAAGGTTGCTAAGATGCAAAATGGTACGGTCTTCGGGACAGTTTTGACTGATATATGGCTGGAAAATGTTCATAACTTCGTGAATTCTAATTTTTGGTTGGGTAAAAGAGGGCTGTTCTAGGGGACAGGTCTAAAGAGGGTTTTTTGAGAAATTTTGGTTACTTGAAGGTTGCTTAGATGCAAAATGGTTGGATATTTTTGGACCCAATCATATGGCTTCAAAACATTCTTAATATTTTTGGTTAGGTGAAAGAGGAGCCTTTTTTTTGTCTACGGGTATGTATCAACAAACCTCCTGAAGTCCCATTTTGGACACATTACTGCCTTCTAGTCGGGGAAAGTTTTACGCAAAAATACGTGCGTGTAGTCCACAGAAATATTCTCGAACTATTAAGAAAATTTGCCTTGCTTCATTTGTGCATTATAAAATCGTATCTGAAGCTGATAGAAACCGGAATATGGCCTCTTGGAAGCTCTGGATTAACTATATGGATCAGATATAGGCCTCCCTTCCCCCCGAGTGGCACTGCCCCTGACCATGACATAGATGTAACGTATATACAGGCATATAGTTTTTTTTTTATTTGGAAGAATGTAGCAAACTTTACTGAGAAATACAAGCAACTGTACCTGTTCACATTAATGGGAAGAACGATTCGGCCTGTAGATTTGGCTTAAAAGGACTGCTAGTATAGCTTGACGAGATCAGCGACGAAATGACTCGTTTTGAACTTCCAACAGATGATTAATCCGTTAACTTGATTTACATGTACGTACATACTATCATAGATGTTACTTATCTGACCCAACTTCCATTGTATGAGATTGTGAACCTATTATGTGATTTCAAGACAGACGACAGTTTCCCTTGACAAATTAAATCAACTGGACCAAGATGTGCACAAGACAGTGTATTTTGCAATTTTGTTTTTCTCAGTACACGCAAATATAGCATAACACAACCTCTGACAATTTTTGGGGGGGCTTGAGCGAATTTTGGGAGGGCTTGAGCCCCCAAAGCCCCCCCCCCCCGTAAAACCGCGCCTGATACTTATGCTTTATATTACTGTAGCTAAGTTTGACTAATTCAGAACATGGATGGTATATTGTCAACAATAATGCTAAAGATGATATCAAAATTGGTAGGTAGAGAACGATTTGTGACGGACAGTTAAAAGCCTTTTCACGTCACACGCCAGTCCCTTTACAAAGAGCCAAAACACCCCTCAGCCCTGGAGTCAATCCAGAAATAGGTTATCAGCCTATCACTAAAGAATGGGAAAGTTTTACTTGTAAGCAGCATTACATAATATTTTTCATTTGGGCCACTCTACATTAACAAACAAAGGTGTCATCCCTTTACCTTAGATCCCATCAGGATGGCATTTTCAGCAAGGAAAGGGAGGGTCACAAAAGATGGACCACAGATGCAAGCTACTGGGCTACCACCGTTTCCTATCTTTCGTGCTCAAGTGGGAATCTAGAAGGAAGAAAAATATAAAAAAAAAAATCAACATTGAAAACTGCCCTAAAAATTGCACTGGATAAACAACTGTAACACCTGTTTTGTGTTTGTGTGTGTGTGTGTGTGTGAGTATGTGCACATTGACAAATGGGGACAATTGCAGGATGACACACCCTTCAACCGGGGACCTGTGTCAAACTGGGGACGTCCCCAATTTGATTTAGTGTAGATTCAGCATCTACATGCAAAAGGATTGTTTGTCCTAAAGTCTGATCCATTTTGGTTGCAGTCCCCAATCTGTGTTCTCCCTACAGCTCCCTGTGTCTATTTGTGTCTAAATTTGAGAGAGCGTGTGGTTAGTGACAAATTAGCTCTGTCCCCATTTGTGTGTATCAGTTTCATGTCACGTGACATGTGGAGGCTTGCCAGCTTCGTGAACAACTGTCCCCAATTAATCAGCAGAAAACAGATGACCTGTGTCTACTTCACTAACACTAACTGTGGACAGTGTCCCCAATTGAATATAGTACTATCAGTTGCAAAGACATTTACATTCGGAACTACAGTGTCTGGTATATGTTTAGTAGAAATTAGCCATTTTAAAGTAAAGCCATTAGAAGCAACCTTCATTTTACATTCACAAAATTGTTACCCTTTATTTTATGTTTCATTTAATCTATTGTTTGCTAGAGCAGCTGTGACCTCAGAGTATGAGAGAGGTTGGATTGGGTTAACATGATACCATGATTTCACTTAGGTGATTTGATGGCCTGTGAATTTGTAGCTAGCTTTATGGTTTGGGTAATGTAGGTTTTCATTCCAGTTTACTGTTTAAAAGGAAGTAGTTTGCATCCTTGTTGAAGATTCAAATTACTTTAAATATGGATACTGTGGCTGTTTTACATAATGTAAAATGTTGATGAAGAATTCAGCTTCATAACTTATGCATTGGTTACTAGTAGGATTTTGTAAAGGATGTGGCATATTTGAAACATTTTACAAGAAATACCTGGGTATTATTTGCTATGATCTGATAAGAAACGGTGATCCTCCCAACATGTTGCAGATACGCACATATTTTGCAATATAATCTTAAGACCTACGCACCACTGGAAAACATAAACCTTGTTAAGTCTATGCACGTAAATTTGACCAACCTATTTGTCACTGTTTGCCTAACAATAATGTGGAAAAAAGGCCGTGCCCTGCTCGACTTGAACCAGTTGGTTGGAAACTGGGCCGTTATACCTCATCTAACTAACTAACCTAACAATAATGTGTACCTTGAGTATGAAGTGCCTAAAAATGTGTTGCTATTCAGAAAAAAATTGGATAAAGCTGAGTTCAGGAAAATACACTAATACACTAATTTTGCAACCAAAGACTTTGTTCTATGTTACCCTGTGTAGTACATATTCTAATCTAAGGTTTAGAGCAGTATCAGTTACATCTCAACTGAGTAAATGATCAACTTGTAAATGAAGACAATGTGCATCATCTCTCAGAGGGTATCGACTGAAACGAAGAATTCTATATTTTTGAAAACTTATGTAGTTTATGTAAGTTTGTTAAATATTTCAAGTTATTCAAGTTTGTCATTATCTTATCGGATTATAACATCAGGCAGCACAGTTTTCAATGTTACAGTTAAAGTTTTAGGCTTCTTTCGTTATTCCTCTTGTGTGTTACAACTCGAAAAACGGCATAACTGAAATTAAAATGTGCTTGAAAAGCTTTGGTTAATTTGCCTGCACCCATCTTTTAATGGAGGGAGAACGTTACATAGGTGTTTAGTGATGACCGAGTGAACAATGTGTAGTGCTTCATGCAAAGGGCAAAAGAATTCTGTAGATGTGTAAGCTTGTCTTCTCATGAATGTTCCAATAAATTGTAAAACCCTGAAAAGGACTTCAATACTTCAGTGAAGAAATTCATAGCATGTTTATAATCTGATGGGAGGCTCATAGCTTGATATCTGCAACTTCCTGTGAGTGCAGAGGAGATTCAAAACAATTCATCATTGTTTCATAATAGGTAGTAACTGTTTATTTGCCATCTTAATCCAAGCATGCAAGCACATATATTTGCATCCCAAGCAAGCACATTCAGTATTCAGTTAACTGTAGTCTGTAAGTATGTATGATGACACCATCTGTTGTTGTTGTCTTCATGAATTTTTGGAAAGGTTCTTTTTCAAAGTTTGTTTGAACTAATCAAGGTGTCTTAGAATAATACACTGCTGCTCTTGCTTTTTTGTATTTTTCTGCAGGGCAGAAGTACTATTGTATCAATTGCTATAATTTCCCTTTTACAATCCTCACTGTATCTTATTACACACAGTCGGATGCAGTCAAGTACCTAACAATGATATCTGCATTTAAGGGGAAATGTAGGAAAACCCATTAGAGCCATGGATAAGTTTTCTTAATTGAATAATCAAATTAACAATTTGATTAAACAAATTAATAATTTGATTAAACAAATTAATAGTATGATTAAGCAAATTAATAATTTGCTTGATTAAGCAAATAAGTAATTTGCTTAATCAAATAAATAACAAATTAAGTCATTTGATTAAACAAATTAATTGTATGATAAAGCAAATTAATAATTTGCTTAATCAAAAATAACAAATTAAGTCATTTCATTAATCAAATTATTAATTTGTTTATTGACATTATTAATTTGTTAAATCAAATTATTAATTTGTTTATTCAAATTGTTAATTTGATTAATCAAATTATTAATATGTGTCATCAAATTATTGATTTGTTTATTCAAACTGTTAACTTGATAAAACAAAGTAATTTGATTAGTTTAAAGTACTAATTTGTTTAAACAAACTAAGTAATTTGATCAATCAAAATATGATTTAGCAATTACTTAAGTTGATTAAATGAACTGATAACTTTGATTAAACAAAATTATCTATTCCTTTATAAAAGTTATTAATTTTTTAATCAAATTGCAAATTGTTAATTTGATTAAACAAGTAAAGTAATTCCATTAATTCTCAACCCAAAGTGATTTCAGCAATCAAATACTTTGGAATAACTCTCTTTAATCAAATGATTAATTTGATTAATTAAATTAATAACTGGATAATTTGCTTGCTCCCATATGCTGCTCGCTGAGAAACCTGGGATTAAGCGGACCCCATGATTCTCAAACCTGACATGGCCCAGCCTGATGAAGAGTGCTTGTACAGTAGGCAACTCCTGCATCTGGCCTTGTTCAATAAAGCCATCGACAGGGTTTTGACAGTCAGGAGCTAAAGGTGTGTACTTGCACAAAGAGGCTCTTACAGTTCATGAGCGAGAGACCGTAAGACCTAGTCCATAGAGTATGTGGGCGGGAGCAAATTACTGAGTTATTAATGTGATTACCCAAATTAGTAATTTGATTAAATAGATTAATAATTTGATTAAACAAATGAGTAATTTGATGATCAAATAACTTAATTTGTTTAATCAATTAACAATTTGATTAAAAAAATTAACAATTTGATTAATCAAATTAGTAATTTGATAAATGAAATTAGTAATTTGATAAATTTAAAATTTCATTAAGCAAATAAATACTTTGATTAAGCAAATTAATAATTTCATAAATCAACTTAGTAATTTGACATCAACTCTAGACATGTAGTCAGGATATTAGGTACGATAAAATGTGTAATCTCCAAGTTGGGTTAAGCCAGAAATGTTGCGACGGGGCCCATGCTCCCCGACGTGGGACTGAAGCTTAAAGTCCCGACAAGGTTGCCGAAAGGTTATCGAGAGCAAACCTTTCGGCGCGTATTTTGGGTTTCAGTTAGCTGGTTAGTGGAATATGAAAATTTGGGGGATTTATCACAGGATTTGCTGCCTTTTTTAAAGAACTGTAAAATGTCAAGTAAATTACAGAAGCAGCTGGTCGTTGTGGGTCACTTCATATTTTATCGTTTCCCGACGAAACCTGGAATAGTGACGAACCCTAACTAACTGTGAGCTTTCACCCGAGGTGAAATGTCCAGGTTGAGAACTTTTATTGTAAGGAACTAGGGGTCGTAGAACTGACCTGATTTAGTGTGTAAGTCAATGCTGGCAGTAATAAGTGGTTCGCGTATACCTAAAACCTTGTAGATGTTTTTGCCAAGTATAAGCTTACAAGAAATCCAACAATTTTGCCATTCATGGTAATTTGAATTTACCTTACCATGACTGAAGTTTTTTGCTAGCGGAGCTCAAAGTCGCCGTACCTTTACCCAGGCGTTTTTGATCACTCAAAGCCTGATCTAAGGCCGCCAGCTTCTAAGCCCATAATTTCTTCAAAATTGCGTCAATTGACCCCAGTTTGGCACCAGTGATACTTCATCTAGTCTTCTCTTACATTAAATTGACAAAAAACCCCTATCCTATTCGGTAACATATTGCAAATGTTGCCCCAATGTCTCCTCTCGGTAATCTTTTTGAAGGCGAACAAGTGGATTGTACTGTAGGTATGAATGGGAGTGTGCTACCTTAAAACGACATCAGGAAAAATGTGGAGGAGACTTGATCAATTTTAAAAGACACAATCTCTTCTTTTTACAAATCATTGCACCTTGAAACGAGGAGAACAATTAGCACTTTGATTAATCAAATTAGCTAATTTGTTTAATCAAATTAAAAATTTGATTAATCAAATTACTGAATTTATTTAATCAAATAAACAAGATGATTAAACAAATTAATAATTTGATTATAGAAAATTTTTTTCTTAATTTGATAATCAAATTAGTAATTTGATTAATCAATTACTTAATTTGTTTAAAGAAATCACACTTTGATTAAACAAATTTTAATTTGATTAATAGAATTGATAATTTGAATAATTAAACTAATAATTTGAGTAATTAAATTAAGAAAAAACTTATCCATGGCCCTAATGGGCTTTTGTAGAAATGAGTGAGTGTTAATGGTAGATAAGTTAACCAGCTTCATTTCAAACAAATGGAGTTAAAAATTGTGTTGGGCTACATCAGGTTGTCATTCTTGTTACAGTTTGTGGAAACGGAGTGGCCTATGGTTTGTGCACACTGTGACAAGCCCTATGTTGATGTAGCTCATGTACCAGCTGGCCGCAATTTTGAAGCCCAAGTTGATACTTTTATTTGTATGCAAAGGGTTTTACAGTAATAATGAAGGGTTTTCCAAATTTCCAACAAAAGTTGCTTGTTTGACATAACTGTGTGTGGGGGTGGGGGGTGGTACGTTATCAGGAACCCCTACCTCTCCTACCCTCCGGTTAAGTGGGTATAAACTGAGCTCATACTGAAACTGTCAAGTGGAATGTTGTGGAGATAGTTAAGTCCTTAAGCAAGATTAAGATGGATCAGCATAGGCTGTCATGGTATCCTCTGAATGGGATGCAAAGAGAGCTAATTTAGATCCATCAATTTAGAACCATCCGTCAACTTGACAGGTTCCATGATGGAGAGGGAGTCTATCCTAACTGAAGGTCAAACTAAACTAAGGAAGCTTTTTTTATTGTTCCTCTTGAGTTAAAATATTTTAGTTACTTTATAAGACCATGTTTGTCAATTAAAAGGAGCCGAGGGACAGTTTGTCTCCAGTCACTTGCTCCAGAGTATCACTCAAGAGATCAATACAGCAAGTCCGTATTGGGTAACACAGAAGACAAAGTAAAAAGTTTCCACAGTAAGTTGCTGCAAAGTCAGCATTAGGACAAACAGTACCTTCTCATGTTAGTGGCACATTGAGTCCCATACGTGACACAAGGATTCCCCATTTAATTGACAAAGTGAGTCTTCATTTGGGTGGACACAATGCAGGAGTCCAGATTCGGATTCGGTTGATACAGTGAGTCTCCATTACATTGACACAGGGAATCTCCATTTTGTCGTTAAAGTACATGAGTACTCACATAGTAAAGACTGTGTGTCCCCATTTGGGTTACACATTGATTCCCCATTTAGTTAACACAGTGGGTCATTTAGTTGACACAGTGTGTCCCCATTTAGTTGACAGAATATGTGAGTCCCGGTTTAGTAAACACTGTGAGTTCCCGTTTGGGTGACACAGTTCCCATTTAGCTAACACAGTGAGTCCCCATTTAGTTAACTCAGTGAGTCCCCATTTGGTTTACACAGTGAGTCCCCATTTAGTTTACACAGCAAGTCCCCATTTGGTTGACACGATGAGCCCCCATTTAGTACACACTGTGTGTCCTCAATTGATATGTAGCAAGTATGATTCACTAAAACTTAGATAAAAGACATGTAATGCAAGGCATGCATTAGCCTTTACTTCCTTTGTTAAAGAGGAGTTATTATAGAAAACTTGAAAGGCAGTGGAGGCCAAACTGCTATGTCCCCAATCTCCTGTATTGTGCAGTTGTCCCCGGTTGGGATACTACACATGTATGTGTGTGTGTGTGTGTTTTTTTTTGGCCGATTTAGTGTACGTCAAAGTATCACTTACAAGCCCATCACATAAAAATGATGTTTTTAGATATAAATTGCCTAAGGGACTGACGTTTCTGGGAAGTAGATATAAAAGTGAAATGAACAGTAATCTCGGGTCCAGGAAGGCAATAAAATGAGGATGGGGGGAAAGGCGTAGGAAGCTGTTCTCGACTGTGGGTGAACGCTGCTTCGGAATGCCGTCCTGGGGGAGGGGTCTAAGGAGAGGGGAATACCCTTTGGAAACTTTTTGAATATTTGAAAAACTACTGCAAAATTTTGACATATTTTACAAGGGAAAGAAGTTATGGGTTTTCGCTCTTGAATTGAGGTGGCGGAAGCATGCTTCCATCCACAATTTTTGACAGGCGATTTAGCCCCCCTCTTCCTACGCCCTCCAATAATTTGGTATTGGAAGGAACAGCTTTTGCACCCTCTTTAACCAATATGTGGTCAACTACCATAGCACCTGCTGATATTTCTGAGTGACAGAAATAGATACCTTTAACATTTGGCACGTTAGAAAGGCCATGTTGGTCACTGAAAGTGTGGGGTTTCCTCCATAAGCAGATGGGATTAACTGGATTTGGGAGCACAAGATTTGTTGACACTTTTTTATACTAAGCATTTTTACACAAAATTTTGCCCAACTTCCTACAGATTCTGTCTAAATTTTGGGGTTGTCCAAAACTTTTAGAGGTACAGTTCCCCACCCCACCTCATACCCCAATGGCTTCTTCAAGCGATGGACAATAGGGGTGTACAAAATTCTTCAAGCTTTCAAGCAAGAAAAGATGCTAAGCAATGGGTAAATTGTAAAATACTCGTATGGATTCAGACAAGAAGTCTAGAAGAAAACTAAGGAATAGCATTTCCACTTTAAATACCCTTAAGTCCAGAACATTTTATTAGACACCCCCTGATTACAGTTATTTCGCATTTAGGTAAAAAATACAAGGTGTTAAAGCCTAAACAAACTAGCAAAACAGTAGGGATTAAAGGATTAAGGGATACTTTTATCACAGAGTTTATTGAAGGAATATTTTCATAGGAAACATGTCAGGACTACATTTGAGAAGTTAAAGTGGCGGGGGTCCTAGTTCTGTGGAACGGTACCTTGAACGCATAATGTTCATGAGTTTAGAAATGACTGGTTATCATGGAGCAACTACAGTGTAAAAAGGGTGCAAGAAGCCTGCCAAGAATTTCAGTCATTGCAAACTGTTTTCACACAATTGTCAGCAAACATTACTCATGAAGACAAACTATCGTGAGGTGAAAAATATGTCGTCCCCTTTACCAGATATGGTAAGGGGGGGGGGTGCCTCACACTCACAAATAGGCTACCAAGAAAAATAATATTCTTCTGCCAAAGGTGAAAACAACTTTAATGGATCTTTTTACATGAATTGTTCTAATAAACACATTAAGAAAGAGTACACTGCTACAATCCTTGCGTCCTAGGTTGCTATATATGCTATGTTCGGATGAGAAAAAGTGTGTACACCCTATGTTGCTTTTTCTGAACTTTGGAACCGACCTAATGTGCTCCGTCACCCAACACAATATTCGGGCATACGACTGGCTGTGAACACACTAAAGAGCCTACTTTTTCGCATCTGAATAAATTTTCCATCACAATTTGTTTGTTTGTTCTCTTTTTCTTCTCATTTTCTTTTCTTGTTATACTCTTTTTTGTATAGTCTCTTTCTGGGCACTAGCTCGTTAAACATTGTTTTTCTAGTGTCCTGTCCGTTTTTGTATTTCTGAATATATTTGTACGGACGAAATAAATAAATGAAATGAAATGAAATGAAATTTGATCATTTAGAGGGAAAATTCAAGTAGCCATGACATTGAGCGCTATTGAATAAAATTTCGAAAACTTACCGACATTTACCTCGATTTTCATCAGAATATAAACCGTCAAACGTCACCGTCCCTTTCGTGCTACATTCTGGACAAAACCCGAAGAAAAAAGTCCGCCCGATAAGGGAATTTCATATTATTCGAGTGCGCAAGTGACAAATCGCCATCTCTGGACAAGGGCCATCCGTCCTTCCTCCTTCACAAAGCGTCTCAGCGTGATGATTACTAGTACTGTACTGACTACACCAGGATTAAAATAGCAGTCCCATGATAAAGTGAAAAACCATTCCAACGGTAAAAACCAAAGCATAAGGATTCCTTGGTGAAAGTTCATTATCTTTTAAGAAATTCCTGGCTTGCTTCTTTTGTGTCTTCAGAATAACTTTTTTCCTTCGAAAATTTCCCAAGTCAATGGAACTCAGTTCAAGGTTAAAAAGATGACGCAGGTCTTACTTGACTTCACTTGCAGTCTTTAATGTTATCCATTTACCTCTTCGGCGTGTTACACACTAAGAACCACGTAACTCTAAACAAAAGATATCTTGAGGATCTGAATTGATAATAATGTCCCAGATCATCTCAGCTATGTCCAGCGTTGAATATTTATAGAGTCCCATGATCAGACTGCCCAACCAAACAAAAGGTATTTTCACAAAACAGTAAGTAGTACAGGTGAGGTGTAAGAGCTCATTAAGAAAGGTTTTATCCTAGACTGCGCTTTGGGATAATTTAAAAAAAAAAAGCTTCTACTCGTAATCTTCGACCTGCCATAAAAGAACGAAGACAGTGATAAATACACTGCGGAACTGTGGTTATTTGCTATCACTTTACGAACAATCGGATCTTAAACACGTTAAGAGAGAGACCACAAAACGGTGCGCAGGTAGAGATACCAGAAGTACGAGTGCAGAACTTGTATACGTAGCAGGCTGAAAGGTTATGTTCCTTGTTCAGTCGGTGTTTGGGAAGCCTTACAAAGAGGGGCCGATGAACAAACAGAGTCCGCTCCGCGGGGCAGTGCAGAAGGGACTTTGCCCAATCGATGCTATGAGGCAGGGGATCAATAAACACACTACTCTTTTTCAATATTTCTCAACTTTGAAACTTTTAAGAATATCGTACTTGGCCTGAATGTCTTAATTTTATGAGTACTCAACTGACTACTCATTTTCTTTTGCCGGTAGAGGTCATGACGAAGGTAATTAGAAATCAGTGAAAAGTAGTTTTATAGACCTCATGTATATAATGTCACAGAACAGAAAGTGCTTCCTGGTTTGGAGGAGACTGGCGTATCATTGCAAGTTACACCACAATGCAGACAGCTGATTTGTGCACCGGGGGATACGCGCGTAAGTCTACTACACGCGCGTGCGAAATCTACGCAGTGAGTGCACGTGTCCTTCATTGTTTTCCTCCAATATGACGTCGGTTTGATGTATATAAATGCATAAGGTCTATTGCCTAGTAAGAAAGGATGTATCTGACCGCTACCCGAGGAAATCCAGCAACTGGTCCGTAGCCGTCCTAGTGACTTGTAAATAAATCTCAAAATCTCTTATGAACGTTCAATCAAAACAAAATCATCTACAACTCGGCAGTGCAAAAATGGAATGTGTTGCTGCATGGTTGAGTAATAAATTGGTACTGAAACTGTGAGGTGATCAACTTGAGGGTTGAAAGGGGATAGGTGTAATGTGGAAGGAAATGTTGACAAATTGTTAGGAAAAGTGAGCAGCTTGGGCGCGCAAGAGACTACGACCCACTCTTGGGAGTGCAAGTACCCCTTTTTACGCTCACGCACTCTAAAATAAAGATATCCTAATTTAGATCCGACGCTGAGGAGGGGGGGGGAGGGGTTAGCCCCCCTCTCACAGAGCCTGAAAATTCAAAGAAAACAAGAGAAAAGAAAATAAAAGAGACTAAGATGCTTATCGGGACAAAGCAAACTCGCATTCTGATTGGCACCTTTTGGGGCAATTGATAGTGTCTCAGAGTCTGGGTGCAATTAGCTTTTCACAGAAATGATTTTAATGCAAAATTTTCGTGCGCCTCGTAGGCATTCGTCATGGTTTGCACGCAGAATTTGATTACCATTATAAATAAGGTTAATAGTAACGCCATATATTATTCTGACCAAAGCAACTTGCCAAAAACTAGAGGTATACCTCCAACACTGCACGGACCCAAATCTAGAGGGGATCATAGAGCACTTTAACATTGTTAAAGATGTTCAGAAAGCTCTCGCCCGCTTTGCAAGACTTCTAGGGCTTTTGGCTAAGATCATGAGTAGTATCTGTTTTTTTTTTCAGCCGGTCTAGAATGGGGCCATGCATGACAGATGCAAAGTGTAGAGGTCTAAAGGTGTAGAAGTTGGCCATGATTTCTTCGCTGATTGGTCAAAACAAAGTTTAGGTGACCGCTTACTCCACTTAAATTAGGGTTTCTAAACATATAAATTAGTAAGTTATAAGTGTTAACTTGCCAGGTAACTCCAGTCTGCATCCAAAGCCATCATGCATAGCAAAATTTTTTTTAAAGGTTCACTTAAATTGTCACCCTGCAAATAAATCAGAATATTAAATCAGAAATGAAGATTTTAACCATATAATCACGGTAAACACAGTTTTACATATCTCACCCTGCCCCGCCATCAACTTTTAAGCCATCTTGTCACTTCAGTACCAGGTCTGTAGCTACTCCATTCCTCAACAAAACGGCTGGTTATTACAACTTAACCTTGCCAAACAATAAAAATCAAAGTTTTAATGGTGTTTTAGCTTATGCTTCCCAGTTCAAAAAATCCTCGTGATTTTCGCATCAAGTACATCAGGTACAATCATGATCCTTATTCGTGATGCAAGGTGAAATAGACAAACGGTGTTGTATAAAGTACTGGGCTAAATAAGATTTCACTGCCGCATAGAATCAAGGGGTCGGTCTTGCAGGTAGTGGGTAGGTTTGTGGTCACTCTTACGTAACATTGCGAAACATTGTGTGCAATTCTATAGAAAAACCTCAAATAACTTCAAAGCCTCTATCAATTCTTTAAAAATCTATAGAATATCTAAAGAATTTCCATCAAAGTTGAAAGAATTTCTAGGAAGTATCCCCTCCTGTAATGTCCATAAAAATTTACGCACTTTTTTATAGAATTTATCTATGCAAATAAGTTCTGGAGTTCTTTATCGATTCTGTAGAGAAATTGCTATTTAATAAACGTCGTAGAGATTACTTTATGGAGATGTTTTTGTAATTTCTACAGAAATTCCTTGAAAAGCCTATAGATTTTTACAGAAATTCTATGGATTTTTTTCAAAGTTTGAGTAAATTTTAAAGATCCTTTTACAGACTGAATATATAAGCTATTTTACATAACCCTAGCATCGTTTAATTTTTGCAAATTCCTCTGCGAGTGCAGGGCCCTAGGCCCAAGCCCGTAGCTACGGGGTTGCCCAGGGTGGAAAACCCCCAGAAAATTTTTGAAACCCACAACATTTTACTACTATTGCCCTAATACATTTAACACATGTCGCCCCATCCCTAAAAGAATGTTCATCCCTGGAAGTTATCTCATCCACCCTAAATGCTTTGTCTCGCTTTGGGCCTTCCTAGGCCAGCGATAGGTGTCCCCATTGTAAATTTGCCACTGGGATGTGACATGTACTATGTAACCGCAGATTTAATCCATCAAACCGCTGAAGCTATTCAAATCCTCGGTGTATGGTTTTACATTGCTGTCATAATATGCCGAATTATGATTTCGTGCATATAGGAATGAATTCAATTGTTTTTCGTTTAGCAATATGTTGCCTATCAAAATAATATCTCTTGCAAGTATCTGTGTTACAAAATGAGTAAAGAAGAGGCCTCAAAGAAAATTTGAATTTCTTTTTTCAAATGTAAAGATCTAGACATGTACAATACAGGGTGGCCAAGTACCATTTACGGAAATTTACGAGGTACCTTTGGCAAAACCCAGTCCTTTGCGGTGCACTACCTACGCGCTAACTGACACCAGCGTTCCGTTTAGTGTCAAAATATTGTTCCTGGAGATAATTGTGTCTCCCTTTCCCATGCGTGAGAAAAACGTTTGGCTACGCCACAGGCTATATAGGGTCTGTTCCAATGTTTCACACCAGGACTCGTAACTAAGTTATGCCTACAGTTACACTTTACCTTAGGAACCGCAGTGGACGCAGGTCTGTTGACCTCTATGTCCGCATCTTCATGGTCCGTATCATCGGTAACTGTAACAGCAATCAGAGCTGTGGGTGACGGCAAAGTTAAACTTTAGCAAGATCTGCCTTATATAGCCACATATCATCTCTAGGTAATCCCATCTGAAGAATTCCGTTTGGGGTCATAAAATAGGTAAATAATCCACTCCAGGATACGCTCCATACAAATCCAACTCAACCTTCCAGTTTCACTCCTTGGTTTGGATTCCTAATGAAACTACGTAATAGTAACTGTGTGTGAGGGAATCGAAGGTGAGATACAGCATCATTGCTGCTCCTGTTTCACTTCACGTAGGCCTATATTTCGTATGTTAGCAGACGTGTATTAAAGTCGCGACTCGAGTCACATTCCGACAACACTACCTGACTAGAAAAATTCTGGGAAATTTGCCCCTATTGAAATAACACAGAGACTCGAGTCAATGACTTGACTCGAGTCCCTAAAATAGCTGCAGTTGACTTTATAGCTGAGAAAAGAGTGACTGAGAGTCACTGAGAGTGGCTGAGACAAGAAGCTAATCTATACGTAAATTTTCACAACTCAGAGAGAAACATTGTAGGACTTACATGATTCGCAAAAGCCATTAATGAAATAGGATACCCGGATACTCTAATTCAAGATAGGATGACTACATTTTCCTTTCATATGAAATCTGTTTTTTCTTCTTGAAATCAGAATTGCTTTTGAAGCATCAAACCTAAAAGTACAAAATGCTTTCAGATGCACCTTTAGGTCTAAATGTATCATTCCCCCTTCCATCGGGGAGACATTTTGACTAAACATTTTCTTGAAAAGTTTACGCAACGGCCTACACATCAACCGATACAGACTCCCCCAGTGATGTAAAAAGAACGCTATGGAGAAGCCCACACTGGGCACTAGCCTTGAAGAGGTGCCATTTCCCAGCAGAAGAATTAAGTAAAAAATTACAGATCATGTTATCTGTCCAGCGCTTTACTAAAATGACACCATTTTGGATCAAGTAAAACTTAGAACAAAAACTTCCCCAAAGAATGTAGGTGCCATCGCTCCTCATTCTCTTCAATTACAGCCTACCGAAATAGAAAAATGCAGTATATTAACATATGAATAACGAAAACATGCATAAACTGGAAACGACTGTTTTGTAGTCTAAACTTGACCCCATTCTCTAGTGTCATCTCGTGTTGTAAGCAACAACAGTCCGGCATTTTGCGTTACAAATAAATGGCGTAAATACAAGTCCAGTCTCATTTTCGTTTGTGTTTCTGATGTTTACAAATAGTATCTCAGAACATAACAAAAAAAAATTAATAATAAGGATTCCTAAACATATAATCAATTCAGCGCTTTACAAAGCTTTATCAAAGATAATAGCATTTTGCGTCTGAGCCACATCACAATGACAAAAAATTATTAAAGGGTATAGAGTGTCATCCCCGTCTCTTAGATAGCACATCTTGACTTAGGCCAAGCAAAAAATAGAATATCACTCAATATTCAATGATGACAATTTGTAAAGTTATGATCAGTTCAAAGCTTTGCCATCGATAACACAATTTTGCACCTAGGCCAGGCCTTACATGGACCTCTTCCCTCAGCGCCCTCTCTTAGGATGGCAGTCATGCAAAGGGGAAAATAGAAGGGTCCGCCCGAGTGTCAAATATTTGTAGACACGTCACTTGGTGCTTGCCTTAGATAGTGTTTTGAAATGTCAACCCCAAGGGATTTCTCCTACGTCCCGCCCTGTCATCATTTGGAATCAACAAACAAACGTTAAAGTAGGTAGTGCTTTCTACATTTGACTACCTATGATTCCAACTTGGTAGGTGTGTATTTTTACTTCAGCCCACCCAAACTCACAGTCAAATACAATTATGAAGCACTTTGAAACTCACAGCCAAACGTAATGCAGAAATGCAAAATCCAACCACATGAGGTTTATTTTGAAACATTTAATCCTTTTTTTCCTTTTACAAACCGAAATATTTAAGCCGTTTCATGTGATCATGAACTTCATAAAGGTAAAAAAAAATAGCATTATCGCTGCCTGTAGGTATACAGATTAATGTGCCTGAGAATGGCACCGGGAGAGATCTGTTAAAAAGTCAGTGTGCCATAAGCTTCATAAAATACCAGCAATAGTTGCACTGATGTCAAGGACGGCGTTTTAGTTCCTAAAAATACGTCAATTTTTTAATACAAATTTTACTTCAAATGTAGCATATGTGGCACAAGATTGCATGTAAGGACACCTAATTTTTCAAAAAATTTCATAGGGGAGGGGGACACAATAACAGATCAAACATTGCTCCTGGATCTATTAGCAGCATGAGAAAACTGAAACATTTGCCTACCTTTGACTTTGATGTAGGTTTTTACATGGAATACACCCTGGACAGTCACAATTTTATAAAACCTAGGCCTAGGCCTTTCCATATAATAAAAAAGTCTCACAAGGAAGTACTCCCCGGTATTTATCAATCCCTTCCCCAATAACTCTTCTGAAACTTTCACTAAATAATGAAAAACCTTAAATGATTAGTTCAACTTGCTTACATCTTTCCATAAAAGCACCATTTTGCATGTATGCCATCCTGCATTAACGTACTAGTAGTTTTCTCAGAAAGAAGGGGTAGACTCAGCCCAGAATAGACCCACTCCTCCCCCTTTCTTACCAGCACAAAAATAAGACACACTAAAATGATTTTTTTTTAAATAAAATCACTTTTAAAACTGTCAAAATAGCATACACCATTCTGCATTTTCTTAACTTTCTATTAGCAGAAGTAACTCAAAATGCAGGGTGTTATTCTCTCCCTCTAGACCCCTCTCAGGACCGCTTTTCTTGCACCGGGTGACAAACTAAAGGATCCGGCAGACAGTACCAGCCAGAGTCAAGCAATAGGAATGATTGTCACAAGAGAACAGAACGCTGTAACTCACGTTCTTTTACATTTGTACGGAAAAGTGTACGCCCACAGTGTATATGATATCTGGCCATAGTTACCAAAATGACGCCCATGAAATGGCCAGTTTCTCCCACTACAGGGTCTCTAGCTTCGAGAGGCCTTCGTGACCTAGTTCGAACACATCGTACTCTCAGTACGACTTCATGTAGTCTTCGTGTGCCCTTCGTGTCTCCTTCGTCTGTCCTTCGGGTATAAACTACTATAAAAATTAACATGTTCGCATTGCCGTCGTGTGTGGTTCGGGTGCCATCGTGTGACCTTCTGTAGGTTTCGTGCTTGCTTCGGCTGGTTGATTGGCTGTTGACCAAGTTCGGGGCTATCTTCGCCCGAAATTCTTAATCCCATATTCGTGTGTCAATCTGGTGCCAACTTCGGGACAGTGTGACGCCTGCATGACGAATTTACCACAGCAGTTGTGTTTTGTCTCATCAAGGATGTAGAACACGACAAATCATTATTGTGCCAACTACCTAATCCTGTGTATTAAACTAGTAAAGCAAATGGGGAAGGGGCCATACCCCCTGTCGGGGGAGATTTCCAAATTCGTCGGGGACCTTTTTTCCAGTAAAGACCCCAAATTTTACAATCTTCCTCTTAAAACACCAACTTGTTTCTAATTATCTTCCAGTAAAATCCAAATTTTTCAAGTCTTCTTCAATAAAACCTCAAAATATCCCTTTTTTGTAATTTTCTTGAAACTTTCGGCTTTCATTGCGAGCAGAAATTAAACGTTCAACATGCTTTCGGCAACTCAAAGCCTTCGTCGGGGCTTGGGTTGCTATTGCCCCGGAGCTTGCCCTCTGTCTTAAATTCTGGCGCCACCCCTGCAGTGCTAGTCTTATTGAAATGTCAGCAAGGTACAAGGGACAGATTACTGTGTAACCTTAGCGGTGAAAACCTCACTTCAAAGCGATATACCTGCCCCCCCCCCCAAAACACTACACATAACAACTCCCTGGTCTCATTCTCTTACCTGACTAGACTTTTCACCGGCTACCGAAAATCCGCAGAGCGCAAAAGAAAATTGATACCATATTTAGGTCACATGCCATATATTGCACCGACTGGTTATTCCCGGAAAGGGACGAATAAGTTTACATGCTCAGTAGTGTACTGTAAAGTTCAGAGTAAACGACAAAATAGCATGACTCGATTGGCTTCTTCTGTCCTCTTATTCTCCTTCTGTCTCTTTAACCCCTTCTCTTCCCCTTCTCTCTGTTCCCCTTCATCTTAGATCCCACGACTGAGTGATTTTCCTTCTACCGACGTAGAAGGTAAGGGTGAGGGTGGAGGAGGGGGAAGGGCTCGGTTGACGCCCTCTACTGTCCGTTGGTCCTTAAGTCCTTCTGTCCGTCCTCCTTTCCGTCTGACCCCACTGAACCTATGTACGCCTCTCTGTTTTTCTGTATCTGTTTTTGCACATTTCTTTTTCTTAAATTGCTTAAGCTTACAGCCACATGCAGTGTGTCTCCGTATGTAACTTAACCAGTGCGTTAGGGTTTAAGTAAAATATTCACTTTCATATGTGAAAGAGGAACTAAATCTATGCAATTTGTGAAACCTCCATTCAATTTGGACATGTCGTACTCGAGATATTAGCAAACGAAGTTACTTCATTTGTGAGCCAAAGTGAGCTTGAGACGGCCAGCAGGGGTTATATCACTTCCTCACATTGATGAGGAATGCTTTGTTGATTCCTTTGTTTTTTCAGTCTGTTGTGGTGACCTTGAAGTAAATAGGGACAGGACCACCCCAAATAGAATGTGACAATTTTAAAATTCTTATATTTCTCATGCAATCACATTCCGATAACATGTTATTTTGGGAGGAGAAAATGGGTTGTAATGTTTCAAGAAAACAAAAGACTGCTCATTAATGTGAGGCTCTAACGTCATATGTGCTTGCTTCAAGTTCACTCTGTGTTGAAAATGTGGCATCTTTAACTGCTAATATCTTGAGAACCACACATCCGATTTCAATGCAAATTTCACCTGAATGCTTACATTAAGTACACCTCTAACATATTGAAATTGATTTGAGCTTTGACCCTTCTTTTAAAGTTATCATATTAAACTATAATGATAGCAATGGTGCTCTACAGTGCGAACCGAAGCGCGCTAAAAATTTTCGAAGTCTTAACTACAGGTACAGATTGGGAGATTGATGGACACTTTTTAGAGGGCAATAACAAACTAATTGTGTGGGTTGCTGCCTTTTATTGGGAATAATATGTAAAGAACCCGATGCCCGATTGAACAGCCACCTTAACCCTTACCGATGTCTGCCGTACAACCCTGCAACAAATACAAGTGAACAGCTATTTTTTTAGTGATAACTTTGGGCCCTTGAAGGGCAGTTGTTTTTCGATGCTAAGCGACCAAAAGTGTGGAAATTGTCTGCATGACTTTTGAATTACAACTTCACTAGGGTTGGCTAACCAAATCAACAATTTAGATCGAATCAGGTTTCTTTTGAATTTGAAAAACCAGTTAAGATGCGAAAACCGTGGATTTCTCTTTGACGAAAACCAACCATATTTGACAGATCGGGTAACCTCCCGGTCGTAAAGCTTAATCCCTTCAAATGCCAAAGTCTTTATGCACTCGGCCACAGCACCGATAAAATTCCATACTTAAATAAAATCTGTTAAGGCTGCATGAAAGGTTAATACTTGCTTAAGAACTGAGAACAATATCATAAAATATTTGATTCAGTCTAATTTGACTAAATTCAAAATGGTCGCAAATTTGATGAGTTTTTGTCCATTTGTTTGAGACAAAGCACCCCTTTTGCACTTGTTTTCCACATTATTGTCTTCTTCGGGCGTGAAACATGAATACGGAATGAAATTTTTGCATGTGTCATTTTGAAGAAAATAGAGAAAATGGCAGAAAATGACAGCCCCTAATTGAAATTAGGCATAAGCAAACTACCACATGTTACTTGCTTTAATTGTGTTTACACAAAACCAAAACATCGAAAAATTTGGCGGTTTTTTGAATAAATGACAATTAGGAAATAAATTCTTAGTGTCAGTACTTCATTTATACCTATACGAGTCTCAGATATCGAGATATGAAAAAATATGAAGAAAATGGAGTCCATTTTATATGAAGCAATCTTCCGCAACTCGGAGCTGCTTGAAATTAGCAAATGTAGTTTCGGGCACTGTTAAGGAATGTATTGTGAAGCATAACCTTCGTTAGCAATTATTTTATAGTCAGGCCTTAAGTGCAAGGCACCAGAACCCCCGAATATTCCAAAAATTTATAATGTGTTCGCCATTCATTCTAAAACCCGTTTGCAATTTTTCGAACTTTTTATGAGGATCACATCGAGTTTTTTTTCCAAAATGTCGATCAAAATGATTGTTTTGACCCCAAAATTAGAATTTTTTCCATTATGGTTTCCAAGAAAATGATTTCAGGCACTTATGACATGGTCACCACCCCTTCTTGTTTCTAAATGGGCCACACCTATATCAGAAACACATTCAAATACTATACTGGACCGCAAGATTGCATGGTTGACGTGAAAAAGAAAAATCTATCACAGAAGGTGACCAACAATTGCTCGATATTGTTCCACAAATTGGAGTAAAACTGAAACCTGAAATCTGTATATGTTGACGTACGTAAATAACCTGCGTTAGTAATTTATTCCGGGTCAAAGTTTAATTTTCATAGACTACAGTTAGTTAAGGTAAGTTTACACATCACATCCAAGAGAGGTGGGGGTCCGGCGTATTCATCCTACAACTTTTCGGACATATCTTTCTTTGGCACTGTACAAATCGTTCGTCATCTACTGTCCATATCGAGATTCTAATATTTTTCATCTACTTTTAATCATTAAAAGTGAAAGGTAGCGCTGTAAAATTTACAATTCAAGAATAGAGAATCACAGTATATTTCGATTGCGGCAAGGCTGATAGTTAGGCTAGAGTCAGAGAGATATTTTAGTTAGGTATTAGAGAAGTCAGTTTACGGTAAGATTAAGGATGTTAGGACGTTTGACTAATCGAAAAGTTATTTACACAGCTTCACTGGAGACGATTTTTTGTGAGGGAAAGTGTTGGAGGTCAGATACATGGGATTGTAATCACCAATATGATATTTATCCTCATGGTGTAGTCGGTAGTATTTGTTGCTACAGAATATGTTAACACAAGAGAGTCGATATGCCGATATCCCGAGAGTCGATTCGTCGATATGTCGAGAGTCGATATGCCGATGTTTGCCATGTTCTGATTTGTGCCCTTGTTAACACTAGCTGAATGAGTTGTCATTCCTTATTCAGGACACTCCTGGCTTAGAAATGCCTCAGCCTTATAACGCATGAAGACAAAGACATTTTTTACTTTCAGCTATATTCAAGTTACAGAAAAATGACGGAGCTGTGGCATTCGTCCTGGCTGGCTGCACCACCCATCCAGGACAAACGCCACAGCTACGTCATTTTCTATCAAGAGAAAAAGGAGTATTCGCATGCATTAGAAATATGAGGATGTAACTCTCGGAGGTGAGGGATGGGGGTGCAGACACCTCTTGTAGGAAGTTTAGTGGGCACATCGACGAAACATGGCAAACATCGTCATACCGACTCTCTGGCGGGGGAATTAGGTTTCTGTGAGCGTGCAGCCGTTGCATGGTGTTGGCATAATTAACACAATAACGTAGGTGTATGGAAGATACCCTCCGCTTAGTTTAGAGACATGCTTTGAAAGCAGAGGTACTATTACTTTTAATAAGATCAAAATTTCTGATTCTCATCAACATTATGTGTAGTTAACGTGCTACTAAGGAAATATTCACTAAGTTTAGAGCGGGATGGAAACGACTCACTTATCAGGCACCATGATTTGCTTGGAATGTGCTGTTCATAACCATCGGTGCAGGTAGGGAGGTGTTAGGACCTCCCGGGTGCAGGTAATCAAGCGGGGGGGGGGGTTGGTTTTGAGGGAGTGAGGTATTGGCAAGTGCTTGCCCCATAAAAATTCTGTCTCATTACCAGCCCTTACACAAACTAATATCAGGACGCACATTCGTTTTCGAACTATGTATTCAGTGACGGATGCAGAAAATGGACTAAAGAAGACAATCCAGTTTATTTCAATAATTTACTGCGTTTTGTTTTAAATGGGCCTTGCGTTGTCTGCTCGCTATAGAGTTTGACTGGTTTCAATAATAGTTCAAATGGATTCTCAAAGCTAACAATTAAGACATATCCAAAAGAAATAAACTGGAATTGTTAGTCCGCATAGCTGTCTGTGCAAGTCTGCTCTTTTAGCCTAAATCACAAGGTGGTCTAACTGTAAATGTAGTAGACGACAAATTCATTTTGAATGAACTATACCTAATCCAGTGTAAGTCTTATAGAAATGCCAAGAAAAAGATTACTTTGTGACCTTGGCGGAGCAAACCTTTCTTCAAAGCGATGTATCTCTTTCCAAATAACAACTCCCTGTTTCCACAAACAATTTGTCTGTTACACGCGATGTACAACTTTTCATGTCAGATTTTCGAGACAAAAAATAAACCACCACTCCGCTCTGCACATCAATTCTTTACATCCAATATGCTACAACACCAAAACGTTCTTTCCTTTAAGGGGGGGGGGAGGGGGGTTCACGGGCGCAAAAGTCGTCTAACATAACCACTTTCTGGAGGACAAACAAAGGCGGACTCCAGGCCATGTAATGCAATGTGGTGCGTGACACGTGTCCTTGAGAACAGCTGGCGCGTCCACTGAATTTGACAATTTGACCTTCACGTTTACGAAAGGTCCGTGTTCCTCAAGTGCTCTATTAGAAAAGGTCCTAGTCTAAAGAGCCGTCCAGGAACCCGTAGATAAGAACACATAAGAATAGCTAATGATGGCCATCCACATAATTTTTTCTCGTCACAATTGCGCGGGTTATTTTACATCTTGAAACTTCTTCGTTACTTTTACACTTTGGTTGCGTCGTTTACAAAGATGGAAAAATCGCTCATGTCAACCCAATTTAAAAAAAAAAAAACGTGCAAAAGAGGTATATATTTAGTATTAGTACATGGCAGTTTTTCAAGGTAGTCTAGAGCTGTCGTCCTACACGGACGTGTTCCTAACAGCTCCCTGCATTCGTGTCATGGGGCGATATTTTTATCGAATAATTATGAAGATTTTTTTACTATGCCCCCCCCCCCCCTTCCACTGGTAAGGATATAACAGAATTCGGCTTATTCATGTCTTTTTTCCTCCTCATATAATGCCACTTGCAGGGAATGACAGTTTAAGTGGGGTTGGTCCCATAGGCTGTAATTCATGTAGAGTGATTGCGTCTTAAAATGCAACCTGATTAATGGCTTTGAGATTCACCTGCAACTGGAGAATATTATAGTCGAACTTTAATTAATTAATTTTAATTACATTGTTTGACTGCACAATCGGTGTCGGTTTTCAGCAGCATTGGACTTCACATCTAGCTTCTACAAATAGCTTGGTTACACCCATTCACAAAGGCAGCTTACCGAAGTACTTGGTTTGCATATCAAACACATGTGTTTCAGGCGATTAGCCTACAGAAGAGGTTGGGGGTTGGGGACTGAAGCTCAACATGACCCAAGTGTGAAAGACTGATGTCCCCAAAACACGTATTCCTTGAGAAATATTCTGATGAAGCTCCCCGCCTATCCGGCCTGTTGAAAGGCAGGACTTTGCGATCAAACAATGGGTACATAAAACAGGCATGTTTATTTAACAAACTCTACGGTTCCTATGAAATAAAAGAATTTTTTGAGGCAAAAGCCTCCTTTGGTTGGTTGTATTCTAATGAACATGACCTACGAAAATATCATTGGCATGCATAACAGGCTGCAAATATGGAGGAAACCTATGGCTTATTAATTGCAAATTCATGTTGGGTGGCTAACCAACTCAACCTACATTACACAAACATCAGGACATAAATTAAGGTTGCTCTTTTTTTTAGTACTCGCCACAAACTGATAAACTTGGGCCTGATTTATTGACTATAATCAACGAAACTACACAACCCGTTGAACATTGTCGGCCTACAAAAGAATGAATTTTTACTCCATACTATCTCCTATGGGATTAGCGATTAGGAAGGGGGGACACGTTGAAAGATGTCATAACTAACCTAGCTATCCCAATCGACTTATAGTGTACACATAGGTACAAGGTGAGAAAATATGTGCCAGGGGTTCTTCCTAGTGGGGAATTCCCTTTCTTCTTTCAATAGTAATAGAAAGCAGGGCAATATATTTAAGAAGGAATTTGCTAAAACCATCACGACGCTCTCAAAGCGGAGCGCCACTCTCAGTTTCATATAGAGAAAATTCGTACCCATATACATCCAACATTTCAGGAATGGGACACCATAGGTCTTATTTTGGATCTAAACCTTTTTTATTTTAAGATCTCATGCATCAGAGAGAGCCTGTCATGCTTACAATCTGGTCAATGCAGCTATCTAGTCCAATAAGTTATGTAATTTTCCTATTCTTTCTTTTTTTTATCAAAGTATCATGTTGTGAATAACTTTCCGCCACCTCAGATTTAGTAAGAAAGTTTGGCAATAGGTGCTACGTAATTATCTCTCTTTACTTAACTCATTGAAATTGTCAATTTCAATGCTCTGTGAGACATTTTGTCTGATAGCTCAAGGGATGAGTTCGCTTAGAGTCGATTTATAGTTGCAGTTTGCCAGAATAAGGTCTGTGGGTGTTGAAAGGCTCCGTAAAAAGGATATCACCAGGGTGAGCCACTAGGGATCTTGGACCTCGTCTGTAAAGAGTGCCTCTTTCTCATAGGGAATTTTTTCACTTCGTCTAGGAGTCTTGCTGGGTACAAGAAAGTACAATACTCCCTGACGGCAATCAGTTACCCCACAGTTTACCTGTTTTGCTTTAAGTAGGGATCTTTTATTTTCAAAAGAAAACCTAGATTCTGTAGGTGCTTTGCTCGCTGTAGATTTTGAAAGCTTCCTTTTATAGTTTCATTCTGCAAAGCGAAGTAGTACACAGTCGTCTCTCCCTTAAAACGGTTAAAGATGTTAGAAGCATAGACATAATTTTCAGTTCAGTTCCTCAATTTTGTCATCAGTTCAATAGGTGTCTGGTTTCTCTAATGTGTTTTTCTTAAAGTAAATATTTTGGGAAATTTGTCGTGCTAAAGTTGCAGGTTCGATCATTTTCTGCAAGCGCTGCTCGATAAGACCAGGACGCTGTTCCATAACAACTCCCTCATAAGACCCTAGTCAGCTACCCCGACATTTAATTTACCTTTGCTCTCAATAGATAAAGATTTTTCTAGGTGAACATTAAATTTTGTGCAAGCTTAGGACCCCTTAAAATTCTGCAAGTCAGGTTTTCTGGTAAACCACTAAATTAGTAGAAATCTCGTCAAGGTAAAATCAAGTTCATATTATATAAACTATGCTATGTCGTGAAAGAATATTGTATGAATATTTCGTCTAATCCCTTCTCACATTATACTCCTTTAACGATATCCTTATACGACCTCAGTTGACCCTGTTTGCCAGAGCTTAGGGTTCCCCGTTTGAGAACTTAGACACGTCGTCGAGAAGTCCTGGCGTCACCTCCTATTATGTAGATTTAGTGCCCAAGGCCCTGTCTGAGGGTCTGTCCTATATATCGAACGATGATCTGAGTCGTCGGTGCTATCGTAGGTTCACGTTCCCCAACCCCCATGTAAAAAGTAGACCATATCATAATGTGACATTGAACCACATGGTAAAGACTCAATTCCATTGAACCTTTTGCAATATCTTGTAAGAGTGGGAATTCCCAGCTAAGCTGCATATAAAGAGAAAATGTGACGAGAAGGATAAAAAACCACAGGTGCAGAAATAATGGTTAAAACAAGATAAAAGGACGTATACAATCAATGGAAATAGTGACACTCTAGCATATAGGCTACTACGTGTCCAAACAGGAGCGAATTTTCATACCTGTCTATATGCTTAGTACAGTAAAACCAAGAACGGGGCGGACGTGTTCTTTATCAGTGATTACCATTTTTGATTTGGACTTTGCAATGCATGTGTGCTGGGGATGGAGGCGGGACTAACAAGTTACCTAAGTATTTAAATGACAAAAATGGTAATTATGAACTAAGAGAAAACGCCCATGCATAACTGGACTTAATTTTTCCCAAGTGTGACGTATTTCCAGAAATAAAGTTCTCCATCATGTAAATCAATAATTAAACTTCGTAATATGTTTCTAGGAAAAAAGAAAATAAAATGCAAGTAGAGGTACTCGAGTAGGGCGAGATGGCTCTCGGGGGTGAAATATTTCTTTAGGGTTAGAGGCGAGATATTCTAAATTGCATTAAGGCAATAGTGATTTGTAGTCTTTTAGGGCCTAACGTTTTTCCAGAGGGGACGCTTCCCGCCACACACTTCACCCTTGGCTACTGGCTTGGGAATGTATTAATTTTGATTGGCTAATGTGTAGGTTGCAGGTTCTACAACATAACCATGGAGCTAATACTTGGACCTGGTAGTAACTCTATGCGTGGGCGGTGATCCGTCTTTTAGAGTGGATTGGGGGGGGGGATATAGCTAGTGGCACTATCTAAGCGGAACGCCACCATCAGTAAATGGGGGCGTACAAAGAAAATGTTGGCCAGAAATACCCCCAGATCACCGGAAATGGCCCTTTCCAGGCTTTGCAACGCGATACTATATGACAAATGCAAGAGACCTTTTAATTTTTCTGTTTTATTTAGAAATTTTGTTAATAACTAACTCAGCCTAACGTTTTACATGATTTCTGAATCTACCGGTTTGATTTCATGGAGGTATATGATGTATAGTATCCCCCATCCAATTTCATGTGGGGGATATATCCCCCAGGATCGCCGCCCATGACTGTGTGATGTAACCGGTTGACAACTTAAGTTAAATAGCTGCTTCTTTCATCTCTAACAAATACTTGCAGAGACAAGAGATATTTCACACTTTAGGGTTATTTTGTTTTTTAGTTTTTCATTTTTATTAGATTTGTATGTTCATTTTCAAATGCGTTAAGATAAAGTCGTTTACTTTATTTTAAACCAGAAAAATGTTAAGGAATAACATATTTAATCATTAAAACTTTGGAGATGACGAGCTTAAGAGCTGAAGGCACAGTGAGTATGAGTACTGTGACCTGCGTCACCGGGTCCGAGATTTTCTCTAGCTCCTGCAGCTGAGCATCTACTCATCCAAGTTGAGTAAGGAGATCCTGAAAAGACCTGGAAATCAACAGCAGTTCCCTGATAATGCCAAGAGTTAGTTGAATGGCAAGCTCCAGCGAGGCAGTTGACCTGATAAGAATAATAGGGCGTATTATTTTGAAATATGATTGTTATTTTAATTTACGAACTTCGTTTGCCAAAACACAGCAGTCAATGAATTTATAATGCAGCTTGAAGAAATTTTTACCTATGTGAGAGAAACGGAGGAGGTGGGATCGGTTTTCATCTCCCATGTATTAGAAATGTAATAGCCGGGCACATTCCAGGATGGGCTACATGTTTAGCATTACATAACGAAATGAGCATGTTATGTAGTTACATTGCAAGTTCTAAAAGCCTCATTGGTATACAAATTTGCGGCCAAAGCAATACTTTGCATATTGTTTTTTATGCGTCATCGCTACTGCAAAGCGTTCAGCAATTTAGTTTCTCACTATCAATTACTCCCTAACCAGCAGTATCCGACGGTCCACCGGGAGCCAGTTATGGCTTACGATTGGTCATGAATACGCGGCTAGTCTCTAGAAGGCGGACGGAGGGCCATTGGAGGTCCGCTGGCTGGAAAAATTGTATCATGGGTAAAAGTGTTTAACCAATCAGTGGCAGTGTCACGGTCATCTTCGGACCGCCGGAGAAACCCCGGACATTTGTCTAGCTGACCGCCGATGTAGCCGACAGCGGTCCGTCGATTAGCTGACCAAATTTTGCTGACGAGGGGGGGGGGGGAGGGGGGGGAGGCCATATCTATCTGTAACACGTATGTGACTGCTAGGAAGAGGAATCTTATAAAACAGTAATACTTTGTTAACAGTGATGTGAGGCTTGCATGTTTGTGCAATGTTTCTTGATTTGAAAACCAACAATAGAAATTGAAAATAATTATATAAACTCATAGCTAAAACAGTCAACCTTTTTTAAAAGTAGCAGACTACTGATCTCAATGAAATCGTAGGGATAAAAAAGATATATAAATACTCTATTGGACTAGAAAATGAATAAAATAACATAATATAACAAAGGTGCCAATTTTTAATCCTTAATTATCAGTTAATAAAATGAAACTAATGACACAAACGTTACTAATGTATAAAGAACCTGTATAACGCACAATTAATAAGTAATTTGCTATAGACGTACTAAAAAAGCACACGCACATACAGAAGTTTCAAACTTAATACGTTGCATAATAAAGATTCATATTTCCAGTTTACTTTTGCTTAACCTCATTGTAATCGCTTTCATTGCCGTTCGTTTGTAACGGATTGGACTTGAGTTGACATCTGCACTCTAAACACACTTGGGTCACGAGGGAACTGAACCAACAGTTTGGGTCAAATTTTAACCCCATTTGGGCCATGTGAAACCTTTTTTGGGTATTTGTTTGACCCAATAATTTTGGTTGGTTCCCTCCTGACCCAATTTTAGGTCAAGTTGACCCCAGTGTTTTTACAGTGTGTGGCTGCAGTATGATCTAATGTATGATATTCTTAATATAAGTCACCCATCATAACGATAAGTACGGTTCAGAACTTGTAGTTTATAAACCTCAAGTTTCTGTGCTTGTTTATGAAGACCTAAACTATTCAGGATGGTGTCTCTCCTGACTGATTTGACTGACTAGAGTCAAATTAGTCGGCGGATTAGTCAGTGATCACAAACTAGTCAGCTGATTAGTCGGTGTCAAACGGACTAATCCACTGACTAGTTTGTGATCACAGACTAATCCACCCACTAATTTTACGCTAGTCAGTCAAATTAGTCGAGAGAGACACCATCCTGACTAGTTTAGGTTTTCAGTGATAGGGTTATGTTGTCGGAGGGTTATTGGAGACTCTGGATG